>JARVJO010000024.1:2687664-2710264 GCA_031762555.1 Cynodonichthys magdalenae
GTTACCCCCCCCCCCCCCCCCCCCCCATCCTCTTAACCCCACTTCCTCAATCAATCCCACACAAAAGCCTGCCACCGGCAGCGATATCCGTCAACACCATTCCTTATGCCTCACCATCCACCAGCAAAGCCCGGGAAACAGCAGAATATACAGGAGCTGGTCTGCAGGGAGAGTGAGAGGGAGGTGGAAGAGAAGGAGGGGAGTACGATTGAATGGGGAAGCAATAAATGGAAAGATGGGAAGGGGGCAACTTTGGGATGGGAGCCAATCCAATTACAAGCAGCGGTGCAATCCTGGTTTCTTTGGCGGCACTAAATCCACATTTCAGTGGTCTCTGTCTCCTTCCCTCCCCCAATACCTTCCTCCTCCTTTTATCTCTGCATGTTCGTGTTTCTCTCGTTTCCTTTTTTTTCTCCTGCTAATAATCATGGCTCATACAACCATGCGTTTTTCACAACACTCCTCCTTCCCTTTCCCCAAGCTGTCTTCTTTTTTTGGCTGCATGAAAGAAGGTATAGGACGGTGTCACCAGCAAAGCATCAAAGCTTGCCATCCTAGCTGTGTCATGCTCAGATCAGCAGGAAGCCTGCAGCATCCCACTTCATCTGTGTGTCATGCCTGTGCATAGGAGCAGCAGCTAGGGCTCACCAGGTCACCCTCCGCTCTCCCTGTGGAGGTTTGAGGAATGAAAGGCTAATTTAGAACTCTTAGTGTAAAAAAGAACACTTGAGAGACACAAGAGTTAAGGATAAAGCAGATATAGTGAGCAGAATAATATTCTTCTAAACTCCAATCTATTGCAACATAATTTATTGTTGCCTATTAAAAAAGAGTTATTTCTTTATACATCTACAGACTGCTGTAGTAAGTAGCTTACTTGTGGTCATTCTCTCTTGCACTTGAACCGTCAGAGCTGGTTGACTCATGGGCTTTTTATGCAAATAATGGACTTTTTTTCCAACATCATACCTTCATGCAAACTAGAGCACTGTAGTTGCGATGGCTTTTCTAGTCAAATCATCCCAAACAAATTGTGTTCCAACAAAGTCCTTGTTTCAACAGCACTTCTTTACTAAAATAAACCTGGTTTGAACAGGTGCACGTGGAACAGTGGTTTATGCTGTTGCCTTTCAGCAAGAGACCTGCAGGTTCAAACTCAGCTGTGACATTTATGTGTGGTGTTTGCATGTTCTCCTCATGCACAGGTGTGTTTTCTCTGTGTACTTCAGTTTTCTCCCACAGACCAAACACATGCACGTTAGGTTGACTGGGAGCTCTAAATTGTTACTAGGTGTGAATGGTTTTGGTTTTGGTAATCCGTCCAGCAGTGTTGGACCGTGTTTAGGCCAGTATTTCTTTATTAGTATTTTTTAATGTGTCTGTGCCTCTGCAGATGCTATTATCTCTGCAGCCAGCAGGTCTGCTCCAACAATCCAAACGCCACCCCCAGTCTGGATATGGACATCAGTTCCACTGCAAATCTGAACGAAAATAGCAGGATGAAAAAAATGAATGGATCAGACTTATGAAGAATCATTGGCTACCTTCACACTGCAGGCAAATGCGACCCAAATCTGAATGTTTTACGACAGTCTGAACACAACAAATCAGATTTTTTTTTCAAATCCGACCCAGGCCGTCTCAGTATGTGGTGCTGAAACTGATACATATCTGATGTTTTACAAAGTGACTGCAGTGTGAACGGTCATGTCACATTCCATCCGACTTTTTCATCAGTGAGGTGGGGGTGAAGGATCGATAAGTCACTAACCTCAAGTCACGATGTTTAAATCTATAGCTCCACACGTCTTCAGCTACAAAACAGAGGTCTAGGTGCCTTGTCTTTTTCCTTTCATTTTCCATGTCTCGGTTGAAGGGGAATCCGCAGCAACATATTACAGTAACATCCAACTTCAGTCGCGAACCATATCAATCCTACAGTTCAATACTTTACTTCCAGCACTGAACTAACCAAGCATATCAGATACTTATTTATTCAGCTCTGAATGAGCATCAACTTTAGAATAGATATGCTACGAGTAGTATGTTTAGCTAACTCTGTAAACAAACAGCCAGCTGAATATGATGTCAAGTCGTTTACTGCGCAAGTGTGTCACATTAGTGCCGTGTAGCGTTCACACTGGAGTCTGATGCAGGTCGCATTTAAAATGTAATGTGATCGTTTACACCAAAAGATCTGATTTAATTTAAAAAAAATCAGAATTGAGACCTGCAGTGTGAATGTAGTCAGTGTCTCGAGTGCGTTTTACATCACTCTACAATGAATTATTATATTTTTTTATTGCTATTATTGCATTTTTTTTATCTGTTTAAGCATCTAAAATTGCCAAATTTTCTATTTACATAGCTTACCTCACAGGGCAAAAGATGATGAATAATTAAGGTAAAAATGAAACTAGAAATAGCCTACTTTTTACTGGAAAATGTGTTTTAGGCACTGTCCTTTCAATGGGCCACATGCAAGAACATTTTGTATTCTTATCCTAAATTTCTCTTACTTTTGTTCGTATGAAGTGTTTGTACGAACATGTCATGTCAGATTCAACAAACGCTTCTATATTCAGGTAAAGTGTGTAAATATGCAGCGTAAACTGATGAACGCGTATTCAGATTAGCATAATTATCACCAAAAAAACACCATATAAGGCTACACTTCCTGCCCCACATACCAGGAAGTGTTCGTTCATAAAAATGACAGTGACAAGTAAAAAGAACTTTATGAGTTCGGAGACTGAAGTCCTGGTCTCAGAGATCCAGAAAAGAAAATCTGTCATTTTTAGCAGAGTCAGCTGTGGAATTAAAGACCTGCTAAAGCCGAGAGATGAAATGATGACTGCTGTTAATGTTGTCTCCCGTGGGTCGTATAAAGTCACAGAAATAAAAATCTAAATCATATTCTCCATGCTCCAGTTTTCCTTTGGTAGAATATTTTTAATTCAAGTGTAAACAACTGTGTTAAATGATTTTTATTTATTCAGAAGACGAGCCACAGCATAAGTTAAGTTGGTTTGTAGTTTGAGATCTTCATATTAATATTGTAGTGTTGTACAACAGCATTAATAGCCAATTTATTTTCATGTAAACAATTTATATTGTTAATCTACATTTAACATTGTAATTATAATTCAAACAGAATAGCCTATTGTCAGCAAAAATATCTTCATAATATCAAAATATAAAGTTATTAATAAAGAAAATCCGTCTGGATAACAGCAGACTGACTACACATAAAATATACAACAGGTCTGGACCACACGTGAATTTTGTTCGTATCTGAAAAAATTTTTTAGAGTACGAGACAATTGGTGAATGCCACAAGTTCTCCTAAATCAGTCGTACGCACAACTTAAGAACAAATCTGTTCGTAAGAACGGTTCCTGCATGAGGCCCAATCTGTCGGTTTGTGACTCTCCGCTCCATCAATCTAGCAATGAATACTGTGCAGCATTTTGTCAAGGTGTTCTTCTCATATCCTGGTTGAGTCCCCCTATTTACTGTTACCATGGTTACAGTCATGGCCCTAGAAAAAGCAAGTATGAGTATTTTTTTTAATTTTTGGTGAGTACATATGAAAATTCTCTAAGATGGAACAGAAAATATGCGAAAAGAAAAGAGGATGACAACCTGCAGCCACAGACAAAATTGTAGAAGGAAGCTTCCTTCTACAAAGGTTCTGAAGCAATATCAAAACTAGTTTTTCTGTCTCATTGAAATTCAGTTTGCTACAGTGTTGTCCATTTCTTTCTACCACAATCATCACAGCTTAATTTATTAATCTATTAAAAATGAAGACAAAACTAACCTGGACAAATAGAGTCAAACCCTATTTATGCTGAACTGTAGGGCATAAATAAAGAACTTGCCACAAGTAACAAGATGATGAGTAATTTTATAAAACTGCTGTGCGTGATCGTGGTAATCCTACTTCTGACAACCAGGCTTCTCATACTTGAGGTGAAAACACAGCAATAACTTCTTCTACTTTTTAATCCTGTCAATGTTATCTCATCTAGGAATATTTTTCCTATAAAAGGTGTAAAATCTGCCATAACTGTCAGGCCAGAGATCTTAAACCTTCTGTCACTTCAGGATTCTCTCACACTTATAGTAAGAGTTAAAGTAAGTTATCCATCTGGTCTTTCTTTTCTCTCTCTCACATACAAAAAGGTGTCCAAAAAACTAACAGGCCGCCAAAGGTTAGTCAACACTGCAACACCAAAGTTCATTCAACAATAAACTACTTCTGAACTGTTCAGTGACAGAGCAATTGCCTCTGCTTTTCCTAGACAGGTTTCATCACTTAGCTGTTCATTTTCTCCTTCACTCTGATGCATATCTACAATGGATAACCTGATCATCACAGTGATTATGTGAGCCGAAATCTGTTACAAGAAACGAGGAGTTTTGCTTACCTTCTTCAGACGTCCACTCTTGGTGCCCACGAAAGCCACACAGTAGCCATTATATACATAGGAAGTCACAGAGGTTAGGCGGTCCCGAGTCTCTGTGTAGAGAGTATGGCCGGTCACCAGCTCAGAACCGCCAAGAGGCTGATTGATGTCTAAACCGCAGAACGAATCATCAATAGGTACTGGCTGTGGACAGAAAACACCAAAAATTAGAATACTACCTGGAAATACATGACAGGAGAAAACAAGAAAAGAAAAGAAAAGAAAAGAAAAGAAAAGAAAAGAAAAGAAAAGAAAAGAAAAGAAAAGAAAAGAAAAGAAAAGAAATTCTGGCTGGAATAAACGTCTTGCAGCTAAAATGAAGCCAAATAAGTCTTTTGACATGGAAACCAATAATAGGAAGAGGATCAAAATATGTCTGAGTTGTGCATACTTTGACTCACTGTGGTGAACCCTGTAGAGTGAATAGCTGAAAAAAGAAGCAGTTAAAAATGCATAAAGAATAGAAACTGAAATACAAGGTTTTATGAAGATAGGCAAGTCTTTAGGGAGTTAAAAAAAGGTAAAACAAACTTGTGATGTGGTGAATGTTTGAAAAAAGGTGTTACAGAGTCTGACATTGTATTAAAATAGTGAGTAAAAAGTGAAAAATGAGTCATGCAAATGTTTCTTATTAATAAGCTAAAAATATGTTTAGTCTCCCTTTGATTGAGCTTCGCCTTGATAACAATGTGGCTCATTAGCCTGACCTATCATCACTCCTCTGTAGGAAGACACTACTGTGCACTATGTATGTGATAACTATGGCACAGCTCTAAAGCATGTATGTTACTGAAAGGACTGCAATAATCTGTTCACAACTCTTGTTGTATTTCACTGTAGTTGAGCACAAATTTTCTCTTCAAAATTGAAAGTTTTATTTTAACTTGTCATACATCCCAGATAAAACACTGGAGATGTATAAAAAATTATATGTGATGGGCAGTTGCTTCTGCCAATTAAAGTTTAAAATGTTTTTCACACAACTTTTAGTGTTTTTGTCTGAAGCTTACTTTTTAGTCTGCAGTTCTGTCTTTCTGTTAGAAAATGGACAGATGTATGGTTACTGCTGATCCTAAAGAGTTAATAAAAAAACAACCTAAACATCCATCTTGATTTATACAACAAAATGTTCATATTTTATTAACTTAGATTATAAAAAACTAAGCCCTAACTTACTCTTAGATATTATAGAATACATTTGATGGAATTTTGTGCTTAGCTGCATTGTGATCTTTAATATGTATTTAGAATGTTTATTTGTTTATTTTTCTTCTTGTAAGACAATCACCTCCTCCTCTTTCCCTTAATATTTTAAGCAGATAGAGACTGATTATGATAATGCAAAGAAGATCAAACAGGTGAAAAAGCAGAAAAGTAGGGATCTGTTTGGTGTTGAATCAGGTCAGCTGTCACTTTTTGAATGTCAGTGTCCTCAATGTGCCATGTGGAGTAAAGTAAGACAACCAGCCAAGCCTCCTCCACTTAAACACCCCAAACCAGACCACTCACACTATCTAAATATTTATATCTGGATTCTAACACCAGCTCATTTGTTCTATTTTGTCACTACATCTATCTCTCATCTGCATCTTCTCTGTTTGTATCTGTCTCTGTCGGAGAGGAACCTAATATACAGAAGTGACATATCCCATTGGGAGGCTGATCAACCTCTGTTAAAGCTTTCTACACATACTTTCAAGTACAATAACGCTGACGGTGAATAATCACCTCTGCTTGTATAGTCACTCCCCTCTTTATTGCATTTCTTTTTATTTCCTTTTCCCTAAAGTAGCCCAGAGTCCATCTTTACTACATAATATAAATACATTTACCTCTATGTTTCAAACATCTATTATTAAAAGCCTTTTTGCACACATACTGATGATAAGTGATTATAAAGAATAAAACAGATTGGAAACAGAAGCTCTCTTGAGGAATCATTACTAGAGCTGTAAGAATTTGACGATACTATACATATGACACAGGTCACGATACATATATCATGATATATTGCAATGCTGTAAGCAAGGTGATATATATTGCCATTTTTTTGTCCAAAAATTGCCCAGGAGCTGGCTTTAACGTTTCTGTCACTACCGCGCTTGGAGGTTCAGCGGTGTGACTGAGGGGTCAGAACACGCATCAGTACGAGTCATCTTCTGAATGAGCCTTCTGTTTCTTTAGGAGTGGAGGAGCCAAATTGCTGGCTGACTGCTGCCAACTAGCAGTTGGAGGCTAAACTAGAACACAAAAGTTAACTGTTGGCATGAAACTTATAAACTTAATTAAAAATCAATTCAGGGCTTTAGAGAATAGATACAGTATAAGGAAATGAAATATCGCAATATTTCATTGTATCAGTATTCTTTACACCCCTAATCATTACCATTTCCAGATTTTAGATTTATAATTTTTAGCCCTTTAAAAGTCATGTAGCTATTCCACATATGGTCTGATGGGCTTCACACCATTTGGTTCTGATTATATTTCCCCATAGGCTTGAAGTGGCTGAGCTTTCCGTCTCACCAGCTTGTTGCTTTATTTTCCAGCCAAAGAGAGGACAACTGCATTACTGACGTACAATAGCTGAGCTGTGGTCCAACTATATATAGAATGCAACTTTATGTAATCAATCCATATTGAACATGAAGTGCAGCCTTACATTAATTTCATCTGAAGAAGACATTGACTTATATTGTTCTCCTTTTGAGAAAGTTTAATAAAATGGGATGTAACAAATTTTGCCAATGTTGCCAATAGATCTCCTTCCACCACCAATTAATTAGCCGATGGTAAAATCAAACCAAGAAGATAGTGTTACTCACTCATAGTACAACTGATACAAAAGAATCCCCAACCTGGTTCTGAAAAACTTAGTATAACTCTCCAGATGGCAGAAGGCTGGACGGATGGGTGATAAATCTTTGACTGGCTGTTGTGTATGAATCCCTTGGCTCTGCCTCAGCTCCATTCCAAGCCTCACTCTAAGTATAAGTGTACACACAGCGCAATCTGGAAGACGGCAATCTCAATGTAAAATTAAAGGTGTTCATTTTGAACTCAATAGCTGCCTGCTAGAGACAAACCAGAGGAAAATGCACAGTCTGCATGTGTAATTCAGTCAGAGATTGGGTAAGGCACAGATAAGAGTGTGGATGGATGGATGGATGGATGGATGGATGGATAAAACCTGCCTTATAAATCGGTTATAAACGTTTTCTTTTTTGGATAATACATTTTCTCAAGGTTTTTCATGTGAAGAAAAAACAAATCTTTTTGTGAAATAAAAATGCATCACAAAGGAGATTTGAAATCACTATAATTTAATTTTTAGTTAATATGGAAAATTAAATGTAAAATTACAATATTGGATAAACCTTAGGGAAATAAAAAATGTAAAGACCTACACTCACCATTTTTCGTATTGACTTTCCAGCAAAATATGATAGAGACATAAAAAATGAACATCTTTGTTATGTCTCAAATGTTAAAAATGAAACACAAAATTACTTTAAAAAATAATTTGTGTGAGTTTTCCTGCTAGTGGTAGGAAAACAGTCTTCTTTCCATATAAGGGCTGCGACTTCAAGAACTCACAAAGAGAGACAGCAAGATTTATATTGAACATTAATCTTATCTTTTATTTCTGGCCAAACTTTTACTTGCAGGAACAACATGTTAAATGTATTCTATGTACAGCCAAAAAGGGAGTTACTATCCAGTATTTCACCAAACTCAAAAAGTCACTAGTGTTCAGTGTTCCGATCATTTTCAACTGGAGGATTACGAGTCATCAGTGACCAAGACATTTGGATTTAATGGTAAGTATGGTACCAGACTGAGGAATGCTCCTGTGATACCTGGCACTTCGACCGTGAACTAGACCTGTAAACCGATGGATTAGGTACGGCAGAGAGACCTGCAAAGAAGGCCTAAAGATGGCTTGAAATATATTAAATAACTCAATCCGCTGTTGATTTTTACCCCCCTCCCCCAACTCAGCCAAATTAAAAACCACCCCCTTTCTCTGTTTTTTCATTTACCTGTCCTAAATGTGAAAAAAACATAGAGCCATTATATTCTACTACAGTGATTCCCTGTTAAGGGCACTTGGAACTGTTATGTTGGGGGTTGACCTGTAACATGTCTGTAACAGTTATTCTGATTTGACTGATTGTTTAGGTCCTCACACATTTTCTTGCAGTTACAGTAGTTGATATAGGAACAAACTGAACTAGTGGTAAATGTTGTAATTTCTAGATGCCTCTTATGCTCACAACTATTGTGGTCCTATGACATTATTTTATGTGTAATAAGGAGACTAGCCTTTTAATACAAACCAGACAATCTCACCAAGACTTTGCAAAGACCATCTACGTTCCCGCTGATTTTTTTATATTCTAACAAAGTCATCCTTTTGTGCAAAGGGAGCCTGATTTACAGGCTTTGCTGAATCTGAGACGCCAACTCTCTAAACCAATTACAGATAGGGATTCACAAATCTATTAACTTAAGCAGTACAAATTGTAAAACGTATTTTCTCCAGCCAACATTTATCCAACAACATCAGCAAACTTGACAAATTTGCCTGCTAAATGCAACTATCTGACAAAAAACCTCTATCTGCATAATCCATTTCATACTATGGATTTATTGGCCACCTATTGAGCGTCAAGGCATGATTTTAAGGGCTGCATGTGACATCCCCTCAGTTCAATGACATAACACACACAGCTCATGTAGGCTTTAATTAAAGAGGACAGCAGAACATCATTGGCAGCGCATGCCTGCAGAACGAAGTGGGAGTTGCAGCTGTGCAGGTAACAGCTGGTGACCTTCAACTCACACTGGTATGATTGGGTGACTCTTCTGAAGCTAGAAAAAAAATCAAATTTAAACTCCCATGGCTAACGAGTCTCACAACCACAGCAGTGTCATCACCACACACCACCATGTCTCCACACACCTTCTCTGCTTCTTCCAAAATCTTTTCCTGTCTTCTCGATGGAGCTACAACAACAAAAACCAGTGTCAACATGAGTTCCTCTTTACCACTGATGCAGTCCCAGTAGTGAATTTAAAATCTTAACAGGAGTTGTCATTGAGTTTCCTAAGACGGATTAGCAAATTAAGAAGCTATTTTGTGGTTTTCATCACAGTAAGGGGCCAAGGCATTAAACCTCATGATTCTGTCATGTAGAGATGGGTAGTGTGAAGCTGAAGCTTCGGTGAATGTATCGAAAAAAAAAAAAAAGAAAACAACAACAAAAAATTTATTATTTCACCCACAAAAAATATCTGCTCAAAGCAACACAATGACAACCTGATGTCAGACAGAAATGCCTCATGATATTAAACAACTGTCAACTTTGTCATGATAAAGCGGTTTGTGTTGCTTTTCATACTTTTTACCACAACAGCCCCTTCTCCATGAGCATGACTCTACCTCATTCAGTTTGGGTCTGTTCGGATTTGTTTGGTTCTGCCCAGGTGTGTGTGCGTCTCCATCTCAGTGTGTCCCTCAGTCTGTGGGCGTGATTAGCTGCCCCAGCTGTTGTGGTTAAAACGTTAATAATAAAAGCCGTTTTGGTTTTACTGTTCTGATTTAATTTTTTATTTATTTATTGGTGTGGTGCTGTTTATAAGAGCTTTTGTAACCATGGGCAGCTTGTTCAAAACCTCCCGGGATATCTGCTCAGCTTTGTCTCCTTTACCTCTCTCCAGAAGGTGTTTGCAAGTTCTGCCTTTCCTAAAACCACTAAAAAGGTTAGACCGTGGTTTTATCACTGCTGTCGCCATGTCGTTGTATCTCGTGCTTGTTTTCCAAAACGAAAGTGTTTCTCTCCAGGAGGAAGTTTGCACAAGTAACACCTTTCCCCTACCAATCAATCCAAGAGCTAATCCATGGGCTTCTACCTGCTTAAAACCACCAGAGAGGAGATTCTGAAAGTGCAGTCGTGCACGGTTGGAACCTAAATGTAGACATATTTGGCTGAGGCTGAACCGAGCAGAACCACATACAGCCGTGCCGATGGAGAAGGAGCTTAAATGGCACCAAAGTGGACTGTGTTAGAAAGCTTAGAGTAATGAACCCCAGCGCAAGGCCAGAGGTGGACTCAAAGGTAAATATAAAATTAACGTATTACCAAAAAGAGAAACGAAAAAGCTGATGTGGCAGCTAAAAAAAACTCTTAACAGAAAAACCCCAGAAGTTCAGACATCAACTTTAACAGAAAATAAGGCAGGGGTGAACACACACAGGTCTAACAGCAAAATGCACCAGTGGGACACAAGAAAAGGGACAAGATTTAAGAGAAACAAGGCTGATGAGGAGAATGACAAAGACCTGGGGAGAAGAAGGAACAGGCATGAGTGGGAGGGGCTGGAGCTGAATTAATGATGTATGAGAACATTGTGTAAACTGAAAACCAAACACATACTGAACCTACTACTTCTACTACTTAAAACAACCAAATCCCACAGATCCTTACAGATAAAGCCTACCTGCAAGCACGCAATCTTTTCCATTTAGACATGTAGCATAAAATAACTCAACTTATTTTTTGAAATTTGTGTTAGCAAATTAAAAATAAAAGCACAAGGACAGCAGTTTCATTGGGACCCAATCTGAGCTCAAGAACATTAATTCTCCTTGACAACAGTAAAAGATAGACAGCTTTTTATTATGAGATAATTGAGGATTTTAGAAGGAATGGAATGGTGTGTGATCTACAATAACATCAAGCAGAATAACTTGAGCAACCCCCAGATACACTCCGTTATAAGCCCCCACCCAACCTTACAAACACAGTTTTTGATCAAGAAGAGGAGAATATTTATTTTGAATGTGTTTAGGGAAAATGGCTTTAATGGTTTAAAAAAAACATAAAGCCTGCCTAATTTATGAATATCCCTCCCTGAAACACACTTGAAAGAGGATGCTTGCTTGTATAAGAGCAGCAAAACAATTTGACATCGTTACATGTAGTGTGAAAGTCATTTGATAATAGAGAGCATGAAATGACAGGCATTGAAAAACATTTCCGTATTATTGCTGTGTGTATTTTCATTACAGGATGTCAAGGCTCATTGAGAAACTTAAGCCATTTTCTTACTGTTTGCTATCAGATATCAAAGAAATCAACTTTTGTAGATGTAATTGAAAAATCTATTGGCTCATTTATGGTTGTGGATTAATAAAGAATAGATATGAAATGGAAAATCTTGATCTTACTTCATCCAATGAGCATCTTATTATCTCATTATCACTCAGCATACCAATTGCGTGGATATGTAAGTTGATCTATGCAAAACTGATCATAGTTTATACAGTGATACTTTTCCTGCATGCTTTCAGCATAAATGTGTTAATGTGTTATTCCATTTAACTCACCGCTTTAGTGCACTGGACATCCTTCCCAAGAAGCCAGTTGAGTTCTAGGTTTCCTTCTCCTTGGTAGCAGGACTGCAAGCGCTCCTTAATGCGTGCATTTATGTCTCTGATGGTGAAGACGCAGAGAGCTGAATCATCTGGTGGTCGATGGAACTGCTTTTGGCCCTTAGAAAAGATGGTAAAGAGCACGTCATCTTGGGCGCTAATGCCGAGCGAAGCTGCAAGAATGCGGCCTGGTTTGCCAAGGTAGGCTGCCTGCAGTAGTCGGTACTCAACACCATTCTTCACACAGCCAATGGGCAGGGAGACATAGGAGTGAAACTTGCGATCGTCTTTACAGAGGCGAACGATGCGAGAAGTGTAAAAGAGATCGCTGCTGGATCCGCTTGATGACATGCTGTTCTCTGGAGTCTCCGGCTGAACAGTCAAGAAGTATACAAAGTTACCGCTTGCAAAGCCGTAAACGTAGTAGATGTCGAAGTGGGAGACAAGTGCCAATGTGTCTGATGGTATTTTGATGAGTGATGAGACAAAATCCGTGTGCATTTCATAGTCAAGCATGGCAGAAGACTCTGGATCACGTGGCAATTTGCGACTGGAGATAGTGGGAAAGTAGTCCTGTTTGCCATCCACTGCTGTGCCAATAAACAGGGTTCCATCTTGGCCCTGTGAGGGGACGATGACCCCATACATGGTCCCTGTCTGGTTGACACTGGAGAGGTAGTGCTCCTTCTTGTGGGAGGGTTCCACCAAAATAAAAAGGTCATCCAATCTGAGGAGTTTACAAACACCCTGGTAGAGGCTACCACAGGCCAGCAGCCGATTCTGTGAATAATCAATGAGGAGCAGCTTGTTGACATTGTTGGTAGAAACAAGGGGCTCAGAACAGGGCTGTACAATCAGAGGGGGGTAACAGGCTTTATTGTCATCCTCTGGGCCTGTATCATGGGAAACAAGGAGGGTCAGATTGCCTGAGAGCTTGTACACACGGTTGACAGCTCCAATATACAATGCACCTGTGGTTTGGTGAACTGTCAGGTGATTAAAAACCCACTCCCGTCTTTCAGGATGGAAACTTGTAAAGGTCTGTCCACTGGTCATGGCAGGAATTGCTAAAAGCCAAATGCCTAGAAGAGCGAATATTGTCCCTGACTTGCTGTAGGATGATAAAGTTCTAAGTTTATGGTCATCCATGTTAAATGAGTATCGATGAAAGCTGCTGAATGTGCAGAAATATATGAAAGGATTTGGGAAAATAACCTTCGCCTTTTTCGTGATGAAGGCTAATTTGGTGTTCAAATCTTCACAAGGGTTTTCACATGTTTCTGCAAAGAGAAAACAAGAAACAAAAAAAAGTTAGAAACATCACCATGATTCACATTCCACACACAGAAACTCGTGACCAAATGGAAAAAGTTGCTGCTGAGTTAAAAGACAGAAATGTTCAGCTACAGTAAAGTGTTTGACTTTGAAGAATGATTGGAGAGAGAGACAGTTTATGGAAACCATTATGGTGCACATTCCAAAGACATTGCTGGATAAAGCAAGACAATGCAGGAAGGAGAGCTAGGTTACAGCAAAGGAAATTAGCCCGACCTGACTCATACTGACACTGTGGCTGTCACACAGTGGGTAAGCAGTTTCTAAGAACAGAACAGCCAACACAAACCACTACAAACACTACCCACATTCAGCCTTGAAAACATGACTGTGACTCACTACCTTTCAAGTCATTAAAAAATGTAGTTCTGGAAATTTTTAACACCATTATATATCTTCTGTACTGTACATCTGAATTGCTTTAACATTTTTTGACATAAAAAAGTGTCCTAAGGGGTTTTTTAAAGGGCAGCTAGATGTTTTTCTCTTTCTTTTTTAAGACATTTCATTAGGCCACACATTCAAATAGCTTTCCCATCTCAGACTAAGAAGAGTAAAATGAAAAAGTTTCAAACTTTCATATTTTATTACAGTACCAGTATAAAGCAATCAACTCCTTATAACATTTTTAAGACAATAAAAATAGTTGCCATACCCACAAGTAAAAGTTACAACACTGACTGCGTACTCTCTTACATTTATTACCAACAGTCAGCTAAATGAAATTGTACAGTTACCCCTTTCTTAATTCTTTTAAACTGACCACACGGGGCAAAGCCAGAGGTGTGGCTATTGCTACCCCAGGAACCTGATTAGAATTGGACGTTGTGTAAAACATAAATAAAAACAAAATATGATGATTTACAAATCCTTTTTAACCTACACACAACTGAATACACTACAAACACAAAATATTTAATGTCCAAACTGTTATTTTGCATATATTCAGTCATTTCAATCATCTAATTTCCCTCTGGGATCAAGAAAGTATTTTTGAATTGCATTGAATTGAATTTGATGCCTGCAAAATATTCCAAAAAAACTGGGACAGCAGCATGTTTCTTTGTTCCATCAGCTTTTATTTTAACAACAATCAATAAGTGTAAGGTTTGAAGATAGAATTCTTTCTCATTCTTGTTAATGTACAACTTCAGTTGCCTAACAGTCCGATTTACAATGCACCTCATATTTTCAATGGGAGACAGACCTGGACTGCAGGCAGGCCAGTCTAGTGCCCACACTTTTTTACTGTAAAGCCATGCTGTAACATGCAGAATGTGGCTTGGCATTGTCTTGCTGAAATAAGCAGGGACATCCCTGAAAAAGACATTTCTAGGGTGGCAGCATATGTTGCTCCAAAACCTGCATGTACTTTTCAGCATTAATGGTTCCTTCACAGATGTGCAAGTTACTCATGCCAAGGGTACTAACACACCTCTATATCATCAGAGATGCTGGCTTTTGAACTTTGTGCTGATAACAATCCTTACAGTCTTTTTCCTCTTTGGCCTAGAGGACACAATGTCCATAATTGACAAAAACAATTTGAAATGTGGACTCGTCAGACCACAGTACAGAGCTTAGGCCCAGAGAAGACAGCTGCATTTCTGCGTGTTGTTGATATATGTGGCTTTTGCTTTGAATGGTAGACTTTTGACTTGCTCTTGTAGATGTAGCAGAGAAATGGGTTCACTGATGGTTTTCTGAAGTGGTCTTGAGGGATCAAAGGTCATGGGCATTCAATGTTGGTTTTAAGCCTTGCTGCTTACGTGCAAAGATTTCTCCAGATTTTGATAATCTTTTGGTGTTATTATGGACTGTAGATGATGAAATCCCTAAATTCTTTGCAATTGTACATTGAGAAATGTTCTTAAACTGTTGGATGATTTGCTCCCGCAGTGGTTCACAAAATGCGAGGCAGCGTTCGAGTCAATTCTGGTCCACAATCCGGCGTCTTTGGGGGGGGCGGTTCGCGACCAACACTGTTTATGGTGGGGATGGTGGGCTGCTGACCTCAACTCGGGATGTTGTGGGTCCATGGGCAGAATACTTCGAAGACCTCCTCAATCCCACCGACACGTCTTCCCATGAGGAAGCAGAGCCTGTGGATTCTGGGTCAGACTCTCCAATCCCTGGTGCCGAGGTCACCGAGGTAGTTAAAAAGCTAATCGGTGGCAGGGCACCAAGAGTGGATGAGATCCGCCAGGAGTTCCTTAAGGCTCTGGATGTTGTGGGGTTGCGTTGGTTGACGTGACTGTACAATATTGCGTGGACATCGGGGGCAGTTCCCCTGGATTGGCAGACCGGGGTAGTGTTCCCCCTATTTAAAAAGGGGGACCGCAGAGTGTGTTCCAACTATAGGGGAATCACACTTCCAAGCCTCCCTGGTAAGGTCTATTCAGGGGAGTGAAGGGTCCGTCGGATAGTCGAATCTCGGATTCAGGAAGAGCAGTCCCACTGGGAGGACACCCAGAGGAGGACCCAAGACATGCTGGAGGGACTATGTTTCTTGGCTGGCCTGGGAATGCCTTGGGATTCCCCCAGAGGAGCTGGCCCAAATGGCTGGGGAGAGGGAGGTCTGGGTCTCTTTGCTTAGGCTGCTGCCCCCACGACACCACCCAGAATAAGCGGAAGAAAATGGATGGACAGTTGTTCACAAAAGGCTAAACCTTGCCCCATTCTTGCTTGTGAACAACTGAGCATTTCGGGGATGCTCACATTATACCCAATAATGACACTCACCTGTTTCCAATTAACCTGTTTTTATCGTTCCACCAGAAGAATGCTCTAGGATGTCAGGTGGGTTTGTTAGGTTTTTTTGTGTGTTTGTTTTTTTGAGCATTCCTCAACTTTTCTAGTTTTTTTATGCCCCTGTCCCAGCTTTTTGGAACGTGTTGAGTGAAAATGAGTGAATATTTGCTAAAACTTCCCAAGAAATTTGTTTGTTTGAACATTAAATATCTTTTCTTTGTAGTATATTCAATTAATTATAGGCTGAAAAGGATTTACAAATCATTGTATTCTGTTTTTATTTATGTTTCACCAAACGTTCTAACTTCATTGGAATTGGGATTGTACAAAACTGAAACTTATTTGTTTATATGTCTTTGCTTATATGTTTTTTTACAAATACAATGACTTTTTACTTTTTTATGCTACTCATGTCTTACTCACACACAACACACAACAATCAGTTCCTGTACACAACTCCTTCACATAAATGTTTACCTACAATATGTACAGTGTGTGTGTTACTCCCTGTGTATTATCAGTGTGGTAGATCAGAACCAAGAACTGTGAGGGTCTAACAAATTGGGAGAATGGCAGTGCATCCCAAAATCAACTATGATCAGGCATAGCAATCCAACAAGGGTAATTACTGTAGAGCCGAGGGAGGTAAGCTGGGAAACGACACAGCGATGCCAAGGGCTGAGACGTGTCACACACAGCCCTACATCATTTGTCATGCTTCGGATTTGCATTTGCCGGCAGCGAGGGCAGGGAAAATCAAGGGTGAAAGATGTGGCTGGAATAATCTGCAAGCTGAATTAATAAGCAACTGCAACCGTAAATGAGAAGGGAGGGTGAGACACTGAATGAACATCAAGATACTTTGTTGAAGTTAGGTTTGATTTGTTTTGCAAAGTTGATGTGGAATTCCTTCAGAACAATGTTAGCTCTTTCACACACCTTGCTTTAAATCCAGTAATGACCATCTTGACACACACACACACACACACACACTTTTACTAACGTGTTTGCTGCACAGTTCTGTCTTAAATTAGACCCTTAGGAAATGTATTGATCCATGTGTACTTAAACATAGGTAAACCTTAAGGCCTAATCAAGCTGTTCTTGGCATGTATATGGACAGAGGTGTGGGAGGCGCTCTTCCCCAGAAGCACTTTATTAGCATGGTCATAAAAGTGCCATTCCCTCTAAATAAAAGCACCGAGAGCTAGTCCCTGACTTTCTGCTGCCTGCACACTGCTACGCTTCTTTGTTTGAATGGTGTAAAGTGGATCCTGTTGGTGATATAAAGAACCTCCCACTGAGATAGCTTTTTGCACACAGCCTTTTGCCCTTTAGGGCTTTTGCTACACCCCCTGCCTTTCATTGTATATGTGTATACAACATTTACTCCAATCTATCTCTTCTTTATCCATAGTAAATTTAAAGAACATATGCATTACTAACTCATGGTGTGGCATTAGCTTCAGAGGAAGAGAAAGGGAGCCTCTAAATGGTATAAATAAAACGGCTCCACCAAGGTTATCAATTCATATTGTTTTCAGCAACAGAGGAACCAAAGTCTGTTTTAATTGATTGCTTGACCACATCTTTGTTGCACATGACAGAGTTTTCTGAGCTCTGCAGCTGTGGACAAGACTTGAAAAGAAAATGCACAAACACTGAATTACCTCCTGCACCCTGTAGTTCAACACAGTATCTTTGTTTTGTTTATTGGGAGTCAGCGTTAACAAAGATGGACATTAACATATAAATGCAGCGAGGAGTGATTCATACCTAAATATAATTACCAGCTGACTTCAAAAAAAGAATGGGGCATGACTGTCAAAGCAATAAATAAAATCGTGGTTGAGTTAAAAGATAAAGGCAACCATTTTATCACTTACAAAGCTAATTAAAGTCAGCAGATTTAAACTATTTCTTAGCTTTTTTGTCTTTTCCTGTTTTGACTCAGTTTTAACACAATAAACAGCTGTATGTCAACACTAAATACAATCTTTAAATTAAAACACAACTATGAGGATTGAAGGCAGAAAGGTGCTATAAAAACTGTCAGGAGATAAATTCTGAATTAGGAAAAAAGAATATTAACCTTGTAAGGCCCAATGTTGCACAATTAGAACATCACTTCCAGTTGTACCAAAAACAAACTTGCAAATGTTCTTTTCTAAATGTATTTACTGAATAATTGTTGAATGTATGCACCAACTTAGATTTTTGGCTTGTTATATCTTTGTTGCACTTTGTTGGGTAAGAATGGTAGTCAAAATGGCAGATGCCCTTGGGCCAATACATGGGGACATAGCACTTCTCAGTTCACATATTGTGAAATACAGTCCTTTTCAAAATTTTAAGATCAGTGGAGAAATGGGAAGAATTCACATTTTGCATTGCTGGATCTTAAGGAGGTTCCAAGTAGCTTTGAAATGCAAAAACAAGAGATCTTATGTTTTGAAATGTTATTATGGCGTTATATCTACTAAACACTTCTGTGTTAATTAATATCAATTAGCTGTACAGTTCATTCATATGTGTCCAATGGTTCTTGAGATATTTTGTTAACAGACACTCACACACAGGTGCAAAAACCTTTGTTCAAACAATATTGCTCCCTTTTTGCCTTTGGTGGCATGCAATATTAAAATGTAACAAAGGTTCTGTAATTGTCAGTAAATTGCTATCCCATGTAAGCATCTCTTTAGTTGATGTGTAAAGCAAAAACACATGAGCAGAAGATCAAGTGGAACCTGTGTTACAGTATACCAAGCTGTTATCATGGCGTAGAAAAAAGATAGATTTTAGAAAACTTCCTATTCATAAAAAGTAGCCACTAACACAGAACAGTCTTGTTGGCAAGCCTGGCTCTGCAGCTTCTGAATGCTTGGTAAACAAATCGGCTTCCTGTGCTCTGTCCCTTTGAAACACTGATGATTTCCCCACTACTGGACATGATGCAATCACAGTGCCAATCATGGACAAAACAGCTAGATATACAGCCAGTTAAAAGATGACTAACGTGCAGGATCCATACATAAAATAAAAGACGACAGACAATGTAAAATAATAGGTTTAACAAGTTGTCACTGAAGATTGTAGACACAACAGCCAAAGGATGGGCAAGCTGCCTGCAACGGAAGTTTTGGGAAGTGGCCTCTGGTGCAGGAATGAGTCTGAAACCTCAAAGAGACAAGAACAAACAGCAAGTCCTTTGCAGTCCTGTTTTATTTCCCTTCCTACTTTGTCATCACATCTTAAAGTTCACGACAATCTAGCTTCATTTGTTTGAGCACCTAAACTCATCTATACAGCAACTGCAAAACAAAAAAACATAAAGAACATGAAACAAATTCATTTACAGAGCTAAATGCGTAGAGAAAAAAAAGATCATAATTTCATGCCTCAGATTAGTGTTATTCTCAGAATGATTATTGAGAAGCATGAAAGCTGAATAAAAAGGCATGCTACAAATCAACGAGATAATTTGAGTCAATTTGTGAAAAAATCAATATGATCAAGTAAAACATCTAAAAACACATCATACTGTAATTTGTGAGTGTTTGAGATGATGTGACGACTTGTGTAAAGAAAAGTTATATCTTCCCAGAAGGGATATTTTAAAATTAAAAAGCAGTAGGTGTGGAGGTTTGCTCATTTGTCTTATGTCTTTGCTACTATTAACAAGTGAAATAAAGAGATGTGTTGTGTTGTTGAGCTTAAATAATATTTATACATTCCTTGGCCATGAAAGGAAATGGATTTCTTTACTCCAACGTCAGTGGCTGTCATTACCCCCTCCCCCACACCTACCCCCCCCCCCCAAAAAAAAAATATATATAAATATATATATATATATATAAATAAAATATAAATAAATAAAAAACAAACAAATAAAATAAAATAAAATATGTGGCCTCCATCCATCCTTCCAGCCACCAGAAGGAAATGACACAACAGCAAAACCAAGCAATGATAACTCTGAGCTCTCCGGTAACAGCTATCATTATCTTACTCTCTCTGGTTTTCTGCTCTGTAGCACAGACATGAAAAATATTTGTCCGCTTTACAAGTACAATTTAATGTTTTTCATAGGTCCTAAAAATGAAAAAAGGTGGAAATTACAAGAACATTAGTTCTACTACAGCTGCAGCACAGTGCTAAAAAAGTATACAGCATATTTAAATTCATTATTGGGCAAACCTTCAGCTTGACCTTTACGAAACATCTCTGTTTGTTTATCTTCTGGAATGACATGCACAAAGCTCTGAGCTGCAGCTAAAAGAGCCGTAAGTTAGTGACACATAGTATATTAATGCACACTTATCCACAATTATAGCATATGCTCCAAGGGCACTCTAACAAAGCAATTCAGTGCCTAATAGCTCTATCTTTGTTAGTGACCCGTATCAGTGCTCTTGCTCATGAGCAGCTGAGTTCAGATGCCTGCAGCAAGACCTTCGTTTGCTTTCCACTAAACTGCACCAAGTGAAAGCAGTCGCAGTTTTTCAACATGCCCCCTCCTCTCAAAACAGTAATGATAGCTGCTACAAATTAAGCATACAAAAGGTACGCCACCACGCACACAAAGAAAATCCACATAAAAGCATTTTTATGTGACATAAAAAAGTAGTTTCAGTAAAGCTGATAGTTTTAGTGTGCATGCAGAAGAAAAAAAAAACGATGAGCGTGCCAATGCATAAGCACTAAAACACCTGTTATTCCATTTTCATCAGAATTTTCAATTTGCATCTCCAACCCCAATGTTTGGAAAAACCACACAAAAACGCTTGGTTAAAAAGGGAGAAGTGTATTATGACTTTTGGCAGTCGTACTTTGTACAGCATAAAATGAAAAAAAGAGGTAATAAATAATAGAATAAGACATGAATAAAGCAGGGGTGCGGGTGTTATTATGCTAAATCAACTTTTTGAGCTTGATATCACTTTATAATGTTCATGTTATAATGTTCCACTCTGTGGTAGCTATTTGAAGATGCCTAAACACTTGCTGGTACACAGCACTGCCTATTTCTAAATAGCCCCTCTGTGGAGCTCAGTACCTTTCTGTGCTGCCCTCTCCCGAAGCATTGTTTGAAAACATGCTGAAGTGGGAGTGTCCAAAATGGTAGAAGGTTCTTAAAAAGACAGAGGCCAATTTCAAGGCAATTAGATAAGCTATGATTCAAATTAAAATTTATTTTTCATATACACAGAATTTTTCATAACAACTGAAGGTAATGTAGTTACTTGATTGTGCATAGAATTTAGGCATGTGCCTGGAAAATACACCCCATTTAAGAATGTGGCCTGGAAGTGAGAGACACATCTGTGGTTACCATGGCCACACTGAGACACAAATAGCAGCTTTAATACTTTTAGATCCCAAATCACTATTGGGGCTTACAGAAGAAGCCTGAATAGTAGTTTTATTGGCACCTTTCAAACTTAATTCTGAAACAAAGTTAGTTGCCATTGACCTTGTTTTAGCCAAGCTCCCTTTCCCCCACTACAAACACTTTAAAACTCTGTTTGAGAAAAACACAGTGCTATTATAACTAAAACCCTTGACATCCACTGTGAGAAATTACAGTGTCTTGGTCATGGCAGTGATTTTTGTTTGCTCTCCCGCAGCCAACACCTTCTTCAAACACGTAGGACTGCTCATATGCTCAAATGCAAGCAGATAGTCTTCTACAAACAGAACCTAAGCATATATTCAAGCATACAACAAAAGACTCACATACACACGTGTGTGCGCACACACCAGCACACAAGCTCACTGAGAAGTACATGAATTATATTCTTCTTCTTTTCTTCAATCTCTACTTCCACCAACAGCTGCTGTGTGATTCTCCTGTTAAATAAGAGGTTAAATCCTAAGGCGTGACCTTCTCAGGCATTCCCACCAGTGGTGTATATGGAATTATGTGGTGTTCACTTCATCATCACTAGCTGTCATCCTGTGAGAGCAGATTTCTATTAGGATGCATTTCCATAAATCTAAATTGCAAAGGGCTCCTGAGAGCAAATAGGGAATCCTCATGGGCAAATAAATAAATAAATGAATAATAACAATAACAAAAGGGAGATGTCAGTGGACACCACAGGCTCAGATATCTCACCTAACCTCAGAGTGGAAGTGAATCAAGCCTTTTGATGGACATGATGCACATACAGTATGATCAAATCGCAGGACTTAACTATTCTGAAAGTATGTTGCAGGTGCTGCACTACCCTGTCCCTTTGAAAGTCAATATAGAGGTGTAATGATAGCTACGGTGAGGAGGATGCAGTTAGGGTGACGTAGTTGTGGTGTGTCAGCTCAGTCCCACAGGAAAGTGTAGAAGAACTGCTTTTGTCCAAAGCTCTAAAATGTTGGAAGAGCAAAAAAAGGCACAGAAGTTTTAGGATACCAGCATTTTACTTTGCTTTTGTGACTTATAACACATCATCCATGCGACATAATACATAACATAATACCCAACTATAATCAATATTCTGTCTATCTGTATGTAAGTACAGGTCCTTCTAAAAAAATTAGCATAATGTGATAAAGTTCAATATTTTCCATAATGTAATGATAAAAATTAAACTGTCATATATTTTAG
>JARVJO010000024.1:2710364-2734695 GCA_031762555.1 Cynodonichthys magdalenae
ATTGATTTATTTATTATTTAAATTTGTTAATTGTCTGAAATAAAAAAAGTCATTCATTCATTCATTCATTCATTCAATTTTGCTACTGAGTTCAGATCATTGTCCAGTTGCAGAACCCAAATGTGCATCAGATAAAGGTCAAAACCTGATCTCAGAGCTTTTTACACCAAATATAACGGGAATAATCAAGCCTGTGTGTGGCTAGTAAAACTGAACTCGGCTTTCCAAAAAAATCAGTTCATTCATGATTTAATAAGAAGTGGAATTGCTTTTCTACATGAGGCCAGTTTGGTCTGGACAACTTTTGTTAAAAAATAACTGATAATTTAAAACTGCACTTTCTAAGGGTGTCATTGTTTGAAATTAACCTTAGTTTGATGATCTGAAACATTAAGCAAAAACAGAAAAATCCTGTATAGGGGGGCAAATACTTTTTGACAGCACTGTAGCTCAGAAAAAAGATGATTGCATTACATTTGTGTGCTACTGCAACCTGAATTTATATTGAATATGAATAATGAAAAAGTGAGTAGCACTGAAGCTAACTCTCATCTCATTCTTGCTGGGAGCATAAAAATGCACCTGATGGTCCTCTGGAGTGTGGCAGCTGCTGCAGGGCTACGCCAGGACACGAGCGAGTCGGATGGCACCAAGCTCAGAGAGCGAGCTGGCTGAGTGACAGAGTGACTTGTTGGATCAGAACTGAAGCACACATGCATGCCCTCCAGTCAGTTCTGTGTGAACCTCGTACAGGAAGCAGAGCTGGCCGGGACAAGGTGGAAAATAAGCATTGGCTGGTTTCCTGTGAGCCAGTGTCCTGAGTGTCAAACAACAGCAAATGCTTTTTCTACTTTTGCACGCAAACGTTTTAAAGAAAACTATTATAGAAAGTATATCTAATATTTATTTAATTAAACAACCACACTACAGATTTTAGAACACACTAACTGTGCTATTGTTTTCAAAAATCTGCATTTGATCTTTGTATTAAAGGCCTATGATTTCTTGAAAAAAAATATATCATGACAGTTTTAAACTAAGCTCATCTTATGGAAAGTGAAAGTAGAGATTAGCAGTTTATTTGGACAAACTTAAAAAACAACATTGGGCACCATGTATTATCCCAAGATGTCACTCATAATATTTGTTGTCAATCATGCTCAGCTACTACCACATCAAAGTTTAGCTCAATATCTGCAAAACTGTCTGAGTTATACCCATATCGTATTGACTAGTATTGATTGGTTGTGATAAACAAAGTGGATTGAATTGAATCAAAAATGTAATCACTTTCAGATGTATAGTACTATAAATAAATAATTTCTAAAAGTTCCATTAAATACACCCATTTATTCATGAAATATTTTGTAGACAATCAGGGTAGAGTCTACAATTATTGCTACAGTTTGAAAGAAAAATGTCAAGTAATGAGTAGTACTTGGAGTATGGGTTATAAATAACTTTCAGTTACAACTATTTCACAGTAGCCTGGTAAAAAAAACAGCCTCTTGTTCTACGCTTTGTTTCATAAAAAGGGTCTGGACTCTTGGCTATTGAGAAACAATTTCTTGCTGGAGATGTGGACTCTGTTGAAGCTTAAAATGACTAGATCTGATTTACCCAATTGCTTTTTTGCCATGATATATGAAGTGCCAGCTCAGCCGTGAAGGAAGCTAAGCTAAGAAGCTAACCGGAAATTACATGCGCTGTATAGAACCATCTCTTATTGGGAATAGAGAGGCACTGAGCCGAACAAGGTGGCTGTAAATGAGTGCTGCAGGCTTTCTGAGACTAATTTAATTTGGAAGCCTTGTCAACACGGACTGGCTTCATTCACTTCCTTTGTTGCCATTGCAAAACTACAGGCAGACTAAAATGGCGCAGAAAATTGGCGGTGGTGTTCACAACTCCTCCTTCTGTTTGCTGATTGGCCCAGTTTAAATTTCAATGGAAAAATCCTCGTCAATGGAAGGTATTCTAGACTGAACAGTGAAGGGAAACGAGAATTGAGCGAAACTGTGCAGTAAGGCAAGGGCCAGGCTAATACAACAGTACAGTACAGTACTTAGAAATAGACCAAATTCTAGCCATTTTGTGTGTTTTTTAAGATCAGTTGATGAGGTGGATATCTTGTCTTGGGTTGGTTTTCTAAAAGTTACATTAAAGTTAGACCAGAGGTTTATGAGATATTTTGAATATAGTTGCGTCAAACAGGCAAAATTTTCAAGATTTTGCATTTGTTTTCTACATTAAATATATAAAGAGGACATTTCTTAAACTCAGGAACAAGGTAAAGACAGACTATGGTTCACAGCAGTGACTTATGAGTATAGTATGAGTATAGAAGTACATTCATTGCACATGTAGAAAAATTGTTTCTGCCTTCTTCTATTAAGATGAGCTGGCAGTGGGGAGGTGGGAGGTGGAAACCAGTAATGTCACTGTGACCTTGAGTGTCTATGATAAAAACAGTGAGTTGGCAGAGAACCAGCAGTTCGTGGTGTAGTAAGTGTTGCTTTGAAGGTTGAGATTGTACTGTATTGTACACAAAAGATGGATGCATCCATTTATTTCACCACTGTGATGAAGCACTGAGCATGGCAAAGGATCAGAAGAAGTAGTCCAATACTAATTACGTTAAAAGACACGGGGGGCACAAGGGGAAAAAGAAATGGCCCCATATGACTACAGAAGTCAGGCAATACGAATAAAGCTCACACCTTACAATCCATTACTCTCGCCCAGTAAACCTGTGCTTTGCTTCTACCTTCCTCCTTTCTGTCAGTCATTACACCTGCAGAAACTCAGGGTTTGTGATCTGCCTCTTTTCTTGTAAATCAAGGAAACTCAAACAGCCGCAAATGAGATAGAAATGACTAAATTGAAGGATTGTGGCAAAGGACACATGTGAGATGTCCAAGACTGGTAAATGTCAGAGCTGCAAAGATAGTTTCAGAGCTGTATGAAGACCTACTACAGTCAGTCGGCTACATCAGTGAACCTGGGAATAAGTGCTTCACACTCATTTTCACAGGCCAGAGAATCCTGATTGTATTCTCTGCTCTGTTATACATTTAACACAGAGACAGCCAAGACATTCATATTCTTTTGACACATGCTGGAGGACATATTTTCTATGTGGCTGCTGAGCCTCGTACAACTTTCTGTCACGATTCTTCTCATGCTACATTTTGATACAGGCATAAAGCAAATAGGCTTGAATCTCTGAAAAGTATGAGATTGAGATAATTGCACATACATGGTACAAAAGGAGAATTTTAAAAAAGAGAATCCACTGACATTTTTGCACAAACTAACTTAATCCAACACTAGAGAGTAGAGATGAAAATAATTAATCTACTTACAATTATTTGTCAAATAATGGTGTATTGGATTAAAATTTGTTCCATTCAAATAACCTTAATACTATTCGCCTAATATTTTACCATCTCTGTCACTGTCTTCAATTGGCATCTTTTCACACAGTTTGGAAAAACCCATGGAAAATCAAACAAAACAAACAATAAAATGAAAATATGTGTCTAAATTACAACTAGTGTATTATAACTTCTTGGTAGTGGTATATTTTACAGCATAAAGAAAATGCACAAAAAAATTTTAAAACTTCCCCCATTCAATACAACATTTTGGTAAAACAAGTCACCATGATTGGAGCCCTATACCTAAGCATACTTCACAGAAAAACATCATGCAATGTTTAAATAGCTCGCTGAAATTTGGACTTTACAAGACTGAAATTTTCCCACAGAAAGTTCAACCTAACTTTTGAGGTGTATAAACTTTTTTATTTTTTTGCAAAATTTTTGCACGTTCTGATGCACTTTACATTTCTTATCCAATTAATATATCAAAATTTCAGCATTTTTGCCATTGTTCACTTAGTGTCTCTCACCGCTATAGCTCTCAATCACAATTTTCTCCCAAATTCTCCCAAAGTAAAGAGTGCGCTCATCCAAACTCTCATTGACTTCCATTATCAGTGCTCCTCAGTGCGTCATATCTCCTACCCTAAAAAAGGACAAATGTGAAAACCAGACATTTCTGTCATTTACGGTTCAGGATTTTTTTAAATGCAAATTGCAATTTTCACACATTGACCATTTGTCTGCATTTCTGTCTTCCAATTCTATTAAGAGTGCAGTTAGGGAGCAAAGACACAGATGACCACGATGACCCTAATAAGCCACAACAACAGCATTAATATTTTACTAGATCATGTTTCTTTACATCTCTGTCCTTACACTTTTGTCAGACTAGATTATTCCAAGTGCAGTAATTCACAAATCATTATTGAGACTTTGTTATATGGTTGTGGACTAAGGGAAAGTAGATGTTGGAACCTCAGATAGTAGTTGCACAAACAACTTTTAAAGTTGCTTCAGAAATGTTCTAGCTCTGTGTATGGTTTGAATGCAGTGCAAAACTGGCTAGGCTACAGAAATACTTGCACAAAGAGCTTAAATGTAACTGCTCTCTATGTGGAGTACCAGGCCTCAGTTTAGTCATCAAATCCCATTCACAGGCTCTCGCCTCTTCTTAAGCTGAATACAGCACTGGCTTTCTGGGCATTACGTTTGATCAAAGACTAATCTCTGCGAGTCAGATGGTTAAAATTAGCATCGGTTTCTTTGTTAAAGACACGAGGCCGGCTGGGACCAGATCTTACAGAGCGAGACAGAGAGGGACGGAAACACACAAAGTCACGAAGAAAGAGACGAGAGAAAAAAGACAACTAAAGAAGAGAGAAGAAAAAGTAATTTCAAAAAAGGAAATGATGCCACAAAACGACATGAACAGACAGAGCAATAAGAACCAGACATAAATCAAAAAACAGAACATGTTTGGCTCTCATGCTTGGTCAGTACAAGCAAAGCCAAACCCAAGGAATGGCACCTCATATTAACTTTTGCCTCAGACCACACACACAGAAAACGACGCTAAGAGAAGAGGTTGCTTTAAAAGGGATCCTACTGATTCATGGATTTAGTGAAGCAGCAAAATGAGGTTTCTACATGTAAACCACTCTTTCTTCATCTGTATGAGAGACGTAACTGAGATCTTGGTGGTAATCAATGATTACCATGTGATGGAAGAAGACACTGCGATGATGTTAGAGTCTGCAAAAGCTTAGTATGAGTACTTTATCATTAGATTCTATAATTTCTTAGTTAGTTCGGAGAGGGGAGAAAAAAACACGAAACAGGGCACTCGGCGGTCACCCTTTTAGCCAAACAAAACAGCCTTTTTGCTGCTTCTGGTCTAGTATAAACTGCATCAGCAAGAATGAAAAACCTAATCATACTCCAGCAAAAACTTGCAATAACAGGAAAGTAAAAATGAGATTAAATCGACTGTTTGTTACCCTCGAGAAAATGCAACTGGGAGGTGGGGTGTGGGAAACCTCATTCAGCATTTTATCAACATGAAAAAAAGAGCAGCTGGGGCAAACTACCATGCTGAAGCGAGCTAATTAGGACACTCAATGGCAAATTCCCTGTTGTTTCAGACTGGCAGAGCCCAACTAAGAGTAACTGAGTGTGAGGCACTCCATTTCAACATTTTCTACTGTAATCTTGTGTGACTGTCAAAGGAGAGTGAGCCATTTCCAAGTCTCCAAATGTTTTTTTCGCTAATCCGGTGCAAGCAGTGTCACTTCATCTTTCTGCCACAGAACACTCTTAAGTTCCACGAAAACAGCTTTGCCTTCCTGTTCCATCACTCCCTTCCTGTATGACTCGGTATAACAAATGAAAATCCCACACCTCCCAGTTTCTTCCGTTGTTTTGTACCAGAGGCTGGGAATGTTGTGAGTTCAAACACTTGAAGTTAGACTCCAAGCTTGGCTAAGAGGGACAGTTTGATCTTTAGTGGTCAAAATAGATCAACAGCACCAATAGTTTCTCCATGACAAACATTTACAGCAGATGAACAATCATTTGCATCCTAAATGTATAATCTCATTTCACATATAGGATAATCCATCCTAATCTTATCTTATCTACACATGGAACATCAATGATAAGAATTATCTATTACACGATTTGTCTTAGAACTTGTGAATGATACCTCTCAGTGTTGCATTGAAATTTATTAATGAAGTCATACTTTGAAAACAATATTGTATTTAGTTAGTGCTATAACTTTTATTTGTACCTTAATTAAAAACAGTTTTCCTGCCAAACACCTTTTATTGCCACAAACATTTCAAATATCCTATAATAAAACACTATCTATATATATATATATATATATATATATAATGTAGCCCAGGCCCTGCTTGAATGGAACTGCTTTTAAAAAAGTCACAAGGGCTTCTGTCTGCTGCGCTTTCTTTGCTTTCACTTTTCTTATTGGTTGCGTCAACCAGCAGCCTTCAAAGACAGGTGGGGTTGTTTACCTTGACACAGAGCTACTGCATGTTAGGTACCTCAGGGATCCAGGCAAGCAAGCACCCACACATTACATTTCAGCTTTTCATACCTTAAGCTGCTGAAGCAACTAGCGCTTTGTAGCACAGCCCACAAAACGTTTTAGCCTTGGCAGAATAAACAAAGGCAAGGTGTCCTTTATTAGGCTTGATGTCCACACACAAGGAACCCTGGGAAGATTTACATTGTGGTTAGAAATATGGGTGTGTCAGCTCTAATGCTTGAGAAAGTAGCCAGACATCTACTCCTTGTTTCAAACCCTAGTTGCTTTTTTATTTCATTTTATTTTGTTTTGAAAGATAATACAGCTTGTAGTTCTAAAAGAAAAACAGGTGAATTCACAAATTTGCTGGAGTCTCCCAACATCCAAGCAACTTACCAGTCGCCTCTGGCATGCCTCCTCCCAGCTTGCTGTTTGTCTCACTTCCAATTCCACCAAAAACAGAATGGAAAAATTTAGGATAGAAAAAAAACTGTTGATAACTGACACACAAGCGATGACGTTGTACATGTTAATCACTAGAATAAAACCTTTACATCCTACTCAATGGTGCTGTGTATATATTTTGACGAACAACAGACCATTAATTACAAGCTAGAAAACAACACTGAAGTAAATCATTTTCATTTAGCACAATGTTTTGCAAACATAACGCCCAAAACATCCTGGTGCTTTGTAAAAACATGCAAATTCCCCTTACCTATTCACCCCTGGCAAGTTGAACATGTTTTCTGAAAAGTGTAGGTGAGGTCTTGTGGTAGCCAAGGCAATGAGGCTTGTATAAATTACTTAATAGCAAACATTAAACAGCAAGCTCTGAGACGCCTTCTACAATGAGAAAAAGTAGTAATTCCAAGTTTTAATCTACTTCCTGCTGTGATGAATGGTGTGATAAAGTGTGTTTGGGGAAATTGGGGCCTATACAGCATGTTAAATATCCTTTGTAAGCAGCTTCTATGTGCATAATTTTTTACATTACCTCACTTGTGCATGTAAATCCCTAACTGTTGCATATAAATAGAAGAAAATATGTTCATTTGTTGCTTTCAAGTATAAGCCTGCCCAGTCCCCTGCTTTTATCACTCTCACTTCCTCCCTCCCTCCTCTAACTCATGTCTCCCCTAGGCAGACAGATGTTTCAGAGCAGTCATATTTAATCAACATCTTCACGGTCAACGCAGGAATTTTAAGTCCTCTGTCGCAAATTGCTTGGCAGTCACACTCAAGCTAATTGTCTTAGATACCCTGATTTATTTCCCTTCAATGCTACAGAAAAGACAACGCGCTTGACTGACATAGTAGCTGATGTGTGAAAATGTAGCAAATCTAGACTGTGTGTCTTGCTCAGCACCCCATCGCATTCAGCCACTTACTTCACGCTAATAACTTCATTTGTAAGTTTCTGGACGATGCTGCTGTCGTGTTTCACATCTCCGATCATGACAGAGGATAATGTGTCTGTGTGGGTAAGCTCTGAGTACATGCAGTGTTTCCCTTTGATAGCAAAGGGTAGGAGGAAGTAAGAGTGGTGAAACAACATCCAACTTCCTCTTCGATGGATAAAATGTGAAAGTGTAACATGACTAACAATGGCCTATTTTATGAATTTCCCCTGATATAGCAGAAATGCAATCAAGAGGGTTCCATCTTCCTAAGTTTGCCATAAAGTTCAATCCTAATTCTGCATGAAACTGTAATCTTAAAAGTCTGTCGAAGGTCAAATCAACAACAAAAGCAATTACACCCTTAACACATCATTAATGGTTTTCTTTCAAATAAGCCAGAAAGGGAATTTCTGGCTTATTTCTCAGACTCTGTGGGAGCTTTATGACAAGCCACCCTCTTTCTTAAGTACTTTTTATCCCTTCTCTCCCACTGGTGTGTAGCAGAGTCATTTATGAACAAACATTAATGTTATATCAGAGGAAAATTTGTTTCCTTTGACCTGGGCACAATAAATCACCTCAAGCCGAAGTAAAATTTCTGGTGCTGCTGTACAGGCAATAACGTCTTTTCCAAATGAAATGCAAGACACACACACACACACACACCAGTAGCTTCACAACCCACTGAGGCTTTACAAAACATGGACTTTGTGTTTTTGTGTTTTGTTTGCACTTTTGTAAGAACTCATTCTGCATAGTTGTTTGACATAAAAAATCTGTCAACACTTCAGGGGAAGCAAGACGGCGCGGTGAACCATGTTCGGTGTTTTGAAGTTGTGAGAGTTTCAGGGTCTTTCCTTATCAATTTAGTACACTTTACTTTAGCCTACAACAGTGGAGAAAGTTAATCAAGAGGATGTGTGTACACAAAAGAGTAGGAACGAGATATTGTACTAGAGGAAGTGGAAGGCCTTTTTTCCAGAGTTTTCTGATTGCCTACTAACTCAGGAATGAATTTGGAAGACCTTGATTTTTCTTCTTATTGTCTCTTCTCTTGCTTAAGGCTAGGGATGAGAAAAGGCTACTGGATCACAGTGAGCTTTCCACCCAGATAAGGCTTCAGCAGAATAAAAAGAAGTAGCAATGAAGTGAACACAAGTGCATGTACATGTCAGTCACTCAGTAAGAGAAATATTTGCAATGTTTTCCCTGCAATGCTTATGGAAGAAAAATCACCAAAATAGGCAGAAATGGTATTAAATCAAAGTAAATATAGTGACCTGGAGGATTTTCCAGTCCCTGGTAAATAATAACATGAGGTAATTCTTTATAAAATTACAAAATCCCTTGAAATAGCTGAGAGGTAATGGCCATAATAGACCCCTTTGAGTTGAAAGTGGTTCTTATTGTAATTGGACCACAGTTTGTAGAGTGGAGAGGGAAAAAATGTTGCTGGCTGTTTTATGGAACATGAGTTGACTAGACAAGCAATGTCTGCGCCCCTTTTTCTACAGTAACCATGGTGACAGTGGCAGACAGGGCCATTCTCATCACCAGGGGGCAGTGTGGGCAGCACTACTTGGTATTGCCCACTTTGCCAACCCTGGCGTCTCGTGCTCCGCACAAACATGGGCATCACGCAGTCTTACAAACAGCACATGTGCCACACATTCAAACCAAATGTAAAAGAAAACAGACGCAAACGCACGCAGCCAAGCAGGAATTACCCGCATGCACGCTGTCATCTGCTCCTGACAGATGCCCCTTGATGCTTAACAAAAGCCCCCTCCCACTCTGCCTTATTCCCGCTCCCTTTTGTTGCTCACTTATTGTTGAGTTTCCACCAAACAAAAATGCACATCCTCCCATGACACCAGCAAATTGATTATTTATGGTGCCAAAGCGAACTGACTTAAAACTGACTTATATTCAAACAGACGTGAAAGGAGACAATGCATTCAGTCCCTCTGATGAAAATCAGGATGTGAGGGTGTTTTTTTCTAAACTAGTGGTCTTTCACCTCTTTCTTTTTTTATGACTGATAAGCTGCTCATGCCACATTGGATAACCTTGGGGAGCTGTGGACTACTAAAGGAAGGGAATGTAGGTAGCGATCAGGAAACAAGCTGCCAGCTGACAGCATTTGGAGAAAACAATAATAAATCACATGGCTTGCTAGGGTGAAAAAACTGACTTCCAGTCAGCGTAAAGATCAGTGACAAACAAACAGCCAGACTTATTATTCTACAGGTCTGCGTGCCAGGATTCCTGCCCTTATCGCTGGCATCAAGTAATTTTGTTACACATGGTAAATATAGGAAGGGTTGTGACAGCAGACATCAGATAAAGTCTGAAAGTGCCTGGGCAAGGGAATGTGGAGATGGGGCTGAATGCCTAAACAGGCTGTTGTGTGAATGAGAGAAACTGATGATTGTGGCAGGCAGATTGAGGCACTATAAAATGGCATAGAAGAGGGATCTTGTCCCACAGAAATGTGTCATGAAGGCAGTGCTATTAACATCTTAATAAAGGCTTCCCAGGCCCTGGAGAACCCTCCTCAGCAGCCTGCCTACTCTACCCTCACAGGGGCCTAAAGCAGCTTTTTGCAGCATGTCAATGGGGAAACATTTAGGTTGTGCCAGTTCTGCATTGTGAGGGTGTTAGACCTCCCAAAGGAGTAGCCTAAATGTCCATCCACAAACATGCTCCACTAAATTCCTTTATTCCCCTTCCCCTCCAATTCCATTTACTGTTCATTTGTCCATCTGTTGGATTTAGTGGCCCTACAAAAGGCTTTGTTTCAGCAAGCAGGCAAGCCTTTGGGACAGCGGCATACACACTGTGGTTCAGTGCTAACTTGCTGCCATCAATACAGGGAGCAGGCTCTGGACCAGTCATAGTCGCATCAGGCAGAAGGAAGGACTGGTAACAATCCTCTGACGAGGCTGGCAGCATTCTGCCTTGGTAGGGTTAACACACACAAAGCCTTCTTCTTGCAACAGCCAGCAGCCGGACAACAGTGGGGGAACTAACTCTCCAAACTGCAATACAGCAGGGAAAAATCTCAGAATGGTAACCACTGCTGAGAATTTGTTTCCTTTTAAGAGCTTGCAGCATTTAAAATGAGTCCTTCCTCACTGTGTACCATGAAAAATTAAATGCAGAGTGGCATTGATTTTTGCACCCTGTGTCATGTGTTGCTCATACTGGGCAAGCTGCAGCTCAACAATATAGTGGCCTGTAGTCATCAATTTAAAGCGGTTTCAACGATTGAATAAGTCACTGAAGGCTACACGCACAGCTACTCAAGATGATGAAAATTGCTCCAGCAGCATGACAAGACCATTAAATGTGACCCTGTGGTGTTTTCAAACATCTGTTATTGTGTGAAAATTATCAACCACTAAGGCAGCAGCTTTGATCTACATGTATGTTTAAAACATACAACAAAACAACTTAAAAAGGCACTCCTTGGGACACAGGAAGTATGGAATGATAAGTTGAGAGTTGCATAAAGCTTTGCTGTAACCAGATTAATTTGGATGCAGTGATGATGTAAGAAAGATGGTTTGGAAGAAGTAAAGAAACGATGCATTCTTGTCACTAATAAAATAGAGAAAACATTTTAATTCTATTTATGCACTCTTCACTCTGGATTTAGACCCTGCTACTATGATTTACATAACCCACTGAAATGTGGCAGGATCATGGCAAATTTGATAAACCCGAGTTTGAAGGCAAACGTGACTTGTTCTTCCCCTGCTATTTTCCATGTCCCTAGATAATTGATGGGCCCTCACTACACTGTTTACATCCACCTTGCCATAATTTCCAAATGCAGCTAATGCTGGATTTACTTAACCATGTTATGTCAACTGTTTCCACTTAACTGAGTTGAGTAAATTCAAAGCAATATACCAGTTTTTTAACCAAAGAACATATGTATGTTACTTTGAATTTACTTAACTCAGTTAAGTAGAACCAGTTTACATCACATGGTTAAGTAAATCCAACATTTCATTTTTAGAGTGCAGGTGCCAGATCCACATTTGGTTGTTCCCACGAGCTTGCAAAAGTCATGTCTGTGGCCTATGCATGCAGCTTGTGTGGCAAGTCCTGCCATCATTATAATAAATCACCATAAATTTATTGCTAAAGTTTTGTGCATGTGTGTGTTAGGAATCACAAGTAAAACATAATAAGATACATGATGTATTATACGTATATGATACATGGCCCACAACACTGATATCATGTTACACCAGTTCTGCAATAAACAGCAAATGGAACAATTCTCAAATGTTACATTACAATATTTAACTTTGAAAACAGAATGCCACATAAAATGACTTTATCTCTTTATTCACTGAATAACTTCTTAATGTCAAAGTGCTCTGAATTTGACAAAAAAAAAGCTCAACCCAATAAAAGAACAGCACAGTTTTCCAGCAGTTACATAGTTTTGAAACTAGTATAAAAACTACATTTAAAACAACTTAAAAGGCTAATTTTAGTGCACTTGAATATTAGGTTCCAGCACATAAATGTAGCTTTGTACAATAAGGGCAACATATTTGGACCTATTTAGTTTTTTTCCACTCTTACTTCACAAGATTGAGTAAAATTACAATAATGTATGTCAATGTTTGCTGAGATTGTCATCACATAGATAAACAATAATAAATGTGACACCTGATTCCAGAAGTACTGGAGACAGGTTGTGGGCTCCTATTGTAGACATTACCATCCTGAGCAGAGACATGTTAAACACATGAGGAGAAAGCAGCAATTGTCATTTTCTGCTTTTCTCCGATCAAATGTTCTTTTTGCGTGCACTTCTCTCGATCGCTCTCAGCACAGACCCCCATCTTTGTTTGTGTCTGTTTTCACGTGCAAACACACTCACTATAAGCGCAGAACCCAGACACAAACATGTGCATACCAAGACTGTGTGTGAGCTGAGTGTGTGTGGGTCAAGGAGATTGAGATCTTGGTTGTGACAGCTGGGCAGTTGAGAGGTTCAGATAAACAGCCCACAGAGAGCCAAGAGTGAGGAGGGGAGGGACGGGGTGTTGCATTAAAACAATCACTCTGTATTTGCACACTCCACGACTTATATACTGTATATGAAAGTCAGAGTTACTGAACTTGCAAAACATGTGCTACATGTTTGTGTGGAGGCAAAAGGACAGTTGGCATGGTGGGGGGTTGCTGCAAAGGAGGATGGGGGTGGTGGTGTTCAGAATACAAAACCGCTGAACACATTTGTGGTATTCACTCATTAGGAAATAGGTCAAGGATTCTGCCCGCGTGCGTAGCAACTTGTCAAAATCTCTCAAGCTAAACTGTGGCGAGTCTTGCTGCCCTGAGGGGGACTCCACAGAAGAGCAAGCAGCATGCTGTGTGAACGCTGGTGGTGACATAGCACATAGAGAACGAGTAACAATTTAAAGTCAAGTGAAGAAGTTAAAGAATTTGTTAATTATGTAATTCAGTGGAAGATTGTGACTGCGTGCTCCCTCTGTGACCTGATAATTAACACAGCTCATCGTTTGGTCCTTCTCTTCTTCATCGACAGAGGACGCTCTTGAGCTGGCAGTTTGTCGCAGATGCTTATGGTATGTTGATCGTTGCAGCTGTGGCAACATGACGTCTTGCTTTGAGTCTTTAAAAAGTCTGCAGTCCCGTACAAAAGATCACTTTTCTAAACAAAGTCTTCCTTTTCTGTGTCGATTTAGATCTGTCTTTCAACTAAAACATCACACTGGAATTAAATAAAACTGAATTCTTTGCAATGAGGAAATCAAATAATCCAAGAAAATCTTATGCAAATCTAACCAGTATTAGTGTATACTTCAAAAAATACTTTGCTCTCCACACAGTTAACAGCACCGCCAAACAAAATATTAAAATATCTTGATTCTTCACTGCAATACAAAACGGGGAAACAAAACCTCCATTGAAGTTTGTTCAGCTAAAACAATTTCACTCCAGCCTGATATGTTTAACCTTATTGATTCTACAAACCTGTGGTGATGTTTTTTTTTTCTGATTAGAACAACTTCGAAGGCATCACTTGGACAAAGAAACAGACTCTTAATCATTTCAATTAACTGAGCTTGTCAACAAAAGCAGAATTTTTTATCTTTAATTAGAAAGATATTCGAAAAAAATCTGAACAAACAAAAGCTAAAGAAAGACAATCTATGGTACTTAAAAAATCAGATGAAAAACAAGAATGATCGAGTTTTATTCCAATGATATAACAGTTGCTAAAAAGCCAGCTGGTCCAAGAGAGCAGCAGCACTTTCACAGAAGCTTTCTTTTTCCTTATTAGATTGAAGTTAATTAGGTGAGTATAATCAGCACGTTGTAATCAAACCAATTCTGAGTACTGGTTTGTTCTTCTAAAAGGCAGCAGCTTCCCTCCCTGCCAGTTGCTTTGGGGAGTCAGACTGCTGTTTCACTAGGAGATGGATATTAAAATAATTATGTGTGTGAGTGTGTGAGGGTCATGCTTCAGAGGCACAAAAAAATGGGATTTTGCCAAGAAGGAATGGGTTTTGATTGCAAGGGCACGGGGGATTAATACGCTAACCATCAGATGTGGCAGATGTAAGTTATTTTCATGCAAATGTGGGGCAATTTTCTACTTAAGACAACATTTATTTTCCATAGAGTCTGTGTAGTGGGGCACTGGCAGAGAATTAAGATTTGCAGGTGGCTGAGTTGAATCAGACTGATGAGGTCTAGAGGTGATCTGGGACAAGATAACACACCCCAAACACATGTTACATATGTGACAAGACGTTACATATAGATCAGATTAGTGACCTTGTGGGCTCGGTTTGCAGAGTTGTTTAGGAGTCTGAAAATCACTTACAATAAACTGACGGCTCACTTGTTGCAGGGTTCCAGGTCAGCACCCTGCTTCCTACCAGAATCTAAAAACATTTTTATGTGAAAAGAGAAATAACTAGATCCAGAACAGTTTTCTCTGTTTAGTATTAAAACAAATTGCGAGCTCAGCTTTGTGGCGATCAGAGGCAAGAGGACACAAAAACTGGAACAATATACTTAATAGGTACGGGATGGTGCAAAGCTGAAGTCCCATCTGGGAAGAACAGGTTGGAACTCAATGACCCTGGTGCAAGAAGAAGCATAATTCTAATGCAGGATGAAAATACAACATGAATGACAGGGATGAAAAAGCTCCAGTCCTACAACTTGGAGCAAAGCCTGCAGATTGTTGTACTACTGTAATATTTAATGGTTTTGCTCGCGCCTGGTTTATCTGAGCATCAGAGTGTGAGTTAAGGACTGCCACCTTCACAAAGCCCGCAGCCTGATGATAAGTGTCCCCTTTCCGGTTGTCTCTCTCTCCGCAGTGTCTGGAATTAGCTTTTTTTTTATTGCAGAGGACAGAAGGCTGATTGGGACGTGTGTGCTTCCAGTAAAATATTGCCCCGTCTGTAAAAGCAGATTCACCCCAAACCAGCACTCACCTCTTCATCTGAACTGGATCTCCTGGTTGTCTCTGATCTCTGAGGCTCAGTTGATGCGCTCCTCTCACATCCACATTAAGAAACGCTTCCAAGCGCGCTCTCTGGGTCAAAAAAAAGTGTCTATTTTCGGACAAGCGTCAGTTCTTCCTTTGCAGCAGCCGGTCTGCTCGGAGGACCCTAATGAACGGTGAAGTCATTCATTCAGGACGAGACCTTGGCTCTGATTGCCTATGCGGCGTGTAAACTTCACGGCGGCGGCGCTCTTCACCGTGGCTGACCTCCTGACTGGAACTTTACCGTGTCAGTGAGACGGAACATTCCTCCGGTTCGTGCTGTCTGCGTCTCTGCGGCGTCCTGCTGGCGGCTCGTTACGGTTGTGCGGCGCGCGGAGCCTCCAGTCCGCGGGAGAGACTCGCCATCATCTGCGGTGGGAAGGTTTGTACAGCGTCAGCTCAGACCCGCAGCGTGGCTCTGTCACGAGGCTCTGCCCGACCCCCACACACACACTGCCAACTCCATTAGAGGTACAGTAGGTGTGCGCGTGAGTGTGTGTGTTTGTGTGTGTGTGTGTGTGTGAGAGAGAGAGAGAGAGAGAGAGAGAGAGAGAGAGAGAGGCGCTGCTGCAACTGATTCAACCCACTACGGATCATTAACTGTTTCCGCCCCCCCCCCCAAAAAAAAACAAACAAACAAACGAACGAACAGAAAAAAACACATTAATAAAAATATTAACAAATAGAAAAAACATTAAAATGTGTAAAACACTATACAGACTAAAACAAGATAACAAAACGCTTTTGAGTAAAAATTTGCAATATTCCCTTTTGGGGAAAAAAATCCTGAATAAAATGATATTTTTTAAAAATTCACAAATTTGACACATCAAAGTGATTCTAAATGTGATTTACACTCTCTTGGTGGCTATATACCTATTTAAACATAATTTTAGGATTGCTATACTTAGATGGACATGACTATTATAAAAGTACAGATTTCTTATCCATCACAGGATTTTGTCCTTACAGCACACTCAGGACCTCAGTCAGTAACAGGCTCCCCAGTCCAGCTGTTACTATTAGAACACTGCCATCTATAGGCCAAACTGATAACCTACAGATACTCTGTTCCTTCTCACTCTCTCTGTTTCTTCATTTTTCTTTCATACATAAACGTGTATTTCTTAAGCTTTTTCTCACAACTTCTCACGGCTTTTTGAATAAGACATGTAAAATTTTCTGGAATAAGAAGAGATGGTTTTGCAGAAATTTGGGAAGATTTTAAAATCTAGTGTATGAAGTTGAAGATTTGGTGTGACAGTCTACAGGAAATGTAAAATTTAAGTTTTAATTGTGAAAAGAAATGTTAATGATAACAAAATGCCAGTTCAGTCATATGAAGTTCAACTTTCAGTGACACATTCAAACTCCTGTGAAATATACCTGTGCTATTTAGTTACAAATAATGCTTGGTTTTCTTAACAGTTTTGCTAAAACCCCATTATTTTATGTACAGTAGGTCATTTTTTTTGCATTTTTTTTCTTATTTACTTTATATTTGTACTATAACCAAATATCTTAACTCTAATCTTCATCAAGTTGCTACATGAGGGGAGTTGCAAATTAAAAACAATGACAGAAATGGAAACAATAATGTTGGGATTCTAGAGTTTTCAATGCACATACATCACCTCTCTGTAATTAGAAAACCAAACAAGTACTATGTCTACATATATCGGAATTTCACAAAAATCCTTTTAACAATATCATGTACATCAATCTAAAAAAATTATGTTGGAAACCATAATAACTAATGCAGTTTGATTTGAAATCACTCCAACTGCATCAACTTGACTGATTTTTCTTTCTTTATATCATCAACTAAATTACTTTTGAATAGTTACAAGCACATCAACACGCATGTCTAACCTTAATGCAGTTTTTGCTCTTTTGGGGTTATGACAAAAAGTGGGCTATTCAACATCTCTGGTGCATCAATAATGCAGAGTGGGGAAAAAGAACCAGTTTCTGCCATCAAAAATATTGCAAAACTGCCAGAAGGAAGAAGACAAGGAACAACTAGTGTAAGTACACTAAAAGCACAGCGCCCACTTAAAGACAGGGTCAATAGCTGGAGGCTTTCCATATTGGAATTCTACCGCACTGCCTCTCAAATGGATCTTAGTCAACCCTGGGTGGCAGGGGTAATCAAATACAGACTTTTTAAATCCATTACTCATGACCCTGTTTGGAACAAGACATGACTTGTTTGATTAGAGTATAACTCAATTCATATTGAAAAAGTAGGTCCTGCAGAGCCAACTGGAAGAGGTTTTGCCTGTTTTGTGCTGGAAATCATGATAAATGGATTCATTTTGCAAGGAGAAGCCCAGTTATTACCTGCAGTTTGATTGTATCATTTATGTTGAAGTTTAAGACACATATTGACTGAGTGATGGTGGTTCAGAAGGAGGAATAGTATACAGGACAAGGGAGAACAATATCTTGCTCGAATCATTGAATCTAACCAAAAAAGTAGCTGAACTATGTAAACCAAGAACAGCCATGCTTACTGTTACTCAGTTTTATGTGATTTTCTCAAGATCACAAAATAGTTATTTTGTGATCTCGAGAAAACAAACTCCTTTTCTTAAGATAACATGATGAGAAGACACTGCCTGATTTCCTCTGACAATATCTCGTCTGGAGAAAACAAGCTCTGTTCTGTCAAGATAACCAGTTAAAAAAAATCAAGCCTGTCCTTTTCTCATCTTCTCTCTAAATCTAACCAGATCAGCCAATGTTCGATTAATGTGAATGTTTGTTTTTTAAAAACTGAATTATGTAATCAGTGAACTAATAAGCAGATACGTAGCTCAACCGGGAAAAATCAACTTCTGCTCACCTTCACATCACAAATAGTTTTGTAGCCTGGTTCTTCAGAACACCTTAGGTCAAAACAAAAAGTCAATAAATATCAAAATGCTCACATAGCTCATAGATGTTCATGTAAAAAGCAAAGACCCACGAGTCTTTGACACAACACAAAGCTGAAACAAGACAATCCTGTTTTTCTGCCTTTTTTTTTTTTTTAGCCATGGCACCTTATACTTCTGAAATCTAAACCCTCATCATTGAGACATAACTAAGTAGCCAAACTACTGTTTACATTTAGAAAATAGAGAAGCCCATTGAGTTTAAACCCCACTGAAATAAGGATATTTTATCTAGTATTTATCTATAAATGTACAAGAAGTTGTGTTGTGAAGGGAGCAAAAAAGTGTTACTGGAAGGCAAGTGATCAGAGCTAGAAATGGGTAATTTCAGGCAGGCAAAGCACAAAGCCTAAGTGTCAGAAAATCATCTCAGTGAGCAAATGAAATATCGGTCAGGTGGAAGGGTGTGCACATTCCTGGGATGTAGGCACTCAGTGGTTATGTTGAGAGAGAGCAAACTGCACGAGTTTCTACTTGACTGTATTGATGATCAAAGTGCTCACATGCAATAATTCTATGATGGAACATTTCAAAAAACCTCATGTGATGCCTCTAATTCCTTCTCCCGGTTGCCATATTCGAAGATACGAGGCAAAGTGGCAGCCTGTCCTCTCCCCTGAAACTCCTCTCTTTGTGTAAGCAATCAGCGTGCGCAGAGAGGAAAACAAATGCCAGGAAACAGAAAAAAAAGAGTCATAATGTTAATGAACTGTGTTTCAGCACTAAATGTCAATTATATCTTTTTTTTAACCAATTGTTGTTTAACACTCATTCATGCATTATTCATTAATTCACTCCTTTTAATAAATGAGACAATTAGTTGTTTGTTGAGCAAAATGACAAAAACAAAAATAACAAGGGATAATCATTATGCTATGGTCCACACTGCATAAAGCATTGTATAACTAGTGGGTGGAATATTTGAGGGGAAAAATTCATTGAAAATGATAAATTTGAACAGCGTTTTTGCTTAAAATATTCATCTTTAATTTTAAGGTACTGTATATCTTATAATGGTTTCATATTTTTTTATATAAAAAAATCTGATTGCATAAAATGCTAACCTCTACATTTTATAACAGTTGTGTAAAAAATGGGGTCTATCTTGTTTAATGACATTCACTTTTAATGTGTTAGGCATTTAATAGTTCGTGTACAGTAGGTTGTGCAGAGAATAGTGGGGCAATTGCTTAGTGCAAATGTGGCCTATCTGTCTGGATTGAGGCAAATTTGGAAAATGCTCCTACCTTTCAGCGAATAGATTTTCTTTGGTATTATCTGCATCCTCTGAATAGTTATCGCAGTTTAGGCTCCTGTCCTTGCAGGACCCTTGACCTGTTCAAACTGCAACTGTGTTGTAGAACGTCATGCCACGGTAACATGACTCTGCTGCCACATGTAGCTACTAGAGGTGCAACGATACAGAAAATTCACGTTTCGGTTCGGTTCAATATTTTAGTCTCACGGTTCTATATTTTTCCGATACAAAAAAGAGCAATTTCCATGCACTTCTTAACTTGTAATTTATTGGAATTAATTCTGAACATTTGTTTAACCTCAAAAGTAGAGTTTTTAAATTAAATGTTGCTGAAACAGCAAGTTTCTCAGTGGAACAATATTAAGAACTGGTTTGGTATTTCACAGGTTGTCTTAATATTGTGCAGCCCTAAAATCAAGTTGCCATAGTCAATCATTTTTTAAAGGGAAAATGCACGTAAACATTATTCTAATAGGAAATGTTAGATTCAGCCACTGGCTAAAATGCCCATAAAGTCTCTTGTGTCTGGGATCTCAAAAGGTGAGAACAATGGTCTCCCAATGTCATATAGTTTCTTCTGCCAAACAGGTTATGTTTTCAGTAACATTGGTTTGTCTGTCTGTGCTGCAGCATATTCATGAGGCCCATATGCACTGGTTTGACTTGGTCATCAAGAATTCAGTGCAAGAAATAACCACAGTGGTTCCCTTGGCGACAACAGTGATTTTGAAAAGTTCGTGATAACAACCACAGGACAGGTAGACGTAGCTAGGGGTGCAACAATACATGTATCTGTATTGAACCATTCAATACAGTGCTTTAGGTTCAATACACTCTTGTATCGAACAATACAGATTTGTAAAATTTATTTTATCAACTTGTCCTCTGGCGATGTTCTGTGTTGAAGGATCAGTGGATCTGTGTTCGACTACTCCCCCTAGGCTGCATTGTCGAGCGCAGTGATGAATAAACAAATACTCAAGTATGTTGTGTTGTCTTTCTCCTCTGAGTTCAGAACAAAAAACAACATAATTTCCATTCCAACATGACAATTTTGTTAAAAAAATAACTGTACACAGGTGCTGTATTAGTGGTGAAACAACAAACTACATGCAACACAGTTTGTTAATGACTTTAAAACATTTTCTGATGTTTTAAATACTGAAAAATGCCCCTTACTATTAGGTTTTCATAAAAATAAATTTTAAATAAAAGCTAAAATACCTTAATTCTAACTGCAAATTCTCTCATTGCAGTTGTCCAACAGTTTCTCAATTCACCAAGTAGTTATGATTTGATTAGGTATCTCCAGTCTATTTTGTTTATCAGACTGATGAAGCCCACCTCAACAGCTCAGTTCACTGTATTGACAGGCATCATGTTCTTAGCCAAAAAATGTGCAATGGCCTCGGTTATTTCTTTAAACTGTTTTGATTATTTCTTAAAAGGAGTTTCACTTGCAAAAGTCTGATACACTGATGTCTGTTGGACTCTTTCTAAAGTTTGCTACTTTGGTTTTGGTTATACAGATCTCTATGGTTGTACTGAAAGTGACAAAGGAGATCAGTCACATTTCCTCTCATGGTTACCACTATTTTTGGTATGTCTTGCAGAGTACCTGACTTTGTAGAATGTAGTCTCTCTTGTAACCAAAATATCTCCAAATAAGAGTCATGTTGTTTTTTTTAACCATTCTTTGTTGCTAACATTTTCCTCGTTTGTCTTGCTCTCAGCCGTTGTGACTCTCTAAGCTTGCTCAGTTGATGACATCCACCCCTGTCTATGTAGGGGGCAGGCATCTAATGTAAAGAGATCCATCTGATTGGCCAAATACATGAAGGGCTACATTTGATTGGTCAGATAGATTCTGTGTGATTGACAAAATGCATAAATGCAAACACTTGAGCCAATCATTTATTGCAGTTTATGCATTTTTTTGTGATATGCCTATCGCATTAGATGGTATTGTGATTACGTTAAATTTTTGATATATTGTGCAGCCCTGCTTGATTTTCATTGTTTTAAAATTGAACTGGGCCCTTTTTTAATTCTTAATGGTGAAGCCTAAAGTTTAAAGTTTCAGCTGCTGGTTTAAAGCAGGACAGGAGAAGGATTCCTGAGTGTACGTTGAGCTGCTCAATCATAAACTTAGTCCATTACAGAAAATGCAAGAAAGACATTGTCTGAAATTTCTTTTTTTTTATTATTTTGATTTGTCAGTGTCACAACTGGGCCTAATATATGAACGGAATATTAAAAGATTTTAAAAATATACTACTGTTCATAGTAATTTACATTATATACAAAATTAATAATACCTTGCAATAATACTTTATTTTAAATCAATTTCAAATTGATTAAAAAGTACTTTACATGTCTAATTGTGAGATGAGCAAAACTCAAAATGCCTCACAAAATAGACTTTCCCTGTTGCACCCACAGAGCCAGCATACACACACGGATGCTCATGACTACTTTTGTGCACACTTGGCATAGAGGCTGGAAAAAAGATGAGAGTGAAAGAAAATAGAAAAAAAGAGAAAGTGAGTAAAATTCTTCTTACAATGCAAAGCATTTCCATTAGACAGTGGATTGCTCTAATGAGATGCTTATCAGAATGAGAATCTCAGGAAACTGCTGGCTATTTATTTTACCGAAGCTGCTCATTTTTTCCTCAGCTCTTGGTAAAGCATTTTGTTTTAATTAAAGACATTTCCACACTCCACCAGGGATGACCTCTTATTATTGTAAAGTGGGCCTGCTTAACAGAGCAAGCATTTGGGAACAAGCTACTTCGTGCATCTCAATCATTCCTCATCCACGCTCATCTCAGGAGTGTCGGACCAAATCAAAGGAGTCACTATTAAGCAGAACAAAATTGTTTAATGCAGTAATCCCCTGCATATTTTTCATTGCTTCTCCATTTGCAATTGAAAATGAGGCGTGCTGAAAAATATGATGCGTTGTTTTGCATACTAACAAGGAACCTTGAATATCCTCATCCTTCACAGTTAGAGGAGCAAATATGGACTGCAAGAACAAAAAAAACACATTTTCTGAGTCACGAGTGGGAGAGAATCGCTTTATCTGTAGGACCTAAAGTAGTAGAGGAAAATCTAGACTAGATGTGTTAAGTTCTATTATTGTTTCTTCTTGGCTCATTGTTTGATCCTGGTAGTTCTCTGTACTGAGGAGCATGTTTCCTGAAATGAAACATGATTTTAGGCTTTAGAGCAGAGAAAGTACAGCATTCTCAATCAGCAAGCAGCATCTGCTACTCTTTGCTTTGCATCAATGTAAAAACAGATGACTTACATTTAGCTACCAGCTGTACATGGGTGAGGGAGAAAGACTGAAAGATATATCAACAATTCTTTTTTGGTTGGCTTCCTATCTGACAATAATAATATTAATGGGCTTTTTGATCAAGCAAGTGCTAGTTTTTCTTACCTAATTTTACTTGGTCACTTCCAACCCTAAGCAAAGTCAAGGAAAAAGATAGATGGAGGGCAAAGCAATTATTTCCAGCGGTACATGCACTTGATCCCTTTGGTGTGAGAGGAAGAGGGCTGTGAGGAAGAGGATGACACTGATTAGAGCTTACCAGCAGCTTGAGACCTGCTCTACTTCAGACAGGGATTTAGATCTGCCTGCCTGTCTGTCCATAAGGTATCATGCAATCACAGAGACACCTTAATCCAACTTGGCCTTTCACATTGGTTGCTGGTGATTCATCCAGATATAAAATGTAAATGGAGAATCGAAGATTTCAGTTGGGGAAATCCCAGCCTCACACTCTGATTTAGTCATGTCACAAGCTGAAAAAGAAAAGTATGAACTGAAGGGCTTTGTGTCATGATCAAAACAGACTTGCATGTCTTTGTGTCGTCTATACAACCCCATACAAAATATGGAGAAAAAATATGTTTTAAATCTTTATTTTGTACTTCTGCTTATGTCAGGGGTCTGCAACCTTTATGATCCAAAGAGCCATTTCTGTTACATGGCTCACTAATAAAACATGTCCAGAGCCGCAAAACAAGCTACAACTGTGATTGTCAACTGGTGGTTTGTGGGCCTTTTCAAGGCCTTTTCGGGAACCTTTATGGCCAGTGGAGGTGACATTATAAAACTAAAAAATATATTGTAAATTATATTATTATTTTTGCACATCGGGACAAATGAAAATTCATGCAAACAAGAAAAGTACTGTACATGTTTTTTTAAAGAATTTCATAAAAACTAGTTCGACTGAACTATTCAGACATATTTATTTTTCTAATTCTTATTATTATGTAGTCTTTAAATTCTTTAAAGGCAAATCTGATGGATTTGAAAGAAAGATCATAGAAATAAGTTGAATGATTTAAGTAAACAACAGGCTAACATGTTTTACTTTTTGTATTAGTAGTATTGATCACATATTTACATACAAATTTATTACTGGTGTGAGTATAAAAACAAAAAAAACAAAACAAATTCTGTTATGTTTGGTTCAGTGGCGGCTGGTAGATTTTTCTCCAGGGGGACTACAACTCCAAAATAGACATATCTCAAAAAGTAAGCGATTATGTACTAAGTTGTATCACGCCAGTGTATTTATTAAACAAATGAAAATAATAAAACAGCATTACAATGTTATGTAGTGTTTTATTATATATTTTTTTTCTATAGAGAGCATGGTCAGTGCAGTGAGATGTGATGTTGTGAACCTGAGGAAAGTCTTGATTCTCTTCAGTGT
>JARVJO010000024.1:2860939-2885088 GCA_031762555.1 Cynodonichthys magdalenae
ACAGAAACTGGAAGTTGGTTCCACAAGAGAGGAGCTTGATAACTGAAAGCTCTGCCTCCCATTCTACTTTTAGAAAAAAAAATGTCAGGCTAAATACAGTGGAAATGAAACATATACACACCCCTTTTTAATTCCAGGTTTTTGTGATGTAAAAAAAACAATCCATTATAAGTAGCAAAAGGATCAATGTCTAAGAACATACAGTAGAACATGGGCAGTAATAAGTCCCAAACCTACAGATACATAAACTGAAGACTAAATACAATTTTAGGATTTACAGAAAACATAAACAAAAGGTCTGCCAAAAATGATTATTTGGTCACATTGCAAATGGAAATAGGAAAATACTTTTCTCTTTTGATTTCCCTTTTGAAAAACACATTGATATGAAGTCTTCAGCAGATGGGGAGTTTAACTGCTGTAACCTAATGTTGTGCATCAGGGACCACTGAGTGACCCACTCCTCCCACCCAAAAGAATTATATTTCTAGCACAATGCATGCACACAAGCATGCTTCACTGCAATGCCTGAAGTCACATCTGTTGGGTGATGAGTGCACTGAGCTACACATGCTTAGATCCTATGCTGGTACTTATTAGTGTTAATGTCATTGCATAAGAAAGCAAACAAAAACACTTCTAATCTTGTTCTTTATTTTTCATGTTTAATGCATAAATTAAATGAGATGGAATGAAAATGAGCCTGAATCAAGAGTAGGTTTTATTTTTGCTCACTTTGCCAATAATTCATTTATTCATAACACTGAAACCATGATCATGTTTTCAATCTAATTTCTGCTAATATTCTTCTGCTTACTGTAGCTAAATTGATTTTCGGCCTTTCAAGTAGGCAATAATTAGAGAATGTGAGCAGAACCATTTAAACCAAACATTTACTCATTCAGACATATTTAAATGGTTTGTAAGCAAATTATAGCAAATTTTTGGTTCATTTAGTTCTGTTCTAAAAGCAGTGTTATACAAAAATAATTACTGTTATTTTTTTAGTTATAAATTTTTTTGTATATATTTTCCTCATGATTATTTTAATAACAGCATGTCAGCCAATTGGCTGTGATTGTTTACTTTAAAGTATTATTCATGTGAAAAGTTACAACTGATTTTCTATTGTTTTTCCCAAAAATAGGAATTTTGATGTATATGTGACAACACTCGTTTTTTTTTTTGTTTGTTTTTTTTTTACTCACTGTCTGTTTAAAGAGGAAAGAAAATTTCTTCCTTGATACAATAAAGTAGTCAAAATAATGATGCAACTTTTGAGCCATGCAAATTTAATTGGTTGGTTTGATTTGTTTGAACAGCACTAAAGAAAAACATCTAAAAACTCTGAAGTGACAAGAAGACAAACAGCAAACAAAATGACCAACATTTACTAGTTTCAGCAGCCTATGAACAATGAGTGTTTCTGCCTTTGTTAAAATGATTATTTTCTATATTTGGCTTCTCCTCAAGACAGCGGCACAAATATGTTGTAAGCAGTGACACGTTAATGGTTTGGTTCACTTTGCCTCACTTTCAGATGGGGATAAAGATCTAGCCTCAGCTCTGCATTAGAAGCGATGCAGGAGCCATCATGGCTGCTGTCTGGCACCTGCAACTCTCAACTACCCTCAGTACTACTATCATATGATCCACCAACTGCTACAAAGTATTATTTACCAACTACAATTCTCCTCAATCAGCTACCAAAATGACAGGAGCATAAAGTCTAATGAGCACATTTTTTGGTGTCAATAACCAAACTGTTAAAGTAAAATAAGTATTTTATTTTACCATTTTTTTAACCAGGCTAATCCCATTGAGATCGCAGATCTTTTTTGCAAGGGGGGCCCGAAGGAAACCTATTGTACATATTTTTGGGGTGTGGGGGAAACCGTAGTATCCGGAGCAAACCCATGCAAGCATGAGGAGAACATGCAAACTCCACACAGAAAGACCCCAGGTCTGAACTGGGGATCAAACCAAGGATTGTCTTGCTTTGAGGCAACAGTGCTAACCACTGAGGCATCGTGCTGCCAAGTATGTTACTTTAATTTGAAGTAGATAAGAAATTTTAAAGTGCACTTCTATGATGCCCCCAAGAATCTAATGAGATTTATGCAACAGATTAATCAAACAAATCATTCAATGGGTTAATATGAAGAGATGACATATTGTCGAGGACCAGTAGAGCACAACATACTGTTTTGTTTGCAAATTATCTCATGAACCACTGTACAGATTTTAATTACAATTCTAGAAAGTTATAATTTGATCATTTACAACTGATTAAGTTTTGGAGTCAACCACCTTCAAGATGGCTAACACAGGAAACTGACCTTAGCAAACACAAAATGTTAACAGAGTTACAACTAATTAAGTTCAAAATAGTGGCTTGTAGTTGAGTGTTAAGCCTAGTTTTTACTCCAAGCTCTAACTTAGACAAGATTGCACTAGATCTATCTTTTAAGCTTTGCCATTAATCATTGTGTCTGACTGTTAGCAAAATATTTTGTAAAGACAGATTTGAATAAAACTGTCAGAAATTAGTCATCAGATGTGCATCTACAACTTATTAACTTTTGGAATCAACACAGTTTAAGATAGGTGCTGCATTTAATTTAGTCAGATTTACAGATATTGAGCTAACAACACATTTTGAGAGATCCGTGAAAAATACATGAGATATTACATCCCTTCATTTATAAGGTTTGACCAAAGCAGCTAAACAATTTCTTCTCATCATTAGATGATCTAAGTTTAAAACTGCCCTAAAAGGTGACAATAAACATTCATTGAAGAAATGCATTGCCTATAATTATTACAAAAATTGTATTAAGTTGTCAAAAAAATAAAATAGTTATAACAGTAGCATGCCAAATCAATGTGTATTCATTTGTTTCAGCAGCACAAAAATGGATGAGTGAGCAGCCATTCATTGAGCCAGCTGTGTGGGAAAAGTGGAAAAGGTTTGTAAAAAATTGAACATTTTGGACTTCACCCAAAAACAGTGTTGTTTGTTTGAAACACATCTTGTTACATCAATTTTAAACAAGTTTTACCCAGAATCTTGGATCCAGGGACACACAGTTCATTTTAGTTTTATGTGATTTGTACTATTTTACAGGTGATTCGCTGCTGAAAACAGATTTTTAGAATAAAGGCTTTGCTGTGTTATGCATTAAAAGTATTTTGATCTTTTTCATCAAGGGCTGTTGAAAACTCTTTGTGAAGATCCATAGTAAATGGACTTAACTGGAATAGTGTTTTTTTTCTAGTCACTACGGACTCCAAAGTGCTTTACACTTACACCCATTCATAAACACACTGATGATAGTAAGCTACATTGTAGCCACAGCTGCCCTGGGGCACACTGACAGAGTTAAGTCTGCCATGCACTGGTGCCACTGGGTCCTCCGACTACCACCAGTAGGCCTGGCAGGTAAAGTGCCTTGCCCAAGAACACAACAAATGAGATGGATGGAACAGGGGATTGAACTGGCAATTTTTCTTGGCTTGTTTTTTCTTTTTTTTAATCAAAAAGCAGCATTCAAATAAATCAGTAAACCAATAAATTTTATAACATAAATAAAACTAGTGAGTATAAATCCTTGAAACATTGTATTTTCAGGTTTTTGTTGCCACGCCCAGGACAGGGTATGTTACCAGATGGTTGGAATTAATTCACTTTAATTCACAGCAGATTGTTTCAGCCCCAAATCTGTCATATCGGCTATACTGACCACAGGAAGCCCCAACTTAATGTGGAAGGCCCAGATAGTGCCCAGCAGTGGTTCTCACCTCAAACAAAAATTGGGCTTGGTACACACAGAGTGAATAAGCCTGGTGAAAATACTTTATGGCAGCTGTCAAGCTGTTTCACGTTGATTGAAAAACATAATTGATTTGGAACAATTTCCAAATGGCTCTGAATCCTGAATTTGTATAAAATGTCTTTATTGAAGGCTGGCCAAGCAGGGCATCATTATTCCTCACCACATGTATTTCCCTTTAGAGACTTCCAGTGATCAATCTGCAATCATGCTATTATTGTGGACCTATTTTCAACAATAGAAGGGAGATTGAAGCTCTGGTGACTTGTTGAATGAAACCCTAATGGATAGCTGTGGAAAACTGCACCAGAGACTGATTAATTAGTCGTCACTATGAGCTCTAAAACCTCTCCTTTCCATGTTATTAAAACAAAAGCCCTCACACTTTGAGTACGATACTTATTATTCTTTCATAGTAGTTAAAATTGATATTCTATGCATGTCTAAATGCCTGATGATAAGGTTTAAGCGTGGTCTGGTGCTGCCATGGACGGAGATGACATTTGTTTCACTTCCTGCTGCATAACCCAAACCTACGCTTTAACTCAGCCTCAATCCCTGCAATTACTGGTCTTTTGATTCTATCAGAGCCACAGGACTGGAGACGGACTCATTGTAAAGTGACAGTAGGTCTCAAAAGAACAAAGCAACTATAATAAGGGTCAAATGATTTCCAATTTTGTGAAGCTTCCACAACAATTTAACTCTGTTTCTAAACAATTTTGTACATTTTCAAAGACAGGAAAAAAGCCTCAGCATGACACTGAAACTTTCATAAGTAAAAATACAGAGTTTGAACTCTGTTTAAGAATGTTTAAAAATTTAAAACCAAAATGTTTTCAGTGAGAAATTGCAAATAATTTGGAAATGTTAGCATCCTCATGCACTGCAGGTGATACTGTTCTCCTTCCAAAAAAGACTCCCATATTTTTTCTCATCCTATTATCAAATCATTACCTAAATCTTTAATTGCATATAAAAATATTAAATAAAATAAGACAGCTGATGTTGTTGCTCCATGTTTTTTACCAAGGCAACCATGATAATAGTCTTCAATAACTCAAGATTTAATTGTAAGAATATTACATTAGCAAAGAACTGACAAACACTTTTCACAGAGAAATCACAAATAAATTGGGAAAGTTTGATAGTCAATTCAATTGTTTACAAAATTAGTAGATGTTGATTCTAGCCTCAATCAAGAAAATACATGTTTTAGTTAAGTGTGTTGCCTGATGATGTGAGACAGCAAAACTATGACTTAATATTCACTGAAATGAGTGCTAAAAAGCAGCAAGCTTGGGAAAATCATAAAAACAATATGTACACAAAACCAAACAAATAAAAAAACTCATGTATAAAAACTAAGATTTCAGACAAATTGGCCCTCTTCACCACATCTGGTGCAGTCTTTTGATCTAAATGCTTACAGCTCATCAAAAAAACATACAGAAAAAAAAATATCAGTTGTTTCATTGCCAATTATTAACAATATTCTTAAATAAATTTTAATTATAGAATTTTTTCAAAAAATAGAGGGAATAAACATTTTTTTGCTAAAATTTTGTATCACATTAAGAACTCAAGCTGTAAAAACGTCATTCTAAACATAATTAGGACAAAAAAAACAAAAAAAACAAATGGCAATGGTGTCAAAGTGGGGTTTTTGGTTCGTTTCGGTTTTATTATTGGGAGGTTATTTGTTTAGGTTTTCTTCTGTCAGCCTTCTGGGCCCCGTTTCAGAAAGCAGGCTTAACAAACCCTGGGTTAATGCAGATACTCTAATTCAACTGCTCTGTGATATTCAGGATTTTCAGTTTCAGAACAGCTGATATCAACTGGGTAACTTAATCCTGAGTCAAGTTACCCCTGAAATAAGTTGGAGTACAAAGCCCTCATCAATGGAAGTCAGATAATGCGATTCACCATGGCAACAGGAGAAAATAATAAGACCGGAAGTCTCTTTTGTCGGCGCTGGAACTAAAAATATTAATGACATTCAGAGAATATCAACATATATTTAAAAAAAAAAATGAAAAAAACAATACTGTTGCTGCTGCAAGAGAAAGAGAGTTGGTGTGGCAAAAATTTGCTGATTAAGCTTGATTATGATTTTACAGAAATTTCAACTTTTATTATTTACAAATGTTCAAGTGGATAAAAGTGAGCGCGTCTCTGTGCAGCAAATGTGTGTGTAGGAGCAGCCCAGCTTGTACCAAACAGACATGGCAGCAAATAAAAATTAAATATAGAAACAGTAAAATCAGGTAAGGTCCAGGTATAAGCTCTTATGTTCAACCTTTAACAAATAAATTACATAATACAGCTAAATTCAACACATGCCATTATTGTGTCCCCCCCTAAAAATAAATAAATAAATAAATAATGTGTGTTACCCTATTTTCTCATTGCCAATATTTAATATTGGGCACTTGAAAGTAGCATGATAATGTTAGGATATGTGTCTAATTTGTGCTTATAGGTGATTATGTGTGACCTATATTTACAATGAACTGCAGTAAACTCTGTTTAGTATTTCATCAGAGGATGATGATGATTATATAGAAACTTTGTTTACTGACACAGAGAGGGAGCAGACCCAGGTGTTTCGTAACAGTGTAGGTTTAAAGTTTATTTAACTTTTCATTGTGTAGCAGAATAACAGTTAATTTTTCACAAAAAGAGCTGTGATGGACGATCAGCTGAAGCGGGTCCATCAATCTTTCTTCTGTAAAAATAAAATAAATAAAAACAATTAAAAATCTTTTTTTCCAGAAGTTTATAAATTTAAAAAAAATTCTATATACAATTAAAATATTTATACTTCTTTAAGAGTTTAAACCGTTGATCTTAACCTGATGAAAGAGAAAAAATCCAACTGAAATCTTATCGTTTTTCTGTCTCTAAAGCTTCGTGTGAAACAGCTACAAGCTATACTTAAAGGAAAAGATTGAAACCTGTGAAATCAAAAACATAAAAATGCTCAGATTTTCATCCAGAAATGACAAGACGTCTAATTTTGGTCTTATCACTTTTATTCTGTGGAGTATTAGCGCTTCAACCTCTACAGGCTCCTTTAGAAAAGGACACGTCCTCTCTGACATTTTCCTGGTGCAGCTCTCAGCAGACAAACTCAGGCTATGTTCAAGTAATCCTGCTACAGAGCAGGGTTGGTTCACAGAGTAAGTTGCGGGGGTAAATTAACTCAGGAAACTGCTATCTGGCTTTCTGAAACCCAAAACCCAGGATCTGCACATAATTACCCAAGAACTTACTCAGGGTTTTTACTTATCCTGCTTTCTGAAACGGGGTTCTATCTGTCTCAGGTGTGTTCTGTCTTCTGTGATTGAGTTTGCCCTCCTGTTTCCAGGTGTGTCCACTGCCCGTAATCAGTCCTCTGTGTATTTAAGTTTTGTTTCGTATCTGTTTTGTCGGTGCATTAGTTATTTTGTGTGGTCCATACATCCCACCTTCTGTGTTCCGGTGCTGGGTCTTTCCCTCATTCCATGTTTGTGACTACTGCCAAGTTATAAGAAGATTTGATGCTATCTGGAGTTTTGCAGTCCTGCGTATTTTTATTAGACAGTTTTACCTTTTGATCCTCGGCTCCCTGCATTTGAGTCACGTTTTTGAGTTCTCCCATGAGTGAGAGCCCACACTGCGTCACTTGGAACATAAACAATATTACCCCCACAAAAAGCAAGCAAGAAAAATATATCATTAAAGATTATGAACTACTCTAACATTAAATTTCTTTTTTCAAGTTTTATTTTTAAAAAACACCTGTGATCTTAACTTCCACACTTCTAAATGTAGCTCTTTGTGTCCTTCAACATCGTGTTAGTTCAAATAGATTTTTTTACATCTGAAAATCGAGTCAGAATCTATAAGACCTATATATAGGTCTATAATTTGATTCATCTAAAATCAAACTTTACTCCCAAGTTCTAGTCGTTCCAGTGTTTGAAAGCACAGAATGCAGAAGACGGCATAATAGTTTTCCTTTTTAAATAAGCACAATAGTTGACAAATCCTTATGGTTTCCTGTCTCAGTTTGCAAGTAAAGCACAATTAAGCTGGATGTGTTATCATTAGATCAGCTTTCAAAATAAATAGAACTCTGTTTTTAAAGGCATGACTCTGAATTTGCACTTTTTAAAAAGCACAGTGATACAAATGGCTACTGACAGCAAATCTCTAGATAATCCAACCATGCACCTCTAATAGGACAAAAACATATATTTTGGGCCTGTTCTGGTTACCATGATCTTGCACTTCAATCTAACACCTGTCTTTGTCGACAATACAAACACAAGCACGATTACAGTATGTGCAATACATAAAGCCAGGCTCTTAATAAGTAATTTAGTGTGGAATCCCAAAACAGAGAGACCGATTAACATGAAAAAATTGTTCCCAATTTAAATGACCATTTCAAAGGACAAGATAAAAGACTAATTTACAGGTGAATCACACGTTTCCACGACATGCTCTCGCATAAAGTCGACAATAAATCCTCCACTCTGTTGAGGATTAAAAATACATCACCTTCTTTTATTCTGTGTCAACGAGCATTTAATGGGATGCAGTCGGACAAGCTGTGGCAGTTAAATGCTGGAGAGCTGGCTTGTTGCCACACTGGACCAGAAACATCTGTTTGCATTATTAATGAATCAATTACATGCCACAGATGTGCCAGGCCTTCAGGGGTGGTGGGGGGTGGGGGAATGAATCTGAATGCTCAGGGTCTGGTCCTCAGTTACAGCTCTTGTTTCTCTCTTAATGTGACACAAATATAACCTGTCAGGACGACGTGTCAGGCAGCATCAAAACAAATCTTAACAAAAAACAGATTGAAACTCTGGATAAAAAAATATGATATCAAGGCATTATAAAATAAACATAATAAAAAACAATTTTATTACTTTATAGTCACCTAGTTTGCTGGAAAACAAAAGAACAAAAGAGTAAATGATGAGCTCCTGACTTCCTTTTTTTATATACCATGAATGACATCGTGGTGTTGCAATCTCCAACTGTAGCTGTGGTTTGAAAAATACAAGCTCTTACCACATTAGTCAGTCATGGCCACAGGCACAACCTCACATGTAATTTTACATCAACAGGGAGACAGGTAATACTCACTGTTTATCCAGGTCTGTGTGATTCATCATGCGAGGATGCCGTCAGGAAGCGTTTACATCATTAGCGAAGAGGTGAGGCCACATTCTCAGCTCTTCACATGGTGGCTGCTGACTCCTAACGGGCTCCAGCATGCTTCATAGCCCTGCCTCCCCAAGAGAAAGATGGTTGCCAGGGCAGATGTTTGGGCCAGAGGTTTGGTGAGAAACGTGGAGGGAATAAACAAATCTAAGAGAAAAAAGGATCTTATTATTTCTCATAGGGGCAATGACCTTCTGTGGGATCTAGGTTGAATAACTTTATTTCCATTTTGAATGAGATTCTTCATTTCCTTTCTTGGCTTCAGAAACAAAACAAATGATAATGAAATGGGATAAAATTAAAAACAATGGTAAGTAGAAGCAAAGTAAAGAGCAATACGATTTGCAGAAATTAACAATATATAGGTGTGTGTGTGTGTGTGTGTTTGTGAGCAAGTATTCCCTTCTATGTGGGGACCATTTTTGGCATACATTGCTACTTGTGGGGACCAACTTGTACTTATTGGAACCTAAGCCTATTTCTCATGATGGAAAATACCATTAGCGAGTCAGGGGTCAGATTTAGGACTAAGATGTGAATTGAGTTTAAATTAGGTTTAGGGTTAAGTATGTACCTGTGAGGTTAGCTTTAGGGTAAGTGGTCAGGGTTAAGCTGTAGAAATTAAAGGAAGTCAATGCAATGTCCCCATAAAGATAGCTGTATTAGACCGTGCATGCATGTGTGTTTGTGTCTTCTTATAGCAGATGTAACTCTGGGGCAGCTGTTCAAAACAGATTTTTTTTAAACTCCTGTGGGACAAAGTTTACATAAACATGAGCAAACATGTTGATGGTTTAACTTCTTAAATTGAAATTAAAACTGTGAGTATAATGGCATAAACTGAACAATGACAAAACAAATAGGGCATATTTATTTTGAAAGATCCAAGCAATAAAAATTAATTAAAGTCTATAGTCAGACAAGTAGGCCACAGGCGTCACAGAAAGAATAAGCATTTCCCAGACTTTTGTGCTGAACTCAATTTCTGCTAAATTGTTCAACATTTAAAATGATGCTTTTTCACAACTGTCAGAAGTGTTTATCCTCAGTGGGAAGCAGACTATTTGTTTTAGACTTGTCTGAGCCTCACATTTGAAACTATCAAACTGATTTCAAATGAGCAATATTACTGTATTACATTGTTTAAGTTGAACATGAACAAATCTCCCACAGCAGTACACACAACAAACCTTTGTTTTTAAATCATGACAGGTCAGTCTTTGTTGGGCTTATTTGTTGATTACACTATTTTCATACAAATATTTTAAATAACATTCTGCAGATTAGATGTGTCCTAATTTTAAAACAGCATTACAGTTTAAGATTGGAAACTAAACCAATTTGAATTAAATCTAAGCTTTTCAAATGGTTTTGACCTCACCTGTGCTTCAAACCGCTCAGCATTTTCTCATAAAATAAACTGTCCTTTCACATTAAACTGAGTGACCCTCCTCTGTCACACAAAGTTCTACACAGATTTCTAGTTTTGTTGAAGCGAATAGTCCCGCTTTAGGCAAAATGACAACTTGCTTTTCAACCAGAACCAATGGCTTTTTTTTTCCTTTTCCCCCAGTTTTGACGAGAAACAAGGGGGAAAAAATTACTTCCATTTCACTGCTCATCTGTTGCCCTTCCAGTGATGTGTGACCCTCTTTTTATTTGATTTCATTTGTTCACTTTCATCACTGTTACTCACTTTGATTTACTGGAATTGCCGAGCAGAGCAGTCAGATGTATATTTGAAAGGACATGAAAAAATACCACTGTCATCATCTCTAAAAATGCTTACGTAGTTATTTTTACTTTAGACACAAATAAATATCTTAGAGTGATGCAGAATAACTGTTTACTCATAGAAATATTGTTTCGCAGGTGTTGTTTTATTAGTTTAATAGTGTATTGTGCCAAACAGGAACCATTTCATTCTCTCAAAAGTATATGTAGCATTTTGTGTGTATGTGTGATGTGAGCACAATAGATTTGATCAAATTTACTGTTTTTTTATGATTTGTTTTTCTCTGAGTATAAAAATAGAGCGTTACAAAGTAATTGGTCTGTGTATGACATTGTGATTAACAGTGTAGATAGTTTGGGGCAGAGGGCAGCACGCTGGCATGCTCCACTGACCCGGCAGCAAGCACAGGGAATAATTAGTAATTTAAGTCACCTTATAGGTTCTGTCTGTGCCCTTCACACTAGGATCAGACTGAAACAAGGTGGAACAGTGGCTCATGTTCCCTGACTGCTCATCAAGCAATTCCTGACCATCTCATCACCAAACGAAAAGGGATTAGGCGTGGAATTAAAGTGGAGCAGCTGTGAAGGGCAAATGGAAACACAGCATCTGAATATCACTGTATCTAATTTCTCCTTTTTTCGAAGATGTGCAGCTTTTATAATCTGAGCTTTCATTTTGCACTAAATTGTCCTTAGATAGCTGTCATATATTAATTACAAATCTCTGCAATAATATTAATAAATAATCATGATTGCCACGCTAATCTGCAAGAAAGGTTTGAAAAGAAAGCTGATGCAACAGTTCAAAAATATACGTGTTTTCAAAGTGATTGACTAAAAAGAACTGCCAGTGCCTTCTGCTAGATTAGGTCTGATGAAGAGAATGTATTATCCAGCCGGACAATAACCCTAAACATACATCAAAGCTAAGCCAAGTCTGTTTGAAGTCCACAGGAGAGCAAGGAATACATGGCTGTTTGTCTTCTCTGCAATCATTAGACCATAAATACCACAGAAATATCACAAGACAGTCTGTGAGAAGCTGTGAAATATATAAATCATAGACTATCACCTTTCTATAAACAACTTTATGGGTTGTTTGTTCATGCATGGAATAATGGCCTGTAATTATGTCTGAAGAATGGAGGAGCTGTAGCATGTGATGTGTGGAAATAGCATCCTTTATATGCCATTGTTAGAAAAATGTAAAAAATGGAACAACATGGAACATCCCTAATAATATACTGTATGTCAATTTGCATTAAAAATTCAAAAGGTATTTTGTTTTGTAATAGTTGTTTTCTTTATATGAGTTATATATGAGTTTTCTGCATGATTGTAAATAACATATTTATAGAGGATCTCAGGCAATTTCCAGGAGTAATCTAGTAACTGTTTACAAACTTATGAGTGAGCTTTATTGCCACAGTTTGACTGCTGAGTGTCCTGAAATTTAATTATTCATGTTTGAACCTTTATCAATGATATGAGCACTGAACCAGAAATGCTCTTTCAAAGTTGAAAACTGAACAAAGGAAAGCATGTGGAGCAACATTAGGTCAAAATTCCCAGTACAGTTTTGTGTCCTTCAGTGTTCATCTTATACACACTGCATCTCACACAAGTTGTTGAAATATTTTGCTGCCATCATTAAACATCCTTTTAAAGCCAAAGCCTCTCATGTTTGGGCTGGTGATATTCTTTGTTCTTTGCCTTTTCTCTCTCTTTTGCTACATTTAAAATACCTAAATGACAACGGACAAGAAACTGTTTTGTGGTTTTGTTCTGAGAGTATCGTCTGTGCCTTTTATTAATTGTGTGAGAATTTCCTTCCTTAAACAACATAGTTCCTCTAGTAGGGTTAATAAATATAGTAACAACTTACATTCAACAAAATGTTAAAGCTTGAAAAAAAATCAAACTTTTCTATATCATAACAAAAATGTTGGTTGTGGCACTCTTACAATGAAGGTTAATAATAAAAATAATGTCTGAAACTGAATCTGTATTTGTTTGTTTACATGCAAGCTAGCATTAGCATTGTAGCATAGCCAGACAAGAGAACTAGATAGCATTTTAGAAATCCCACAAGCCTTGGTTTCAAAAGTAAAGGAAAAAATGAGAATGTTGGCAATGTCTTTATTTTTTGTTTTCATATAGAGTCACTTAAGCAAATAATTATTGTGAACAATGTGTTTGCCTTGATTTATTTTTAACTAACAATACCTGTATTTTTGTGCTGAGATGTAAATACTATTTCTTCTAAACATGGGAAAATCTCAACCTCATGGCTGAGTATGAGTAATATTTCTGGAAGCATTTCTCAGCTGAATATTTTCCTCTGCTGTGCCTCCTCACCAGTTACTCATTAATTTTCAAAAACTACATTACAACCTGTTCAACCAGAATGAAAGACCCTGTCTACTTACACTACTTAAAGCTGAGAACTTCTGTTGTGTTTGCACCTAAAACTGACTGATTTATCTGGCTGAATAAAAAAAAACACAATGTGGAGTTTATAAGTTTTTAAAATGTTATTTTTTTTGGTGGATTTATTTGTACATGAGATACTGAGCTTTTCAAAAATGATAGCAACAGTCATTTTGCAAAACCCGCTTATTCTTCATATTCAAGAAATCAAAACAACGAATAAATTAGTTTCATCAGTTTTTCTACATCTGTCTCTCTTGTCCTGATACCACCAAAATTTGATTGTGTGCATTATTCATTATTTAAAAACAGGAAACTGTAAACAATATTAAAAAAGGTGGTTTTTGGATAATCTTACGTGTAAGGACAAGCTTTAAGCCCTAATAATGTTCTCTGCATTTTAGTACATTGTTAATATTTACATGCAGTATATTATTAGTATTTTGTAAAATAGATTTTGTTATAATAGCTTCAAAGTGTATGACACATTAATATTTTTATAGGTAGACAAGTTTAGTTTTTGTAACCGGCTTTGATCATTTTGTGAAATTATTTTTTTTCCAAAGTGATGACTTCCTTTATTTTTTCGTCACTGGTTCTGAGCAACATTAAATGTGTCTATTGCAGGAGACAATAAATATTATTTCCATTTTATTGTTTTATTAGCATTTGTTTCACTTTTGCTGGATATTTTCTGTCACTTTGTAATTATTTATAAGTACAATTTTGAGCAGACTTAAAATATTTGCCCTTTTGAAATAAATAAATAAACGAATGGGCCTTGGGAAGATTTTATTCTATGGTTTCTAAGTAGTCATCCACCAAGTGATACCGCAAAAGCACTAAGTTGTTTTTGTCTTCTTCATTTCTGTTCACAAAATCATCTAAAAGGTAAAGCATTTGTCCCATTTTTATCAAACAAAGAAAACAAGCTATCCCCAGTGGTTTGCATGTCATCTCCAGCAGAGTAGTTTTGAAATTGATACAGAGGGACATACACACCCCCATTTCAGTCCAAACTGATCTAACTGTACCAGATGGGAGTGACTTTTCCCCTCCCCTCACTCCAGGCCCTGTCAAACACAGCTGCGGGGACAAAGCAGCAGGGGGGAGTGTGGTGGGGGTAGGAGGCAGGGTGCAAGCTGATCAGGATAGTCTGGGGGGATGAGTCACCAGAGAGAAGACTCTGACCCCTACTGTTTATCTCCATCAACCGTCTTTTCTCTGTTTCTCGTGCTTCATGAATGATTTTAGTGTAACAACTGTGTTGGGCGGCCCCAGGATGTCTGCTGCCCTTCCCTCAAACTGCCCAGAGGCCACCTGCACGAACTCCTACTCCTAATACCAATAGGTGCTTTTGGCAGTGGCCCACTTCAGTCATTATTTGAGAAAATTTGCCTTTTAGTTTCTGCTTCAGATTAGTTTGTTTTCTTAGCTCAATAGGGACTCAAAGAAGGATTTGATTGGTTCATATACAAATGCACATTGACTGGATGAGCAAATTGAACACTCTTGAGCTGTGCAGTTATTTTTAAATAATTTAGGAATTATTTCATTGCCATTGTAATTTAGCCTGTTTGTTTTTGTTTTGTGTTTTTACTGGCACTTAGTAACACACTGATAGGGTGACCAAAATGTATCAGCAATAAGAAGTTGTAGTCTAACATTCTAATTTTATTCTAACTGTGCTTTTCCAAATGGGATGCCCATGTAAGCTACTGCTTCAGTTGAAGCAAAAAAAGTTCATTTGCTGACTCTGGTATTGCCTTCTTTGTGAAAAGAAGCAAAAGTCATTTCAGTGTCACACTGTTCTGGATCCACATTGTCATTTTTCATAACCCAAGCCCCACCCACTCACTGATAAATATGAACAAATGATTCAGAGTTAATGCTTTAAATCAAGTGTCTGTGACCAGTCATCATTAAGGAGTTCTTTGGGGCTTTTCTGCCGCAAGCTCATTATAGCATTTTTCACAATTTATTACTGTTGACTCCCTAATGGGTTCTTAAAGGACTATTACATATGCTATTTTTTTCTTTAATGGCCTTAAGTCAATCGAGTTAAGAGGCTGGAGTGTCAAATATGAAATATTCTTAGCTGAATACACAAGACTCAGTTACCATATAGACAAAGATGAAATACTAGCTAAAACACAGCTCGATAAGACAATAGATTCAACCTCGTATACACACATGAGCATGCAGGCAGACGAAGGAGGTCCAGGAAACTTTATCTTAAGAATTAGGAAATTTTAAAGAAGTGTTTTAGCTCATAATCTGTATTTATCAACTCTTTTATTTATCTACTGTTATGTAACCAGGCATATTCCATTGAGATCGTAGATCTCTTTTATAAGGGAGGCCTGGGCAACATACATATTTTTGGGGTGGGTGAACCCAAAGTGCCTGGAGAAGCATAAGCACAAGGAGAACATGTAAACTCTGCACAGAAAGACCACAGGTCCAAACTGAGGATTGAACCAAGGACCTTCTTGCTGTGAGGCGCCAGTGCCAACCACTGAGCCATCGTGCTGCCAATAATAGACACAGAAGCTTATTATAAAGAATTATTTGTGCAGCTTTTGTTTAAACTTCAAAACTTTGTACTCTTAGACATTACTGTGCTTTTATATTTATTGTTAAGAGGTCAGATGGCAACAAAATTCCTTCAAGACAAAAGATAAAAACAAATTTCTGTTTAACTATGAAACTTAGAAGTCTTATAAAGTCAAATAATTTAAATACAAACATTTCCATAAAAGGCACAACCTGAGGTCTGTTTTGAAAAAAAAAAAAAAACTGTCATAAATATTTGAAAGTGGGATTATAAAAAAATGCTGCAGAGTAAATCCAGCAGGCTAGACTGCTTTCCTGTCAGCATATGAGAATGGCTTAGATAATGAGAAGGGATAAATGGCTTAGTAGAGCCAACCTCTAACAGAATAAATGACTACTTGGTTTGTTTGCAGAGAGCTCTTTACATTATAAAACATAGAGAAGAGACGTGTGCTCTGTTTGTGGATTAGATAGTGCCTAAATTATATTACTCAAAACTTTCCTGTCAAACCTTGGCTGTACATTTTAGTGCAGATAAAGCAATGTTGCACTAGGTGTGGTGATTTCACAGTTTTTGCATGAATGATATGCAGAGTCCTCCCATACCCATGGATATATAAGACTGTACTCAAATTTGAAGAAATGTTTACTGTTAAGCAAATCATAAAAACATTTAACGCACTTTACATTTACAGAAATTCTCAAAGTGCTACAGTGAAAAAAATTAATTAATAAAACAAAAGTTAGAACATTAAAGCACAAACAAAATACACAATAAAAGTAGTAAGTTAAATAAATACAAAAGAACTGATGACACAATGATTGAAGATAGAACAAAACATTTAAAGTCCAACACCCACCATGTTTTCAAAATGCATATCCAGCAAAATATGACAGAATTCTGACCATTAATCTCAGAATTCTGATTTTTTTTTTCCAGTGGCCCTAATCCTCTTTCATAGGAGAGTGTTGTCCTCAAGGCAGACACAGATTTTACAATGTGCATCAAATTATCTTTCTCATTTAGCCGATGATTTGCCCAGCTCTACAGAAAGACACCCAAGGTGGGAGTTAATGTCAATTATTTCCCCAAAAACTAAAACCTCCAGAAGACATGGGTAAAGTTTGTTCAGGTCAAACGGGCTGATTTATTGTGCCACTGCTTACCATGTTGTGTTTTCGAAACATTTTAAACTGGAAGTGTCCGGAAGACCCTACAATCAGCAATGAACCAATCATTTAGTTTTTAGGGTAAGAAAGGTACGATGAGGCATTCTGGGCAAGTACCACTGGGAGGAGACTCAGAGGAAGACCCAGGACATGCTGGAGAGCCTTCTAGGCTGACCTGGGAATGCATTGGGTTTTCATCTTTGGAACAGGCCCAGAGTGGCTGCGTCTCTCTGCTCTTGCTGCCTCTGCTACTGGACCAGATAAGCAGAAGATAATGGATGGATGGAAATGTACCGAACAGAGGAATGATGCTGGCATTGGATTTAAGGGGAATATGACCGAGGAAAGGCATTGGGCCTCATGCAAGAACCGTTTATACGAACAGATTTGTTCTTAAGTTGTGCATATGAGTGATTTAGGAGAACTTGTGGCATTCACCAATTTTCTCATATTCTAAGATTTTTTTTCAGATACAAACAAAATTCAAATGTGGTCCAGACCTGTCGCATATTTTACATGTAGTCAGTCTGCTGTTATTCAGATAGATTTCCTTAACTAAAAACTTTAGATTTCGTTAGTTTGAAGATATTTTGAGTTGAAAATAAATCGCATTCTATAATTATGTTGACAATACGCTATTTTGTTTGAATTAGAACTATATTTTTAAATGTAATAATGCAGACTAACGATATAAACTGTTTAAAAATCTCAAACTACAAACCAACTTATGCATTAATTGAAGCTTAATTTGTCTTGGTATAAAATGAGCTTTATAGATGATGAAATTGTATTTTGTTGAGAAAATTATTAAACACAGTAGTTTACACTTAAATTAAAAATATTTGACCAAAGGAAAACCGGAGCAAGATTATAAATAAATATAAATAAATTAAGTATTGCCTTCATTTAAATCATACTCACCATGTAGTCCACTGTCATCAATATGTCCTGTCTATAGCTACTTTTCTGACGTCATCTGCCTTCGGCACTCTTTGTTGGTGTGTTCGGGTGTTTCTGTGACTGGGTGGTGATTTTATCTTTTTTTTACAATTGCCTGGCCCAATTTGAAGAAAAAGCCTGTTTTAAAGCATCTCATGGTCTGTGGAGCCCTCAGATGTGGAGACAGAGCATTTCACAGCTGAGGGACAGCACAGTAAAATCCTTGGTCTCCCATGGTGAGGGAGCTAGTCCTGGGAATACAAAGAATGTGGATGTTGGAAGAAAGGACAGTAACTGTGTTTCCATCAACGTTTTTAATTCACATTTTGAAGTTTCGCATCAGAAAAGGTGAATGGAAACGGCCTGATTCGAAAGAACTTCCTCTAATGCACAAAAAAGTTTATTCGCTCGCTTGAAGTGGTTTTTGGGTTTTTTTGAAAAAGAGTTAATGCGCAAAAGGAGAGATGGAAACACATTTGTCGAATATGTTCTGACATAGTGAACATTTACCTCACATCGCCAAAACTAGTTGATAAGACAGAATAAGCACAACTTTGCCGACAGTAGAAATACGTTCCTGATAACTTCTCTTCATTGTGCTGGGATATGTAGTCCCTGCGAGTTTGCGACTTCCTGTTTACTACAGACATGCGTCTGACGTAATTACTGGGTGATTCGCATCAAGCCAGTTGATGGAAACACGTCTTGAGTCGCATTTATTATTTATTTCCTTTTTGTGAAATTTTAAAAATTTGCTCAAAATTCGAATTAAAATTGGATGGAAACACAGTTAGTGTGAGGGACAATAAGGGGTGAGAAGGTCTTTTAAGTAAACTGGGGAATTAACATGCAGGCAGCTAAAGGTGAGCAGAGAGATTGTGTAGGTAATCTGGACAGAGATAGGAAGCCAGTAAAAAGAACAGGGATGATATGTTCATGTTTACTCACTCTCTTCAGGATCTTGGCAGCGCAGTTCTGAACATACTGTAATCTCTGGATGATCTTGCCAGGAATCCCAATGAGAAGTGCATTGCAATAATTAAGTCTGGAGGAGATAAAGCCATACACAGGCCTTGTTGCATCAGAAAAGGAGAGTAAAGGCCACAGTTTTGTAATACGTCGGAGATGGAAAAATGAAATTTTGCAGATATGCTTAATAGCTTTCAAAAGTGGTGACCATACTAGAAAGAGAAATGTTCTAGGCATAGAAGGTATTGCTGAGATTTATTTTGTTGTTTAATTTGATGTTTAGTGCTAATTTGAATCACTTTAGGTTTTGAGATGTTGAGATGGAGAAAATTTAGCTGCATTCATGTCTTTATCTCCTCCAGACAGGCAGCAAGTATGGAAAGGGAGGACAACAAGCAAGATGAAGGGGCTACCAACGATGAAGACGAAATAGGTGGGGACTGAGACATGTCATTCCATGGTAGGACAGCGAGAGTGAAAACATTATCATAAGCAGTTTGTTCTACATCACAGGTATTAATGTTAGAAATACATGTTATAAATACATGTAATTAAGCTAGTAAGGTTAAGTTTTAAAGGTCATGGAAACTTGTAATGTTAAAGACTGGATAACAGACTTAAATTTTCAAGTGTGAGCAGATGAGATGAGATGTGTACTAAAGCTGGAACAGGAGGTGCACCCACAGGAAGCATAGATGGATGTGACAGAAATAATAGTGACTATAAATTAACAAATCAATTATTAAAATCGACTATCAAAATAAACATTAGGTGCAACTCTGGTTGTAATTACTTTTTATTAATAATGTGTTTTCTTTGTCTCTCTTCCAGAGGAAAATACACCTGGACCAGTCCTGTGTTTGTGTCTTTTTCCTGTGACTTTTTCCTCTACCCCAGCCGGTCGAGGCAGATGGCTTCCTGTCCTCAGCCTGGTTCTGCTTGAGGTTTCTTCCTGTTAAAAGGGAGCTTTTCCTTTCCACTGTTGCCAATGTGCTGCTCAGGAAGGGAGACTGATGAAGTGATTCAACACAGTCTGCTGGCTTCCTTAGATTTTCTTTTTTTTTGTACAGTGTCCTGGGATGACGTTTATTGTGACTTGGCACTATATAAATAAACTCAGTTGAATAGAATTAGTCCCCGTAATGGACTTGCGACCTGTCCAGGGTGTACCCCGCCCCTCGCACTGTGAATGTTGGATATGGGCACCAGTGACCCTGAAAGGAAGAAACTGGTATAGAAATTGGATGGATAGATGGATGAATAGAATTAAGGTATCTAAGAGTAAAACTAGTGCAGGATGTGTTGTTAATTGCTTTAGATGGCTTTTGTAATGTGTAAGGCTATGTCAGTATTTTGATTTGAGGGTGTAAGTTAGTGATGGTAGACAGACTGTATAATGTCTGCAGGGTTTAGAATGGGAGATGTCCAACAAGCATTTTATGTTTATTGGTGCAAATCAACACTGCCATAGCCATAGTCTGTATGGTTCCATATGGCCTCACTGTGTAAGTTCACGTTTTCAGGAGATGTGTCTGGCTCAATTGGTGTATTTGTGCATAGCCAGGAGCAGCTTAAAGAGGTGCTCAGATTTATGATCATATTGCAGAACTGTTTTGTGAAAAAAAAAAAAGAGTTAAAGCTTTGAGATTTATCACAAAGCATGCTTGCTTTGTTGGTTGCACAAATACATAGACTAATGTAAAGTGCATGCTATTTAAAGCATATGGAGACCATAGTATAAATGATCATTTAAATACCTGTAGTTTTAATGTTCTTTTTTCAGGGGATACCGGGTCATTTAAAAGAAAATGACCAAAAAAAAAATTGGATTTAATCAAGCAAATATTTGGCAGCCAAGGTAAGATCAAATAATTGTTCAAATTTATGCTCTTTTACAAATTACACTTCCACAATTAGACAACAAAAATTCCAAACAACTCGTTGTGCATAATGTAAATGCACCCACATCTTGTAAGATGTGCACATTTACGAAATATAACCGAGAGACATGAAGTACATGGAACACTACACATAAAATGACGGGTGAACATCTCAGACATGCCGAACAATCTAAACTCTGTGGCCATCTGGTCACAAAAAACTAATAGGATAAACTCCTTGTCTTCAACACCTTCACCTCTGTTCCAATAAGAGAGACAGACATTTTATTAGAACAGTGTTCTCCAAATAAAAGATACAAGTTAAAGTTCTACAGATCAAATAAAATAATTATTTGCTATGAAGCAGTGCTTTTTCTGTCCCACATTTGGATTAGATTAGTTTTTTACAGTTGGTCCATTTACATAGTCAACACATCTCTTAATTTGTCATTTTCATGGGTATCTAAAACCAATGACAAAAGGCAGAAAAAATGATTGGGGTGAGAAAAATATATATAAATAGCAAATATATATATATATATATAAATAAATAAATATATATATATAAATATAGATTACAGTTAGAGTTAGTCACCATTTTAATTTTTCATGAAAATGTTTGTCAAAGCTGAACAATGTTGGTGGGTTTCCATACATCTGAAATATGACATCCCAATAGATAATGTTGCAACAGCAATGGTTGTTATTATTCATAATTAGCTTGTCTTGCCCATAAGGCTCTATGAGTCAGACTAAAACAACGATGTGAGTGAAAGCCATGTTAGCAAGATGAAGCAGATTAAAAACAGGCACAGCTACCCTTCAAATCTGACAACATAACTGATAAGCAGCAAGCCTGCAAACACAAAACAGTTTGTCATAAGTGATATCTTCATTTTACCATCAATTCCTTAAAGGATAACTGTGATATCCCTAAATAAGACAATTGAAGCACTGCTTTAACATGCCAGCTCACATCCACACCTTCTCTGTTGTAATCTTTCGACCCGAATTAGAAAATGACTCAACGTGAGTTTCTCAAGGGACGAGCGCATACACTGGTCTGTCTTGCTTAGAGACATCCCATCCACATAATGACTTTACATTATTATTTTCATCCTTCTCACAGCCAGGGAAGGGACTGTGATTGAATCCAAATCAATCCGTCTGATGGCTTTGCTAGAAAAGCTGATTGTCTTTCAGCCACACACGCAAGAGAGCCGCATTCACTTACCAGCCAAATCAAAAGCTTGAGGAGATTATAAACTGGAGAGAAAAACTAAAACCGGAGCAAGATCTCCATTCAATTTCACTTTAATTAGATCTCTAGCCTCTAATTGACTTTCTAATTTTTCAATTAGCAATTATCATTAGAAGGTTTTTTTCCCTATGACTAAATCACATTTAAATTTGTTAATCTATCTGAATGTGAAAGGAAGCAGAAAATGCTGTGACAAGTAAAAGAGGGAAAAAACATTTCTTAATGTTTAAGCATGTGATCTTGGGGGTAATTATCACTTTAGTGGGACAACATGATTTATTAAAAGTACACTTCAGAGAGTGGAGGTCCATGCATGAAGCCAGAAATACATCAGTCATGTGCTTTCTTTGGTTGCCCTGAACACACATCTTATTGTGGAATAAACCTTAGCGCACAATTAGCATTTTCAAAGTCATTAGCACATGGTAATAAAGTCATGATTATGAAACTGAAAGATTTCCATCATCATTTACAAGTAAAACTATAAACATGTACCAACTGTGATGAATCTTATGAAAACTGATTTTACAAACAAATCCGGTAAGAATCTGTTGGATTTTTTGACATGGGATAAAAAGAAACAACTGCTGAGATAAAAGTTATAGACTTCATCTATACAAAAGCCCCTACCTGGTCTAGTAGAGCCTCCTCTGGTTGGACCAGTCAGAGCAGGGCACCTCCTATGAGACTGGAGGGCCAATTACACTACACACTAATTCGTAGCAAGCCGGTAATGAAGTCCCAAGTCTCATCAGCTCCAATTAGACAGAATGGGTCTCTGAAAAGAGATAAATGGGGAGGGAGGGGAAGAGAAACAGACAAAATGAAAGTGGATACGCTTACAAAGAAATTTAGAATGATTGTATGGAGAATTCTTTCTCAAATGGAGTATCCATTAAAAACTGTAATTGATGTTTTCTTTTAAAATGTTACTTTGTCTGCAAATTATGTGGAGCTACTGTGGATGCAGCAATAAGAACCTTTCACAACTGGTTATTTTTGTATGAACTTTCCCAAAACATAATTTGTGCTAAACCAGAAGTATCTTTGTTATTAGCTTTGGAAGCTGCTTGTGGTCCAGAGGGTAATGAAGGCAAAGCATAATATGTCTTCTGGTGACATGTTTTGTGTCTCTTTGTAGCAAACCTCCCATTGAGAATATTACATACTTAATGACCCCCCTCACTGCTGATAGCAAAGCTATTGAGAACGAGGAATCATTTTAATTGGTTTACTGAATACTGGGGTGATTTTAGTGCTGGTGACAAAAAATACTTCTCAGTTATTCGATGTAGTGTTCAAGGACAAAGAAATGGATTAGGATCGCTGTGTGGACAAAACTATGATAATATAAGACAGAAGTGGAACTGGGATGTGGACGTCAAAAAAGGAAATAGATTAATCCCTCATTAGTCTGTTTGCATTTTGGTGGCCCATGTTTGGAGAAGGCTTTGGTCTCAGGGGACTGTGGCAACAAGTAGCAGACCCAGTGGTGTAGTGTCCTCAGGGAGTAGCATATTCTAGAATATTAAAATTTAAACATTTAAACTGGAATTTCAGTTCCAATGATAATCCCAAAAGGACAAGATCAGTCCAGTTAATCATTGGAGGAATACTACACACGTAAAAAGAGTATTATTTTCTGCTGTGTGTGCTGTAAAATTGCAGGGAATTTCACATATTCATATGTCAGGATATGAGTTTTTGTTAATGTTGTTAATAGACATTTTGTGTTCAATAAAAAGGTTTATGTATGTTTTGGGATTTTTCTGTTTAGGTATGTTAATTGTGTTTTCATTTTATCAGTACCCCTGTGTTCCTCTATGCCACTATCCATGTGTTAGTCTGCATTTAGGGTCCAACCTAGGGTGACCAGACGTCCCCGATTTCCGGGGACAGTCCCCGTTTTGGATGACTTGTCCCCGGCTAAAACTGTCCCCGATTTGAGCTTTTCATGAATGAGGAGGGGAAAGTTGCTTGTAGACTGTTATTACGGCAGTCGAGTCAAAGCGCGAGTGTGAGCTTGTTGCGCAACAGCTGTTACGGCATAGGCATCATATAGTAGATCTCCTACGAACTGAAGCTACGGTCCATTGTGATCGCCATCTTGGATGGGTCCCACTTGCATGCCCGGCGCATTTATTTACCGAG
>JARVJO010000024.1:2954442-2965964 GCA_031762555.1 Cynodonichthys magdalenae
GTCCTTCCCCAAGTGGAGGAGTTTAAGTATCTTGGGGTCTTGTTCACGAATGAGGGAAGAATGGAGCGGGAGATCGACAGGCAGATTGGTGCTGTGTCTGCAGTGATGCAGGCGCTGTACCGATCTGTCGTGATGAAGCAAGAATTGAGCCAAAAGGCGAAGCTCTTGATTTACTGGTTGGTCTACGTTCCTACCCTCATCTATGGTCACGAACTTTGGGTAGTGACCGAAAGAACGAGATCGCGGATACAAGTGAAAGGGAGCAAAAATCTGTCTGTTAAAAAGAAAAAGAAAAGTTGAAATATTTTAGGGATCAACAAGGTCATAGGTATTCTAGTGCACAAATGTATTGGTCTATTAAGATGGTCTTCATCATAGAATTTTAGCAAACATCATGTTTGCAAGCAGATACAATCAAAGTTCTGCATTAGCTACACTTTCTTGATAACCATTTAACTATTCTTTCCAGCCAGGAAACTCCACTTGCTCCACTTGCTCCTCAAACTAAGACCACTGCTGAAGGCCATACTTTACAAAATATGTCAAAAACACACTGATTTACAAACAAAACAGTTACAATTTAATGTGAGGCAATTACATGACTTGAGTCAAAAATATGAAGATGCATGATGTTTGTTATAGTGGACACATAGTTGTTGTAATTGATTACTTTTTTTAAGCTAATTTTTTTGAAAAATAAAAGAATGTCAAGTTTCATACAGCAAATATTTGATGAACTTAATAATAATATCTATATAACTGTAGGGTCCTCGGGTGCATGTAGTCCGTAAGAGTGTGTGTAACTCTTTGAAAAAATCTAATTTTAGATTACCTACTTTAAAAAAAAATGTCATACTCTAAGAAAAATAAAACCACTGAAGAAAAACATTTTGATTCCGGATTCATAATTCATGCACCAGAAACATGTTCAAGATCCAGAAATTTGTATCTTTATTTTATTTAACTTGAACAATGAATATTTAACTAACCACAAGCTAACAGAGGTAACAAGCCAAGACATGGCTGCTCAGTTTTACTTTACTCCAGCAGGAATGGTGGAGTTTAAACATAATCTTAGAGTTTATTTTACAGGAAAACTCACTCCTTGCTGGATCACACACCAGCTGAAACAGTACCAGCCACTGCAAGCTGATGGTGCATTTTTCCTCCTCCAAATTTAATTTATGTTACAAAAATTCATTTAATATTTAGTTTCAGATTCTTTACTCAGTAACGGATATGTGAAAAAAAAAGTAAGTAAAGGTAAAATTACATGTTGCAATTATCACTCAAAGAAGTACAAAGTACACATAATACATACCTAATTACATAACTCAAGTAAATGTGATGTGTTACTTCCCACCCCTGGTTTTAAGCAATCAGTCTGTACAGTGAGTGGTACTGTGCTGTGAAGGACACCTAATTTTAGCTACTTTTCTGTCAAATTGACCTAAGTATAGTATTTTAAGGAATTCTAGGGGATGTTGTGAGGCCAGATAACTACAAAAACAGCTGGTAAGAGAGATGGGAGGGTGGATAGATGGGTAGATGTATGTACATATGAAAAAGTATTTGTGTGTGTCAACATACTTGGCCAATAAAGCTGATTCTGATGGGCAAATGTCTATGACAGTGAGCCACCTTCAACAAGTCAACATGTTATTATTTTTAATTGTTTACTTTTCAACAGGTTCTGGATCATTTTGAAAGTAAACTGACTTGTCAGGCTAACAGTAAGCATGGAGGTCTGGAAAATGTATCTCCTTTTTTTCCTTCTGCCTCTGAATTTAACATTTGGAGAGGACACAGGTGAGAGAAACGTGCAGCAGGCGCAGTTACATCGTCAACATCAGCCAGAAAAGAAAATAGAAATAACAGGGCAACGATTTCCCAGTTTTTCCCTGTTGTTTTTGCTTTAGAAAGTGGATTTTTCAACTGCTGATCTCTGCAACTGCTGAAGCTAAAATTTTCAAGCCAAACAAGCACATCTTTGCTGAAAAGAAATGTTTAGCTTAGGATCATGCAGTGTTATGTGGAACTAACGGTGCAGCATTTGTTTGTCTATAACATATATTAGCTTTTGTTTTGTTTATTTCAGCTAAATTGTCTGTGTTTTGCTTGTTTAGTGGCAGAAGACATTGGCGTCCATCAGCTGGAGCGTTTAGTGGAGATGCTGACACCCAAGGAGTGTGAGGACCTCCTCTTTGCCCTGTCTCATTCAGAAGATGACATCTTCCAGCATATTGATCGCCTTTCAGCAGAAAATAATCAACTAGATCTCAGTCTTCGAGCAAAGAGAGACGCCTCTTCTGCAGTGGGTTAGTAAAGTAATGGGATACCTTTGGCACCACACAGAGGGATGCTTTTTTTATCTTGTTGAGTGGCATTCTGTTGCCCTAAAGGGGGTGTAAACAGCCCTAATGCTTAAGAGTAGTAAGGCCAAAGGTAATCCTTCATAGGAAAGCAAAAAAAAAAACAAAAGTGCTGTATAAAGTTAGTATTACTTTTTCTACATGCCAGTAGTTGTAATTTTTTGGTTGTCTGGGTTTAAAAAATTCACATTTTGTCCAGTTCTACTAATTATTGTGTCTGTGTGTCTATTTGATGACTTACTTAGTATGATGAGAAATATTTGAAATGAAATAAGTCAGAAATGTAAAAAAGGGGTTTAGAGGGGAAATTTGCTTTTTGGTGAAGCTGTCTGCAACTCTGATGTTTATATTGTCAGAATTCAAGAACTTTGGAAACCTGTTGTCTCAATGTGCATTTTTTAAAACTTAAATTTTATTTTCTTAAAAGTGAGAAGCAACTTAAGGAATAAAATTAATTAATTAAACTCTAAAGTACAGAATTTATACCTATAGAAAAACATGTAAAGAAATACAGCAACTGAGCTAAAATATTTTAAATATTGTTTATGCGATATTGATTTGTTTACTTGTTATAAAAGCATCACATGATGTTATTTTAGAGTTTGGCTTGTGTGCTTTTAGAAGGTAATTTAGATTATGATTTTTTCCCCCTTTGCTTTAAAGGGATATCTATAAAAGTTGAATGTTGCTGTCCCAGCATAAACCAACTACTTTACTACTTTTCATATCACATTCTAATATGGCAAGTTTATTGTTCAAGCATGTATTTTGTGTATTAAGATGTAATGTTTTCATATTCTTACAATATTGTTTGTGCAATTACAAAAAATCATGTCACAATATATGTTTTCTTGCCATAATGTTATAAATAATCCTCAAATTTAAAAAACTTAGAATGTGATGAATATCTTACAACATTGAAAATGTTTCATTTAAAATAAAAAATACATTGCAAAAGCATAAATAGACAAGTAATGTGTTACAGGTTTAATTTTATAGATATTTAGGTACCACCTGAGAAAATATATGATGCTATATGAAGTGCAACACCTAAAAACTTGTTTCAGGTACATACAGAGAATGTGAAACTTTTAGAGTTGTAATCAAGAAACTAGGTCTAACAAAAACTTTTCAACAACTGTGTAAAAAAGGAGCAGAAATGTAAACAGGCAGAAGTTGGACCACGTGTCCACTCAGCTTGGAGAGTTTGTGGCAGCAGCCTGACACTTAGAGGCCTGTCTTTCTGAGAGCCATATGTTTGTGTTTTGTAGATGGTGAGACTCAGTGCCAAACAGCCCTGACAGACTGGCTGCTGAAGTATGGTGAGAAAACCTACTATGACAGACTTTCTCGTGCCTTGCAGCACATCGGCAGAACTGACATCGCCCTTGGTGAGAAATAAACAGACACACAAATGGCACGTGCCCGCTTGCATTCACTGGTTTGCAATTGAAACATGTTGTGTGATCCTTCAAACAGGACAGATTTTAAATGAAAACAGATCTCTTTTTATGTACAGTGCTGTTGATAACAGCAAATCCCTGTGAGCACGCTCCACAACATGTCCCTCGATGTAAAGAAACTGGAGCAGGGCCTCGTTTTGCTACATGCCTGTGTGTTTATTTTTGGCTTCCTGAAGTTTGTAACAGCGGAGTATAATTGCTTCATTTCTTTGAAATTTGTTTTAATTGGAGTTTCAAAAGTGACATAGTTTACACTCTGCCAGTCTGGCATGTGCTGCGGTCCAGCGTGCACGCAGCTTCACAGCCAAGTGGCGTTAGAGAGAAGGAGGTGTGAATGATCTGACAGAGGACTCAGTGAAGCTGACACCAGTCAGACAATAAACCATCTGCTCCTTTCATCAGCAGCTTTGGAGTTTAAGAAAACACAAGGAAAGTATGCGAGGATGAGTTGTAAGACAAGGCTCGGAGCATTAGTGGCTCTGATGTGGAATACTTGTGATGTAGAATGTAGTAATTATGGCTCTTGATTGCAGTTCTGAGGAGATCTGCTCAAACATGCAGTCCTAAAATGGTTTGTTTAGTCCTGTTCTGCTTGGAATAATTATGTTCAGTGCAAGATACCAACAATTAAAGTAGAGTTAAAGAGATATTACAGTCAATTTCAAGTAAAGTTCTGTGGGAAATTTCTGAATAATTAATATATTTCCTGTTGCAGCTAGATTTTCTCTGTTTAGAAAAATAGTTTACCGAAATGACAAGCTAATGTTGAGTCAGAGCTGGGCAAGACCGAGGCGGATTGCTGCCATCGCTAAACAGCTCAGATCTCAAATCTTTCACAGAGTTTGATGTAGGTGCTATTTATAACCCCTCACCTCCAGTTTTGCTTTAAAATATATTTACAACAACCATTAGAGCAGCCAACACAATGATGTTTCTGTTTAAATAACTATAATGCAAACAACCATTTACAGGTTTCATGGTTAATGGTGTTTGCATGAACAACTACAAAAGTTGGAGAACTGGTGTTGTTTTAAGATCTGATGCAAAATCTACTTGATGAACTAACAACGGCTTGTCTGAGCAGGCTGAATACCAAAGCTGATTGCTGCCATCTTAAAGCAACTCCAAGCACAAAGTGGTTTGTTCACATGCTCCTATTTAAACTTTACATAATCATCTGTGTGGCAGTAGATGGATGTTTGATCAAATATTGCTACGACACAATGCTACTGAAGCTTTTCGCAATTTCAAACTAAAGTAGAAAAACAGATGGTTATGTAAAGAAATATTTATACAGTACAGAGTTTGCACGAACAGCTATTACATCTTAATTTTATTTGAGTGGAATTAGACAGGACAGCATGTTGGCACATTTGGTAGAGTTGTTTTGTCTCAACAAGAAGGTTGCTGGATTGAATCCAGGTCAGGGACCTTTCTGGGTAGAGTTTACATGCTCTCTCTGTGCATGTGTGGATTTTCTTTGAGTACTTCATTTTCCTCCCACACACCAAAAACATGACTGTTAGGTTTATTCGAACTATTCAAACTAGGCACAATCCTGTCAGACCCAGACTTTATGAGGGTTAGGGTTTGATCAGGCACTATCTACAACAGGTAAGATACAAGGCCAATTCAAATGAAGTTGGGATGTTGTGTAAAACATAAATAAAAACAATATTAAAATTATCTGCAAAGCTTTTTCCTAAATTCAATTAAATACACTACGAAGACAAGATATTTAATGTTCAAATGGATAGACTCATTTTGACTTTGATGCCTGCAACATGTTCCAAAAATGCTGGGACAGAGGCATGTTCACCTCTGTGTTCCATCAGCTTTCCTTTTAACAACACTCAATAAGCATTTGGGAACAAAGTATTGAAGCTTTGTTGGTGGAATTCTTACCCATTCCTGTGCTCAACATTCTGGGGTCTCTGTTGTTGTATTTTGAGCTTCATAATCCACCACTTCTTCAATTGGAGACAGGTCTGGACTGCAGGCAGGCGACTCTAGTACCCACACTCTTTTACTATGAAGCCACCCTGTTTTAACACATGCAGAATGTTGCTTGTTTTGATGAAATAAGAAGGAACATTGCTTGGATGGCAGCATGTGTTGCTCTAAAACCTGTATGTCCCTTTCAGCATTACTGGTGTCTTCACAGATGTGGAAGTTAACCATGCCATGAGCCCTAAGACACTCCCAAATCATCAGAGATGCTAGCTTTTGAACTTTGTGCCAATAAGGATCCAGACAGTGTTTTTGCTCTTTGGCCTGCTAGGACACATTGTCCAAGATTACCAAAAGCAATTTGAAATGTGGACTCATCAGACCACAGGATATGTTTCCACTTTGAGTCAGTCCATCTCAGATGAACTCAGGCCCAGAGAACTTGGTGGCATTTCGGGGTGTTGTTGATTTAAGGCTTTCACTTTGAATGGTAGAGTTGCACTGACCAGGGGTTTTCTGAAGTGTTCCTGAGCCCATGTTGTAATATTCGTTACAGAATGATGGTGGGTTTTAATGCAATGCTGCCTGAGGGACTGAAGGTCACAGGCATTCAGTGTTGGTTTTCTGCCTAAATTCCTTGTAATTGTACATGAAGAAATGTTGTTCTTAAACTGTTGGACTATTTGTTCCTCCAGTTGTTCACAAAGTGGCGAACCTTGCCCTATCCTTCTTGTGAACGACTGAGCCTTTCAGGGATGCTCTCGTTATACCCAATCATGACACGCACCTGTTTCCAATTAACCTGTTCATCTGTTGAATGCTCCCAACAGGCTTCCCAGACTTTTGTTGCCCCTGTTCTGCTTTTTCAGAACGTGTTGCCATCATTACATGCTAATGAGTGAATATTTGTAAAAAAAAAAACAATAAAGTTTATCGATTTGAACATTAAATATCTTGCCTTTGTAATGTATTCAATTGAATATAGATTGAAAAGAATTTGAATATCACTGGTTTCTGTTTTTATTGATGTTTAAAACACTTCCCAACTTCATTGGAATTGTGGTTTTGGTTTTTTTCTTCATAAATTTTCTATAGAACTCCACATTAAAATAATTGAAATAATGGACATGGAATATATAGTATATGGACATTTCACACTCAATTCTCTGTTTTTTTTTTTTTACAGAGATGGGGAAGAACATCAACCAGGATAAAGCCTTAAGCCTGAAACGTTACGTTGAGGACTACCACAAATATGTCAGCTCTCTAAACATTCAGTCAGCAAATGCTGACACAAAAACCCATCAGCATCAGAAAGTCAGGAAAATTAAGTGTAAGATCATTTTTCATACAACCAAAAGCCCCACTTATGCAGTACATATGCAGGACTGAGGATATGTGTTCATGTAAGCAGAAATTTCACACACTATTGATGCCAAGAGAAGATTTTTGGGTTATACCTCTTGAGATTGTCTGAATGACAAATGATATAATGTTTCCCTGAACCCAGAATCTATTAAGTGTTTAGATGAGATGCTGGATTAGATGTGGTTGCTGCGGGCACGCTTCCAGCTCATTACTTTTCAACATCAACACTCTCACTGTACAAAGAGTATTTCCCAGGACAGTTACAGATTCAAAAATGTAATTATCACCTGTCTATTTATTTTTTCCCCCTGAGTCCTTCCTTCAAGTTAAAGTTGACAAAATTGCTCCCATCTTTCTTGGACTGTGATGTTGAAGCGTGTGTGTCCTGTCTGTGCTGTGTTTGTTAGTGAGAGATCTGACATGGCAGGACCTAGATCTGGTATTGGAGCGAGCTCCTGTCCCTCTGTACTCAAAGAGCCCTTTGGATGTGGTTCGGCCTCTTCTGTATGGTATCCTGCTGGGCTTTGGGGGCACTTTGTTCGCAGGTGTATTTTTGATCCTCATCATCAACCACAGTTCTCACAAAAGGCAGCAGAGCAGCACCGTGACAAGACAGCAGCCAGGTCAAGTTTGATGACATGAAATTGGGAGATGGAGCTTCCTGAGTATCAAAATCAGTACGTTTTGGTATGAAAGGAGAATTTACCAAAGCAGCTTCAAATAAATAAACAAGAGAACTGAATATTTTTTCCTTGTATTTATAAAAATTATCAGGTCTAAAAAAAATTAGCATCAGTTCTAACCCACCACTTCTAATTCCAACAAATACAAGAACACTGTCCTTTCTATGCTGTATATTGCTAAACTCTAGCTGAGCACTATTGGCTTGCCAAGAGGTTTATGACTAGAAGTGTGACAGATGCACTGGAACTCAGCCCTCACACCAAAGGTTGCTTCGGTGTTACTCTGATAGTGACGCCACTTTGCATTTCCCCTCTAAATGACGGCAATGTGCCCGTCTGGCATCAAAGAACAACTAATTATCCAGCCTGGCGCCTGCTTCCCCCGGAGTCTGTCGATACCTCCACAGGCAATCTAAACACTAATAACTAATAACAATGACAATACCAGCAGACAATGAAGCACTCTTGATTGTGATGGCAGCATCTGGTGGGTAAAGGAAGCCAAACAGAATGCCCAAGGATTTATATTTTCTGATGTAAAAAAGGAAAAATGGGATTTAATTGATTCACAAGATGGTATAGAAAAATGGGCCCAGAACATTGGCACCAACAAACAACCAAAGAAAAGAATGATTCAAGAGTAAAACGAACTTTATTAACACGTGAATGCTTCAATTTAAAAAAAATTTCTTCACAACAAAACTGTTTAAATGTTCTCCACTGAGAGACAGTTTCATAAAAGCAAGACAGAAATCACACTCATGACTCTTGAGTAGTTTTCTTTCCTCTTGTTCCCAGTTCCTTTCACCATCCCTATGTTCTTCGTCATAATTGAGCTAATTACTTCATTATACAAATCTAGCCTAATGTGCTTCATGAGGCCGACAGCTTGGATTAACAGTGGCACTGAGCAGCAATTACAGTCTATTAGTTCATAAATCAACATTTAAACAAATTATAGTGTGTGTGCAAAGCACTGAAGGATCAAGAGGGCATGGCTTTTTACTTCTTACTGAAGCCTTTAGCTAAATAATGAAAAAGTTCAATATTCTAAATAAATATGATTTAAAAGTTGATTTTGAAAAGGAAAATGTTTAGTATTTTTGTTAGGTTAAATTGCATCATTTTTAAATTAATTAGTTCATTTCACTGGTGGCGCAGCAGAGCACCGAATGACTAAACATCCTCTGTCCTTAAGTTTTCCCCCGCTGGCAGTTAGGATCCTGCAGGTGCTCGCTGTGACAGGTTCACCTGCTGTGGGCTCACTCACATCTCTGTAGGCAGTGGAGGGGAAAAGCTGCACTTGTGTATGCCTGACTGAGTCAGAGAAACAACATGCCATATGGGGCCTTCATGGTTGTGACACTCCTTTGCAAGGATCCATCAGGAAGCTGCTCTCAGCGGTCAGAGAAATAAACACTTTAAGCTTATTAGGCACAGTGAAAGTTTGTGAACCCTGGTGAATGACCACATATCACAACCAAAAGTTCAAATACTACTGTTAATATTAAATCTTCTCATTGTTCAAATTACTTTTGTTGTCTTTATTTAGGCTGTCCTTACAGCCATGGGGAAAATAAACTCCTTCCACTTTCAATTCTAGGGTTTCCCATATCAGAACATGATCTAGTTGAAGGCTTAGCATTCTTTTAAAAAAATGTCTCTTTTTATACAAGAGATTTAGACCAAGATCTTTTGTTGTTATTTTGGTCAAACCTTGAAAATAACATGAACAATCCCATGCATGAACTGTTAGAATGTGAATGAAGCTTCGTTCATACTTCAATACGAAGTGAGACAGCAGATCAAGGATTACATCATTTTGGACATCTTTTGCTAACCAAGAATAAATGGACTGAAAAAGCAGTGGGAGTTAAATCACCATAACTTCTCACTTGATCTGCTCTCCCACAGCACTCCCAACATAGCACAGCTCGAAGCTAATCATATAAACAACAACAGTGTTAGCAGGATAGATTTACTTTAGAAATGTATTTTACCACTCAACGATGTATCTGTGTTGTATTGGGAGAGGAGTCCGAGGAGGAGCCCGAGGAAGAGTCCAAGGTTTTTTTCCTTGTTAATGGTGGAGATGGAAACAAGTCGTGAATGTTGGCTGCATGTTCACATGCTCAATAGGATCAGACCAGCTGCTCATCAAAGCTGTTCATCTTGCTAATTTAACAATTGCTTCTGAGAAAGAATCATTTTCAGCAAAATGACCTGCAGAAAGAAGCACTGCTCAGAGTGCTGCTCCACAGCCCTGTGACACTCCACATGCATACATGTCAACCCCTTTGGACGTTTACCTGTATAATGAGCCACAAAAATCCCAAATTTTTGAAAAAAATTGGTAAAACTTGAAAAAATCCATAAGATTGCTCTATACGTCTGTATGCCTGCAAAATGATGGAAATTCTGTGTAAATTATGGACAATATGAACAACTTGGCAGGTATGCACATGAGCAAACATGCCCACAAAGTTCTGACCAATCACATACTGTGAACCATAAAGGTTACCAACTGTCCTAGCCAGGATGTCCCATATTTTTAGCCAAACAGAAATGTCCCATGTGGAACGCACTTTCCCTTATTCTAAGTGTAGCCTGAGGGCATTTAAATGACTGTCGTACTCACACTCCCCATTAAGGGACCCCATGATAGCAACGTAGACTGTGGCAGCTTCATTAGCTTGTTTATTGAGCATTAGCACAAGCTACTTGTTAACATGTTTGTTCCAAAGTTGTTGTGCAGTCAGAGCTGGTAAATTAATAATCTGACATGCTTGTTTAGTTCAGTGTTTTTATCTGAGCCTGCCTCTGGTCGGCTGCAGCGTGTATTTATGGAACGAAATAACGGGCTGGAAGTAAAGTATCTATTCAGTAAATTTAGCATTGATACGGTCCGAGAGAGACAGACGGTGCATATTTCTATAGATTATCAGTCATCCAGGAAATGGAAATTCAAAAGAACGAAGACAAAGCAATTGGACTTCTGTTCTGTAGCTGAAGATGTGTGGAGCTACAAGGTTTAAACTGCATGACTCAAGGTTAGTGTCATTATTATTGTATCAATCTGCTCACCCCCACCTCACTGATGTAAGTCAGATGAAATGAGACATGAGCATTTAGACTCCTTTGAAAAACATCATATATGTGTCTGATTCAGTACCACAAACTGAAAAGACTTGGGACAGATTTGAAATAATCAGATTTGTCTTGTTTGGACTGTCAGCAAAAAATGTCATTTGGGTCGCATTAGAAATAGCCAATAAGCCAATAAGCTATTGCTAGTGTGGTGGGTGACCATAGTTTTATAATAAATTAATATTATAAATCTAAAAGCTGCCACAAATATATTATCAAACTATTTAAAAGCACATTTGACCTAACCACTGAAAACATGGATGAAATAAGAGATATAGAACATAAAAATCATTAAAAAAAATATTTAATGTTTATAAAGATGTAGTATAGTGTTCATTTACATTGTTTTCAATAAATCTGTTCTTGAAGTTATTTTCTGAAATGCCACATGCTTAGAAATGTTTAATATTCACAACGTATATGTTTATATTTACATTTATTTATCCTTCTGATGACTGAGTGTATATACACTCACCGGCCACTTTATTAGGTACACCTGTCCAACTGCTCGTTAACACTTAATTTCTTACAGCCAATCA
>JARVJO010000024.1:2983574-3001560 GCA_031762555.1 Cynodonichthys magdalenae
ATCTATCTATCTATCTATCTATCTATCTATCTATCTATCTATCTATCTATCTATCTATCTATCTATCTATCTAACTATCTATCTATCTATCTATCTATCTATCTAATAAACATATATGAAACATTTATGAGAAACATATGATTTCCTATTATCCCATAAACAAAGTTTTTATATGATTCTTAAAAATCTATTCGATTAAATAAATGCAAAAGGGTCCACTTTCAAGACACCTAAGCCTTATATGTCGTACAATATATGAATCATAAAATGAAGAGGACCGTATGGGAAGTCATGGCTGCAACAGCAAATTGACTTTAGAACGCACTGAAATAGTTACAGTATGAGATCTACTCAACGCAGGTTTAAAATGCTGGCATGATTGGCAGCGAACGTTATGCATTCCTTGAAGGATTGTCGTGAGTTTTTATCTTGTTCCCAGCATGATGTTAGTTCCAAGATAGAGATAATATATTAAAGTACACCTGCCCACATTTACACCAAGCATACCATTATGAACAAATGACATTACTGTTAATGAGCATGGAAAGCTGCCAGGAGAGGCCGTCTCTCTCTCTCTCTGTCTCTCTCTCTCTCTCTCTCTCTCTGTCTCTCTCTCTCTCTCTCTCTCTCTCTCTCTCCCTCTCTCTCTCTCTCTCTCTCTCTCTCTCTCTCTCTCCTGTACTTGTGCGCGTTCACTCAGCTCAGCTCCAAAGTGCGCCTGTGCTGCGCTGGAATGGCTGAACATTACTCAGACTGAGGCTCACAGAGCTCTGGGTTCTGGATGTGGAGGATCGGCCGAACGGAGTCCCGTCTGGAGCTGTGCGGACAGGATGCGTACTTCTTGGCTGAACTGGTTGCTGCACAGAAATAATGAGCGGTGTACTGTGGCGTTAAGAGAATTAATCAGAATCACAATGCTGTTGCGTGGACATGCCGAGGACGCGCGCAGATCCTCTGACTGGGAAACTTGTTCGTCGGTTGGTTTGATGTGAGACAAGATGCATCTGTTCCGGAGTCACAACTACCAAGTGTTCCCGCACCGCCACGCAGTGCAGACACCGACCGTGCGGGGCATCAGCTGGGTAGGCTATGCTGCCTTTAAACTCTCTTCAGGGTGAAAAATAAACTAAAATAAAAAGTTCTGTTGAGATTAGATCATGAAGTGAACTTGTGTCTTTAGAAAGAGAAAAAAAAACAGGTGATGCTTGTTGATGTTAATGAGTCTGACTTCATTAATAAGCTGATCAGCTTCCAGAATTAGAATTTGTTTCCTTATTTATTTATCATTTATTACACATGGAGACTCGAGTCTTTGATAAACTAGCAAGACAATTTTTATCTCAGGCGTCATGAACCAAAACAGAAAATCTATTAGATGGAGGAAAAAAAGGCATCAACTTATGCTGTGTTGTCATATTAATTCGAACTCAAATTGGCTGAAAGTTCAAGTTTATTTTTTAGTTACTGCCTAATTTCCACAAGTGTTTTTCATTTAAATGTGTAAATCTTCTGGAATATAATAGTAAAAAGCTTTTGTTCAAATACATTTTAAATAGTTGTCAGCAGTTTTACAGCTATAAAATTATTCTTGTCTGTTAAAACACCAAACCAAAGTAATCAAATTGTGGAGCTTGAACGAGAATAGTGTACTATAATGTTTGATTGAAGTACTCCCTAGATGAAATAGGCAGTATATACTGTAGTAAATATACTGTAAACAAAATTTCCCACTGAAAACAATGGGATTTTGGTGAAACGTAAAAAACCCAGCCCTATGGAGCTCTTTAACTCAGACATACTGTAGAAACATTATTCAAAATTTAAATAGTTCACAGAAAGTTCAACTTTGATATGTCTGAACTCTCATTTTGATATCTTCAGTTTTTACACAAAGTTTAGGTCAGATAATTTTGGTGGTTTTATAACAGAATGTTTCACTTAGTGTGATGCCATGATGTCAACCACACTATTGAGCTAAACTTTCCAGTTTTTGCAAACTGTTCTTACTTGCATGTAAATATACATACATACATACATATAGCCTACATAAATATATAAGTAAATATACATTAAATCGTAGAAACTTCTTTCACCCAGAGTTTTCTCCCACTGATGACTTCGACAACCGGTTGCTGTGTGAAAGTTGTAAGTTGTAACTGAGGCTGTTTCTGGCTCTCTTAAGAAATCTGTCATGGAGTGACAGACACAGGTGTGTTGGTTACCGTGGTGACCATAAAAAAAACAGTTTTTATCTTGGTTATCTTTACGCTTCTTGTAGAGGTTACTTAACAAAATGTGTGCTTTCGTCTTAGCTTTTATGATTATAGAGTTGATGTTGGAATTTTGAACAGCTCAGCAGCCTTCAAAAGTTTTTTTAGAAAAATCTTTAGTACTTTGAGTGCTGTTTTGCTACATTCTCAAAGATACGCTATGAATACCTTTTTACTTTAATCTGAACAATGTCAAGCTTTGTGACATGTTATTTTTTGAACATGTCGAAAGTGTTTGGTTAAAATAATCAGGACTTGTATAATAAAAAGTAGAAAATCAGACCACTGTTTACCTGTGACATCAGTATGATTCTAATGGTGGAGTTTTTAACATTTTTTTCCGTGTCATTTTATGTTTATTTCACTCAAGTTCAGTCTAGGCGTTTTAGTTGTAGTTTTGATGGAATTTTACAGTTGGGTTTAAATATTTTTTTCACTGCATTCGACACACGTGCTCCAAACCAGCCCTTTAAAGAAAAAAAATGAAAATACTTTAAAGCAGATTTTTATCATATTAGCGGCTTCAGAGCGGGGACACAGGGAGGCAACAAAGTTTTTCTCCTTAAACTCAAGTTATAAATAGGTTATTGTTTATTGTTCACCTTCCCTGCAGCTCCCCTCTGCTCAGTTTACAGAAGGGTGTGGAGAAGAATGTGCAAAGTGGAGGTCTTTGTTTTCAGTTCGCAGGAAGACTCGGAGCAGGGTCCGAAACCTCCGGTTCTAAATTTACTTGACGCCTTGAAGTATCAGCAGGCCAAAAGCAACTGCAGATCTCTAGGCTTTATTCTTGTTTTCTTATTTTTTACTACAAAATTATAGTTGTTAAGATTGCATGAAGAGTGAACAATAGGGCCTTTTCAGTATGATGCCTGACACCTTTTATTTGTGCTTGTTCAGGTCTCTTAACACTATAAATCACAAAACTTCTACAAAAAAACACACGGGGAACTAGTTTTACAAGATTATTTTATTGAAAAATGTAACATTTGATGAGTATAAATTAATAGTAAAGGCTTAGCATTCCTTGAAGGTGGCTGTGGTGCAGTGGTAAAACAGTTGACTACCAGAAAGTCACAGGTTCAAATCCCCACCATGCCTACGTGTCAGAAAACACTCAATCCCTTGCTTCTCAGGCAGCTTACAGATTCTCCATGTGGTTGTATCTCATGTGTAATTGGTCAAATGCAGAGCTGAAATTCCATCTTTGTATGAGAACATTCAATGTTGACAATATATTTCACAAAATATCACCCACTGCCTCTTCTGAGTCCAAGGATTTGGTAAATCTTTAAAAAGGATGTGCATTAACATACAACATTCTGTGAAGTGTTTGAGCTGAGATTTAATCATGGGGATGACTCTGCATAGAGTACATTAATTCTGAGTTAAAGTTATTTTAAAGTAGCTGTAGTGGCCATCTTGAACTGGGTGGACTAAATGTTAAACATACATCCAATGATTAATTTCCGAAAGTTTAAGATCCATCCACAGGTTCGTAAGATATTTTTCCTAAAAAACATTGTTCAAAAGTTAAAATATTACTCAATGTGTACTCAAAGTATGCATTGGGAATGTTGTACAGCTACTACCACACAAAAGTTTAGCTCAATATCTGTAAAACTGACTTAGTTATAGCTATTTATATCTTTTTAAGGTTACTTAACTGAGGTAGTAATGTTGGATCTGGATTGGCTCCAATGTTCGGTTGATAGATGCACATAATGATGATTTTCTGAGAATTTTATTCAAAGCTGTCCAGAGGTTAGGTTGTTATTCCTCACCAGGCTTTGTTTATTGAGAAAATGGTCAAAAATCCTCCCCACCAGGTAGCAAAAACATGTACACACACACAGACACACGAGCACAAAACATTATAGCTCCACATGTGTTTTTGGTGTCAGGTGATTATGTCATTTGACATTATATGCTAGGTAACTGTCTTCTGAGAACATTGTATCATACTGACACTAAATCAACTAAATCTGCCTGAATAGTTCTTACGTATGAAAGAGTGTGCAACTTTCATACTGAAAGTTGGCATACGAACAAAATTTGAAAACCACATATGCACTGCTCGTACATGAGGCCCCCTGAAACAGAAACTGCTTGGTAAAAAAATAAAAGCTATAGAGCTGTCACGTGTTTCTATTGATCACTGCATGCTATCAGTAAGCCCAGTTAATTACCCCTGAAGTTCAATAACTCTTTTTAGAAGGAGTCTCAGCAGCAGCTCTCTTGTCACACTGACTCCTTCATACAGCACTGAGTCGCTGACACAAAGCAGAACTAAATACCTCATTCATGTGCAAGAGGCTTCAAGGCTCTTTCTCTCCACAGACCTGGAGGAACACCGGTTCCTCCACATTTCTTTTGCTCACTTCTGATTTTAATTAGTTCTTTTGTCTGAGTCATCACCATAGAGTTTTATAAAACAACTAACTGCCTGTCCCGCCCATCGCTTACATCTGTGTCAATTGTGGAGAAGATGGCGTCCAAAAGTGGCAACTGCTCACTGCAGATAAAACAACTGTTTAATTAAAAGCCCTCCTGAATATGTATCCTAAATTATTTTTGATTTCTTTACAATAACTGAACATAATTAAGTTAATTTGGTGGGCGGCTGTGGTGAAGTGGTTAGGGGAGTCGTCCTGTAACCGGAAGGTCGCTGGTTTGATCCCCTGTTCCAGCTGTCTCAGTCATTGTGTCCTTGGACAAGACACTTCACCGGCCTTACCTACTTATGGTGGTCAGAGGGTCCGGTGGCACCGGTGCTTGGCAGCCCCACCTCTGTCAGTGCTCCCCAGGGCAGCTGTGGCTACAATGTAGCTTACCATCATCAGTGTGTGAATGGGTGAATGTCTAAACTGGACACAATGTCAGTCAATAATAAATAATGATAGACTTCCAATCATTTTTTTTACATGACTGCATATTTATTGACTTCAACTAGTTTATGAATTTGCAACTACCTTTTTTAACATGCATATTGTGTACAGGGTAAGTCAATAATTGCAGCACACCTAGTTTTTAACAGGGTGATGGGGTTCAGCACAAGGCCGTCATGCTGAAAGTTGCCATAATGGATCAAGGGCAAGTTTATCCAAAGACGCACCTCCTCGCTCCTTACTTGCTGGGGTATTTAGATATGTCATTTTACTTTTTGTTAATTAACTAAAAGGGTGTCCTGTAGGACCTGACCAGGGCTGGCCCTAGCCAATTAGCGCCATCTAGGCAAGATTTCAGACGGCGCGTGCTGTGAAATTTTCTAAATCTCACAGCCAATTAATTCACATATCAAATTAAATAGTTTTGTCTTAATATTAATTTTTATCTTTAGAAACCAGGTTGTCTAAAACTGTTGACAATATAATTAATTTTAAACAGAATACAAAAAGTCTACCTGCTAACAGACAGATGAGGAACACCTGTTCATGTTAATGAGTAGCTGTGGAGTGAAGCAGCTCTAGGGTGTGTGTGTGTGTAGTGTGTGTGTGTGGGGGGGGGGGGGTACTCCCCCAGAGCAATTTGTAAATGATCTACCTAAAAATATGCACTTTTCACCTGTTTGAAGAACATTTTACGAAATTCTTGGAATTAATAAAACAACACAAAATCAGTATTTTATAAAGGTAGAACACTGAAAACCAGACTTTAACCTGAACTTTAACTGAGTTCTAACTTCCATTATTCTTATTTTGTTTTTTATTTGCACACTGAGCACCTTATGAGTGTTACTTCATCTTGACTGCATCCTGTGATACATTTATCACAAGATATCCTCTGCGCCATGTAGTAACAAAGCAGACTGAGAAACCCACAGAACAAGTTGCCTTAAAAAACTTGAATAACCAGTGATTATTCTACAGACTAAATCAACTATACTCTGGTAAAAAGTTGTAAAAAAAACCTTTTAGCTCCCTTAGTATTTGTCTATATTCCCTATGCCACGTACCTGCCTGTGACTTTTGACTCACCTTGTATGTAGACTCTACTAGTTGCAGTTAAACATCTAATGCAAACCTAAACAGTGAAATATATAATATATTACATTGTGTTAATATTACAACAAGTGTCAATACCAGCTTGTACTATTTAATAATTTGTACTAAACTGCCAGACCCAGATTAACAGTATATGCCACAAAAGCTACTATCTACAATGTACTAATCATTATCAATTCAATAAATAACAGCAATTACATTGGGTTTATATCTAGTTTTAAATGGCTACATTCTTAATTTCATTTCTGGAACACATAAACATTGGGGAAAAAAAGATAATTGTGAAAAGTGACCCGCTTTCTCTTTTCTCTTCTGTTGTTACAGCCGTAACACACAGCTTTATGGAATTTTGACATTTTTATATACATTTTAAAGCTCACAGACATTCAGCATGATATTATTTTAATATTACATTTTAATATTATGTTTTACATTTTTTACTAATCAGCCCAGAGCTATTTAGCGCCAAGTGCAAATATTTACCGGTTTAAAAATTGACTGCTGTTGCTAGAGTGTATCACAAGGCCACATGATTAGCATGCCCTCCAGTTGTTTTATACAGCTCTATGGCAGTGATAAAAAAAACATGTTCAATGCAAGAGTGTGCCTCAGTCAACAATTCTTTATTCAGAAAATCCTGACTGGCCAAAATTTAGATTTTTTTCTATAATTTGCTCACCCATCCAAGAGAGAATTTTTTTTCTCCATGAATAAGTTCTAATAATCTGCTGTTCAGACCAATATCATGTGATGTAGCTGTCTGCACTGCAGGCCAGACGAAGCATGCTGCAAAGTCTGCAGAAGGAGCAGAGACGCAGATGATTATCAGTGTTAAAGACTTTGCAGCTTCCTGATCTACACAATCAACTAATCTGTATGTGATGTGATGTAATTTTTTTTGTTGCACATTAAACCATTTTTGTCATGCTTTTTTTATGTTATTCACTATTATAAAACAAAAAGAAAACATACTGATTCCACGCTATGTGAAAAACCTCTTACTACAACATAAAAAGTGTGAGGTATATTGAATCGCAATCTCTATTTCTTTTTTCATCTTCTTGTAAAGGTTTTAAATAGCACCAAGGACACAGATCTGAGGAGAAAACCAATAATACAGTATATTGAAAACATTCCTGAACTGTAAGTGACAGAAGCATCCAGTCATCAAACATGTCAGTTTATATGTATCCAAAGAACATTAAGTTTTAAAAAGAAAATTCCATGGAATGAGAGTTTGGATGTGTGCACTCTGTAGTCTGCAAAAGTATAAAAACTGTGGAAGGGATGGTCGCAGCATTTTAGCAAGTTAAGTATGGATTTTACTGGGCTATGACAAGTTAGCATTCATGACGGAGACTCCAGAATGTCTTGTGACTTACTGTATGTGGGGTTCTGAACTTCCTAATGAGATTCACAGTCCAGTTGCTGAAGTTTTGAATATTTAAAAAAAATTTGTGACAACTTTTCTCTCGAAACAGCAAAAAAGTTATTGTAGGCGTTGTAAAAATGTTTAAAACCATTCTGAATGTTGCTGCAGGAGTTTTGCAAGCCAAGTATTGGCCCTCTAACCAGGGCAGGCAGGTTTGTGGCATAGGGAGTATAGGCAAATACTAAGGGCTCTGTCCATCTAGGCGGGGGGTGCCACAGATGGGGGCCAAAAAAATTTTTATTTTAACTTTTGATTGAAGTATATACTTGATTTAGTTTGTAAATATTCAGTTACTCAGTTTTCTGAAAGTAACTTGTTTTGTGTGTTTCTCAACCTGCTTTGTTACAACATGAGGTTATATGGTGCAGAGGATATTTCCTAAATGTAACATATGATGCAGTCAAGACTAACAATTGGTGTTCAGTGTGTAAATAAAAAACAAAATAAGTATAATGGAAGTTTCAGTTCTGATCTCAGATAAAGTTCAGGTTAAAGTCTGGTTATCAGTGTTCTTCCTTCATAATATACTGACTTTATGTTCATTTTTATCCCAAGTATTTAGCAAAATGCTCTTTAAATGGATGAAAAATGCATAGTTTTGGGACGATCTTTCACAAAATGTTCTGACAGAGATAATCCTTTAGAACTGCTTCACTCCACAGCTACAAGTTAGTCATTGCAATCAGCAGATGTTGACATGTATGAGGTAAACTTGAGCCTTAAGATTAGACTTTGTACATAATTTCAAATGAATGTTGTTAACTATTTTTATTGGTCAACATGTCTAACAATAAAAAAGATAAAACTATTTAATTTGGTTTGTGAATAAATGAAAATTCACAGTGACGTTTAGAAAAAACTCACAAGGCAAGTCAGTTGAAATCTTGCCTAAGGCGCCAAATTGGCTGTGGTGGGCCCTGTGGCTACATGGAATAATAGTCACTTGGACGGCTGTGGTGGAGTGGTTAGGGGAGTCGTCCTGGAACCGGAAGGTCACCGGCTCAATCCCCCGTTCCAGCTGTCTCAGTTGATGTGTCCTTGGGCAAAACACTTCACCTTCCTTGCCTACTGATGGTGGTCAGAGTGGTGCATGGCAGCCCCATCTCTGTCAGTGTGCCCCAGGGCAGCTGTCATCATCAGTGTGTGATAGGGTGAATGACTGTAAGTGTAAAGCATTTCAGGGGGTCCGGAGGGACTTGATAAAGTGCTACATAAGTTTAGTCCATTTACCATTTACTTGATTAAGTGAATTTTGTTTCATCAACCTTTCTCACAGTTGCAGCTCAGTACAGTAGATACAGCAGCGCAGAAGTTACTAGATGACACCATCACATTTTAGGTTGAATATTCTGTCTTACAATCTTTAAGAATCAAATCGTTTAAATAGTGGTTGTGTAAAACTTATAAAATTAACAGAATACCAGTTAAATAATGTTTCTACTGTGAAGTACAGCTGAAGATGTAGAGCTCTAAAAGTACTGGGTGTTCTCATTTGTTTTGCCAAGATCTCATTATTATGTATGTGTAGTTTGCAGATATTTGATCATGTTGTCTATGCTACACAATGTACTGTTATCAAAAGTCATAGCAATCAATATAATAAAATGGGCCTTAGAGTAAATAAAATTCTAGGAAAAACACAGAATCAAAAACTGTAACAGAAACAGATGATTAAGGGTAGTGATAGTAATAAGATGCTTCTCTGTCTATACACTGGCACTGTTAACAGTAGCCCTGAGAGTGGCTTTTATAGATTTGTGATTTTGATCTACTGAAACCATTACTGTGGGAATGCAGTAGTAATAACAGGATAGTCATAAAAACATAAAACATCAAAGAAAAACACATAAAGAGGAAGTCCTTTAGGCCAAAGTACAGTCATAGTTTTGTTGGGTTTACAAACAAAGCAGTAGCTTTAAGATTGTAATAATGGGACTCCTGCGGGTTTTCTTTAAAGAATAAATATGTGGGAATTTTTAAAAGCTTTTCTCAGAAAAAAGCATTGTCTTAATTCAAAACCAAATGTGAAGCTGGCTGCATTTTCTTTAGTGGCCTCTCTGAGCTCTTTCCACCCACTTGATTGCACACACTTGACACCTACCCACTCCGTGATGGAGACAATGACAACACAGGTTAGATAATGTGTTTCTGTTGACCCTTATCATCATCTCGGTTTAAACTGTCCAGTTGTGTGTGTATCTGTTTATTTGGTGAAACAGGACCAAGATTACCATTAACAATTAATCCAATTGGTTCAAGCAGAAAGACAGTGTAGAACAATTCATCTGGTTTTGGATATCTAAAGTTTGCATTTATTTAATTAGAACAAATGATAAAAAAATATTTTCCCTGTTTTTCCCAGACTCCGCTGCCAGAGGCCCTGGATTCTAAGGACACTATGAAGCAGGTGTGTATGCAAAACATTCTTTGGTATCCCCCCCAACCCCCTATCCCATCTCCACTTTTGAGCTTTGTATCATGTTATAAAGTCATCCCCTCACTAAAAACACACTCGAATTGTTGCTTTGGCTCATTCATGCATGTTTGAGAAATCCTTGAATCTCCTGTGGTAGTCATGTGGAGCTGCCTAAAAGCTTGTTGGTACAAAGCACCACCTATTTACACAAAGCTTCTCCCTAAAGCTCGGTCTGCAGCTGAGCTCCTGCCCCACAGAGGCATTATTGTGAAGACGTGCTGAAGTGGGAGTGTCGAAAACAGTAGAAGGTTCTTAAAGAGACAGAGGCAATTACACATTAATTTTTGATATTTAAAGCATCCCCCTGCCAATAAATGTAAGGCAGCTCTGTGAAAAGCTGGAGCAAGGAAAACTGAGGAAAAAAATGTTGAAGACACAAAGAGAAAACAAGATAACAGAAAAACATCCAAATGAAACAAAGCAAAACTTGACTGAATGCCCCATCAAATGACACAAATGAACTTCACCTACAAAATAAAAAAACAAGATCAAAATACTACTTCTCCATATTGAAGTCGTTCATAGAGCTATTCTACGTAGCAAAATTAGTCTGGCCCAGTTCTGGCCCACACAATGCATCAGTCTGCCCAGATACCACAAAGAATGATGGCCCTTTGGTGGCCCAGATGTACGGTAGTTTGCCAGAGTTGGTCCATGTATGCGCCAACGACTGGGCCGATTGTGACATTGGGCCACATAAACCATATCACAACTGGACCAGTTGTGGCATGCCATCTTAAAACCAGTGCCATCATTTCCAGACTGGGCTTACATCTGGTTAACAAACCACTTGGCCTGCTAGCCGTCAGCCAGCAGTTTGACACCATATTTGGCCCACACCTGCTATGTGGGATCCACAACAGGTGAAGTATTATTTGCTCATAACCTTTTAGTCCCTCACTTCTGAAAATCTGAATTATCTCCCATATCTCTAAAACTAGTTTGAACTGTTTGGTGTAATCAGAAAGAAATATTGGTGGAAGGCATAGTATGCTGTTAAAAAGTATTTATTCTATTGCCTGCTGTGATTTAAATGGAAAAAAGAGTGAAAAGACAATCAGTCTTTTTAAATGTCCCTACTTAGTGACAGGCACCACTGTGTCTTTGAAGTCTTTGGTTTCTGGTGTCTCTGAGCTTTACTGACCTCTGCCAACATGTAGACTTGCAGCGCATGCATCCTCTCAAACTGCTGAATGTGTTCTTTTGTTGTCCTAATATCCTGCACTACTACTCAAGCGAGTCTGAAAAACACATTCCTGGCTGTGCAGTCAAAAGCAGTTTAAAGGACACTTTAAGGCCCCCACCAAGCTGACCCCTCCCCATCCTTCTGAAGCATACCTCACCCAGTCCAGACTCCCAAACGGTACTATCTCAGCTTGTTTCCATGCAATGTCAAGTAGAGAGCCTTTAAACACACTGATAAGATGATTTCACATGGAAACTCCTCAGCAGTGTTCCCTTTGGCTGGTAATGTAAAGTGCACCTTTTAGCTCCAAACAATCAATATGTATTTTTTTCTGAATTTTTCTGATGCAAAGGGTTGATAGAGTAGTTGTTTGCAAGAGGCCAGCGTTGCTTTGTCTGGTTGCTCAGCACGTTAACCCCCAATTCTAAAATGTGGGCAATTAAAATCATACATTATAACAACACTAAATAACTAGATTGTTTTTAATAAGTCGATTGTGCCATTTTGGCCAAACATCTCTCATAAGTTCTGTTCTGAAGAGAAGCGTGAATATCTGTAAAATGCTCAAATGATCCTATCCAAGGACTGGAAATGTAAATTTGTGTCATAATGATGGATTTGCCTTTAGAAACATGACTCTGTAAATTCTCACAAAGCTAGAAGTGGGAAAAGTCAGTCCATGGTGCTTGACAGCTCACACAGCGTTCCTCTCAGGCTGCTTCTCACACAGAACATCTCACAGAGGTCACAGAGTCTCACCCACAGAGGACACTGTGATGCCACACTCATCGTCCATCCAGCAAGACAAAGACATGAAAATAGACCAAGGACGTGTAGAAAGAGGTAGTTTGTATTTTAGCTTTAAAACAACAAAAGAAAAGAACTTACCTTACCCAGGATCTGAGCTATTTCCTGCCACAATTTTTTTGCTCACTGAAAGTCTTTAGATTCCTTCATTGACGTATAAAGTTTTCTAATCTCCTCCCCGAGACGCTCTTCAAATTTTGACTCCATTTTGACCACAAATGACACGATTTTCAACTTTAACAACTTGGTGCTGCATCCAAGACAGTTCAACATGAACCTGCCGGGCAGTTTATTGTGCGACACGATGGACCTAAAAATCTCTACACGGACCAGTCCGGCAGACGACCACTTCGAGTCCGCATTGAGTCCACGTGGACCTCCTCGGACTAGTGTGCCTGAGTATATGGGGGGCCTTAAGAGTTCATGTGTTGGGGATCAGTCTCACCATATTTAATGCCAATATCCAAAATAATAGACTAAGTTACGGTATTTTTTTGTTTTCACATTGGCTGGGGTCATCTTAGATAAGGTTGACTAAATGTTATTTATTAGTAGGTACACATCTAGTGATTAGGTTTTGCAAGTTTCTGTAAAATTAGTTGTTTTTCATGAGATACTTTGATAAACCATCCGACATACACTCACACATACACCCACAGGCAAAAAACTTTCTTGTTCGTTTTTATGTTTCTGTGGTGAGCAATAATAATGTGATTGTGAAGTGGCTAAGACAATTACAAAACATTGCTTGTACTGCAAGAAATCAGGTGTAGAAATGTAGCCAAATAGATAAAAATAACTGAAGTTTGACAGTTGAAGTTCAAATGATATGAAGGTGAATTTTGTTTTTGACATCATAACACTCATGGCTCTTAAGTGTATTCTCTGGACTATAAAATTGCATTAAAAGCCTTGTAGATGAGGGTCATAAAAGTCCTTTCCTCATGTATCGGAGTATTTGCTCAAAATTTTCTTTATCCTTTATCAGATTAAAAGTGCATGTGTGGACTATCTACATTTGGAAAACCAGCAGTGTGAATCCCTCTGACTGAAAAGATTTTCTAAACAAATGTTTCCCTGCTCTGCATGTTTATGTGATTGTTGGGTTTGACAGCGAAGAGTGGGCCTCTTAGTGACTTATGGCTTCTGAGGTTGTTTTTTTTAGAACTTACGTAGGTAATGGAAAAATCACCTCACCAAGAAAATAAGTTTTGAAGCTGACATGCTTGAGAATGTAACTCTAGGAGTCTCGTGGGAAACTGGGGCCCCTGGGAAAATGGGTAAACTCCATAGAGCCTTACTGCAGGGGCAGGTTGGAGTTGCCTCACCCCACAGTTTCTTTGTTGATGTTGGGTCTGGGAAAAAGCCCGTGTGAGGCTGGTGAGTTAAAATATGCCCCACAGTGCCACTCTCAGTAAGGTTTCATAGCTTGGGTTATAATAAGTAGATTCACGTTAAATGACAAATAGTTGTATTTACGTCATTGAGGTGTGGGGGGGTCAGTAGGTGACATCCTGCAGATGATCACAGAAGACAATAAACTCAATTCCTCGTGGAAAAAAACGGGCTATAATCTGCCTTGTATTTTATACGTATCTCAAGACAACCCCCTTGGGCAAAAAATGTCTTGAAGAAAGTCCAAAGCACAAGCAGGCAACCATCTGAGTCACTTGTGTGATCACAAGATATGCAGGAGGTGTCTGAGGGGGAGTCAAGCAGGGAGGAGCAAAATTACACTTTCCATCTCTGCCAGCCGTAAAGACTAAACATTGTTGGCTTGTAATTGATCACCTGCCATCAAAGACAAAGCTGTGTTCGTTTGTTTGTACCATTAACAAAATGTCTTATAACCATGTGACAGATTTGAACTGAAACTTTCAAATGAAGATCATACGTGTACATCTATAAGTGATTAGGATTTGATTTCAGTTATATCCAAAATGACCCCTACAGTTAGGGAACCTTCGCAAATATAAAAATGGCTGTGAATCAACCAGTTTTATAGATATTAAGTTAAACTTTGGTGTAGTAGTAGCTGAGAGTCATCACCAACACAGACATTAAGCTTTAATTGATCAAGTGGGATCTTCCTTTAAACTATTACAGTCAACTCTGTCTTTTTGTTAGCAAAATATCTCAGAAAAAAGGGGGATTTTAGTGAAACCTTCAGAAAGTTAACACTGGGTGAATCAGTTCAATTTGAGACAGTCATTCAACCAATTGACTTTATGAATGACAAACATTACTTTAACTGAATCAAATGTACAGCTATTGAGCTAAATTTCATTTGACTTGACTTTATTGAATGTAATGTATTAAAATAAATAAACAAAGTTATATACAAAAGAAAAATAAATTTAAAACTAAAAGCAAACAAAAGAAGAACAGTGACTTATATTTACACAGTCAAAGAAGTGGGTAGAAGTATAAACTTATTTATTAAATTATTTAATTTAATTATTAAATTTATTGAGATAGTAGCTGATGGTCATCTCCAAGATACTGTATATCAGGGCTATTCAACTAAATTGCTCCGGGGGCCACAGTTACTGCAGGCCAACAGCTGAGAGGCCGAACATCCAGCAATTAAACCAAGTATTACAAGGATCTGTTATCTTTGAAATACTTTATTTTGCTGCATTTAATCATGAATACAACATACGGAACCCTATGTAATAAAAATAGTGATAATAAAACAACAAAAACAAAAATAACACATTATACTTCTTATTTACCACAAATAATATTCTGACATCTCTGACTTGCCAAATTTTTAAGCCAATTTTATTTTCACTTTCATAGTTTTATCTTCAGCTGCTTATAGTTTTAACTGTCTTGGGTGTTTATTGAAAGGTTTTTTACCAACTTGTAGCCAAGATTTTGACGTTTCTGTAGATACCAAACATGTCTATGTCTAACTACAATAATTTAGAGTAATTAAAGTAGAAAACTGGGGGTTTGGGCTTAAGAGATGAATGAACCAAATGGTGGACCGAACTTTGGTCACTCCGGCCACCAGTTGAATAGCCCTGCTGTATATCCTGAGTGTTGCACTTACACGTATTACATGAGACTGGACTCATTATTATAATTTGACCAAAAATATATAACTGTTAATTCTCATTATTTGATTATTTCAGTTTAAACCCCTAGTCTGAAAGAAATCAGGCAACATTCAATTCTTCAAGAAAAGCTAAGTCTTTAATGGGCTTTAGACATACAGGTCTTGGATTGAGCATGAAATGTCCTGAAATGAGACAGCTACAAATCAAGTTCTTTCTTTTATTACATAAGCTTTATTCTGCATGAGTGGTTGACAGGATTTCTACCATTGTCTGCACTCTAGTAGGTTTTAAACCCAACCTGAATGAATTGTGTGTAGATGCTTGTGTTACAACATCATGATGACCTATTTTTATCCACACACTGATATTGGAAGGACTTCTGAGGACAAATTTTGAGTCTCAATAATGTCACACTTTAGGAGAGGATTTTGTTAATGTTGAACAATTCAGGAAATGAATTTGAGTCCTTTTGAAGTGATAGAAAGACATCTGCGTGTGCATGAGGGGGGTGAGGGTGTGGGGGGCTCAACGAGACGAACATTCAAGGTGTTCAGAACGGAAAGTTTCTTGTGTGTCAGCCAGAGAGCTTGTTGGAAACTCAGTGCGATGTGGGAGAGTTTTACAAAGCCACATTTAACACTTTCTCACCCCCCTTCCACCCGCACCCCCCTACACACACACATCCTACATCACACTCCAACACCTACAGAGATCTCCACTCGTGCTGAGGACTTATAAACCATCACACATGATTTCCACAATCAAAATTGCGTCCCTTCTTTTCACTCTCAAGCCAACATTTATCAGAACATTTGCTTCTTTTGCCAACGTCTTTGTTGACGTCATAAAAGTTGGTGTTTTCAGCGAAAGCCCAAAAAGTTTCTCTCTTATGAAGACACACGGATAGTTTCACAGCTTAGCTTAACTTTGTCCATCTTTGTTTAGTTTCTTTCAGATCGTGTTGTAAAAGCTGCGAGATCTGTGTACAGTGTCATGATTGAGAAAAACCCCGGCCTGATCCGAGATAGAAAGCATCACCTGAAAACACACAGGTGCGTACGCCAACAGTGTGAACCTTGAGTATGACTGCAAGCTTTACAGAAAGTTATAATTTTTATTTTTATATTTTTTTATGATTCTTTCACAGACAATGCTGCTCAGGAAAGGAACTTGTTGATTGGCTGATGAAACAGAGTGAATGCCTCCAGTCAAGAAGTCAGGCAGTTGGAATGTGGCAGGTCTTGGTGGATGAGGGAATCCTTGTTCATGGTAGGATTTTAAAAGCTGGATTTTAAAGCCCTACTTCACCTTTTAAAAGTTCTATCTGCATCCCTGTTTACTTGATAATAGAGGCTGAAGGTAGCAGTCTGCTGCTTCAGAGCAGAAGCAATTATGAACAATGTAGCTAATATCTTCAAAATAGATGTGCTAAGTACAAACATTTAGTATTTTCTTAAAGCAAATACTTTGCACAGTTTGTCCATCAGCCAGATTAAAGACAATGAAATGATTATTTAGATTTTTTTACAAAGTGGATGAGCAGTCAGTATCTTACATGCCATAGACAGCAGTCAGATCAATCTCAGTTAAAAAACTTGGTGTTTTAAAGGTCAAGCTAAGCTAACAGCGACTAAAAACAAGGACACTTAAGAGTTAGTTTCTGCCACCTAAAACAAGTCAAACCTCAAAAATATTTTTGTGTTTTTTTATTATGTTTTACACCACATTTCTTGTACAAAAAATAGACTTAGGGTCTCATGTCTGCTTTTTGTGAAGGATGTGGTTCTGTTGGCATCTTCAAGCCATGACCTTTTGTGTGCTCCAGGACGGTTTGCAGCCAAGTGTAAAGTGGATGGGATCTCCTTTAAACTTTAAGCCAGGGTTCTCAGTCACAGAATTTTCAGTTTTAATGGGAGTATTTGCATAAAACTAACAAGGACTTTATGTCACTGTGGGTGTTGGATTGTTTTATGATTAGATCCAGAGTGCAGACGAAGGTGAGCAGTATTACTTATAACTTATTTATTAACAAGACTAAAGAAAACAAAAGTCTGATGTAGCAACAAACAATCAAACAGAAAACTTGCTGAACCAGGAACAGATCACTTACTTAAACTCATGGAAACAGAAGACAGTTATAATGCCACACTGATTACCAACACCAAACCTAAGGTATTTAAAGAAACAGAACTTAGCTGTAAATAAAAACATCTGCACATAGACAGAATGGAAGTGGGTGGGTGTGGCAGAAGCAAAATTAAAACTGGACTAAGCAGAAAACAGACAAATCAGGAAAATATACAAGAAACAGAACCAAACAGCATAAATTTGGTAAATGGCTTGAACTTATGCTATGCACGGCAGGTAAATGCGACACAAATCAATTTTTTTTTGCCCCATGCGACCCATATCTGATTTTTTTGACAGTCCAAACGCGACAAATCTGATATTTTCAAATCCAACCCAGGCCTTTTCAGTATGTGGTACGTAATTTAATACATATCTGATGTTTTTCAAAGTGACTGCAGTGTGAACGGTCACGTCACATTCCATCTGACTTTTTCATCAGTGAGGTGGGGGTGAAAGATCGATAAGACACTAACCTCAAGTCACGCTGCTTAAATCTGTAGCTCCTTAACTCAAAGAATCATAAACCTACTGAAGAGTTCATTAATACTATGTACAGTTTGAGCCTTTTTCCCAGAATCACCAGACCCAGCAGGATCACACTTAACAGTGCTACATTAAT
>JARVJO010000024.1:3009261-3028737 GCA_031762555.1 Cynodonichthys magdalenae
AGACTCTACCATCATCAATGCAAGATCTTGGTGAAAAATTAACGCAACACTGGATGGAAATAAATCTTGTGACATTGGAGAAGGTTATCCAAACAATGCTACAGTGAATGTGTGGCCTAATCAAAGCTAAAGGAGGTCTAACAAAATATTAGTGTGTGACCTTTTTTTTTTAGCCAGGCAGTGTATAATCCTGATGTTATTTTTGTGCAGGTATACAGTTATGTCAGGAACTCCGGAGAAAATCCTGGAACATCTGCTGGAAACAATGAAGCTGGACTTAAATGGAAATGACCCCATAGGTAGTAGTTGCCACACAAATATTGTTAATATTATTGTTGTAATATGTCAAGGTATTCAGACCATCTGACAAGTTGTTTGTTGTTGTGATGTTTGTGTCCTTGCAGATCCCTGCATCAGTGACTTTCTGCTCACCCATAAAGTCTTCATGTCTTCCAGTCAACTTTGTGCTGCGTTGCAAAATCAATATCCTGTTTTTTTATTCAGAAAATATATAGCTTTATAGTCTCTAACAATCAGAACAGTCATGTTCCTGTTTTTCATGTTACACCCTTAACCACCACTGCACTTACCAGGCAGAGCTGTCTGAAGGCTCTGAACAGGAGAAGGACTCCTATGTTCTCAGCACCAAGCAGAAGGTAGTGAAGCTGATTGGCCAATGGGTGGCGCTGTACAGCTTTCTGCTGAAAGAAGATCCAGATTCTTTGGACTTCTTAGAGGTGAGATGTTCGGATCAGGATCTATCACATTTTCAATAAAAGTGAAATCATCATTCATAAATAATTTGGGTGTTTGAATAATTTGTATATTCTTTTGTTTTGACTGAAACAGAGAATGAAAAAGGAGGTGGCAGCTGACTGTCGATTGTCCAGCATTCTGAAAGAACAGTTTAAAGAGAGACGAAGAACGAAAATGTAAATGTTAACTCATAACTTAAGCCTTTTTTGGCACAAATATCTATTTTTATTCATTCATTTATAAATCCATTTAAATACAATCTTAACTATTTTTTCTTTTTTCTTTTGGTTTGTTTTTTTGTTTGGCACCTTGCCAGGTTGGAGAATGGTTATCAGTCACTGAGCAGGGTGAGCTTCTCATAGCTTTTTCCATATATGACAGAGAATTATATCTGAGATATGTTTATCAGGATCTTGATCTGTGAGTCATTTTGTTGCCATCAACAGAATCAGCAGTTTGATTGGTTTTCACACTGTGAGGAGCCAGCAGGGAGGGTCCTGCCCATCAGATCACAGGACAAAGGTGAGGAATCATCAGGCACCAAAACAAACTGACTGAATCAATCAGTGAAATCGGCAACATTATATATATATTACACTGTAATACGTAACGGTGTCAGTAGCATGAATAGCTTCCAACAAGCACTCCCTTCTGTTCCTTTAGTATAGTGGTGAGTATCTCTGCCTGTCAGACAGGAGAACAGAGTTCCAGCCTGGGAACATACATAATTAAACTTTTATTAATCTACTCGCCACCTCAACTCCCTCTCCTAAAAAATACTGTTATTAAATCTCTTTATTATTTTCAAATTAATCAGGTAATAACAATGATATGAATCTGTCAATGTAATTTTAATAGTCAAAGTGCAGCTGTGAGAAAACAACTGTAAATAGACTGTATTTATATAGCGCCTTTCTATCCAACCAAGAAACTCAAAGCGCTTTACATTACATTCTGTGTCCTCATTTACCCATTCACACAGCACTCTATTAGATGTTTCTGCAAAGCTAATTTAGATAAATCATTCAATAAAGACCAGTCTGTGCTTTAAATCACATTAATTCATTAATGGGACACACATCAGAGGCAGTGGGGGTTCAGTGTCTTGCCCAGGGACACTTCAACATGTGACTGCAGTGGAATTGAACCGCCAACTCTTTGATTGGAGGATGACTACCCCCTAACCCCTCAGCCACAGCTGCCCCTTGTGGGCTGTGTGGGCTCCGTGTGATTTTTGAACACGACCATAAAGACTGACTGGTCTGTGTGGCCACTTCACAGAACTGTCTTATGAAAGAGCTCTTTAAGTTGCTCTTGTGTCTAAGAAGTGTTCCCCAGAAAACCCTGAGCTGAGCTCAGTCATTAACGATCAGATCACAATATCTTGACTTTCTGTCTCCTCTCACTTCAGTGTTGTATGAGATCTACAAGTCAGACTACAAAGCTCTGTCTCTGATGCTCCCAGTGGACTCGTCTGTACAGGAAGTGATGTCAGCTATAGTCCAACCAGGTGGAGATCACGTCCTGGTCAAAATGAACTCCAGTGGAGGTGGGACTCGTTTTTTCATTTTTCTAATAAACAAAGTCAATATTTGTCAGTTTAGTCACTGATTTTGTCACTTAGTCAAGTATTTTGCTTATTTAATTGATTTTCTTATTGTTTTTGCAAATGAACACAGAAAGAGCTCAGTTGAAACTGGATGCTTCGTCAGTCTACACTGCCCTGGGTCTCAACGAGAGACTATTTATCTGCACGAGCAGTGAGGTGGAACAATTGGTGAGAAATAAGTGCTTTCACCTTTCATACATTTTTTTATTTAACAAAAGGAGTAGCATGGATCACATCTATCTTTTTCTTATGATGTTTTCCTCTTTGATTCTGTTTCTTTCTACCAGAGGCCCCTGAAGGAGCAGCAGGGCCCCGAGCAGGGGACAGCTGACCTCATTGAGCAGATGAGCTCTAAAGACATTGGCATTGAGCTCACAAACTATGACTGGGAATTGTTCACTGCCATGCATGAGGTAAATCTTTGTAAACTAGCTGACAAAAGAAGACTGTGTGGATAATAGACAACCTCACCAAGGCATAGTTGTCTGCAAAACTGAAAATCAGACAAGAAACTGGATATCACATCTCAGCATTTTTTTTATTTTCATTCTTTGGCATCAGATTACCTACATTGTGTCACCTGTAAAAGCTGTTCTTATCTGGGATTTTGAAACTCCTCTTTCTGTTTGAGTTGGATATTTTGTTTCCTCTACTCCCCAGGTGGAGCTTGTCTACTATATCTTTGGGCGTCACAAATTCCCAGGTGGCATCACAGCGAACCTGGAGCGGTTCGTTCGTCACTTTAATGAAGTTCAGCACTGGGTGGTGACAGAGCTGTGTCTCTGCGAGGACCTGGTGAAACGGGCCGTTCTGCTCAAGAAATTCATCAAGATCGCTTCAGTGTAAGAGCTCAACAGAAGAATCATGACTTATTGTTTTGGAGTCAGTCGTGTCTTAATGAAAAACTATCCCAGAATTCTCATCTCTACTTTGAGTTTACAATTTAAACATTTTTTAACATTTTTTTACATTGTGAAGTAAAACCAGTTGATTTAGATTTCTCTTGATTTTTGTTTTAGCGCCACCAACAGGTCAAAGTATTTATAAAATAAAATGGTCTGGTGCATTTAATGTTGCTATTTATCTCCAGATATATTTTTTCTGGTCACTATCACTGAAAATTTTCAGATGTACTTTCGATAAAGACAGGGTGTAAACTGTAGTAACCAGAGGTTTATAGTAACTAAGTACATTTGTTATTTTACCATGTATTGTTAGAAATAGTTTATTTTACTTTTATTTCATTACTTTTTAATCCTAAAAATGATACATTTACTTCTTTACTTTACAATGTAACACCTAGTTACTCGTTACAAAATTAAATATGTCAGAACTTATGAAATGAGTTGTTTATTCACTCTAAAAAAATAAAAAGTGTTGAATTTACTGAACCAAGTCATGTCAACTGGTTCCACTAAACCTAGTTGAATAAATGTGAAGTTATATACATATTTTTATCAAATGAAAATATGTATATAGCTCAATTTACTCAACTTGGTTTAATGGAACCAGTTTGGTTAAGTAAATACAACAATTTATTTCTTAGAGAGTGTGTAAAAGTACTTTTACTTTGCTGATTTTCGTTACCAGTTTTATGACTTTTACTTAAGTACTCTTCTCAACAGTGACATTTCTTTTTACCAAAGTAATTTTCAGTAATTTTACTTTTACTTAGTTGTTTTTTTCAAATACTTTATTGACCTCTGGTTTTAAATCTGTTGTAGTGAAGGAGGATCTGCAGTGGACTGGAGTGACAGAGAAGAATGCTGAACTGTAAAACATAAAACAAATTTTACAGTTTATTACTGGCAGCAAGGATGCCAGCCAGTTACATTAATCTTTACCGTAACTACACTGTAATTCTTACAGTTTTACTGTGATTTTATTACAATTTTAATGTAATAAAATTACAGTGACACTGTAATAGAATTACAGGAAAATGTATTTAATTTTAAAGTAGTTGAAGAGGGCTCCCCTAAACTGTAAACTTAACAGTAATTGAAGAGATTCTGCATACTTTGTCTATTGCTACTATCACATGGGATAGTTCTCATTTCTAGTTCTCATGGCCCACCATCCTGCATGTTTTAGTTGTTTCCCTGCTCTTCAGCTGGTCTGCAGAAGCTTGTCAATCACTCATTCATTTAAATCTGTTGTGTCAAAGTAGGGAAACAACATGCAGGACAGTGGGTCATGAGAACCATGAACAGGCTACACCTAAATGTATTATTTAAATTATTATTTATGTTAAAGTATGTATCTTTATTTAGTATTTAAGTATTTGTCCTTACTCTCATCACAAAGACAACAAAGCATAAAGAAATGTTGGATTTAAAAGCTTCCAAAGAAGCAGATGTAAAAAGAGACAGTAGTTGTAGCGGACAGTCTCAGCGTATTAATACAAAAACCTGTTGGATCAGCGTGAATGACTTTAATGTGAAGGTTTCAGTGATGCAGAGGTGTATAATGAATATCTACTATCAACAAGGTAAATTGCAGTATGTATTATCATAGCAATACAAATACATAAATATTCCCTGCAAAGATTCCTTATTTAAAAAAACTAAGCAGGCTTTTTGAGTTAAATTCAACATCTTTGTATATTTTCAAAATGTAATGTTGGTCAGTGAATGCACCTAAAATGATATCTTGGGTCTGAAATAAAAAGAAAGTTCAAATGAAATGAACCACAGTGATCAGTTTGACTCCAGCCATATTACCGTACTTCTCTTCTCACACAGCTAGAGTTACTTTTAGTCTTCAGTTCCTCTAATTTACTCAGCAGCACTCAGTCAGATATTTGTCCATTCACACTCGTGTCTTCTTTTTGTTTCAGGTTAAAGGATCAGAAGAATCTCAATTTATTTTTTGCTGTGATGTTTGGCTTAGGCAACAGTGCAGTGCAGAGGCTTTACAAAACCTGGGAGGTGAGTTTCCACCTCTTACAATGACACAGAATCGCATTGCAATTGTTTTACAAGGAGTTTTGAGACGATTGGAGAAATAATTCACCTGCATTCTGCAGAGAATACCAAGCAAGACGAAAAGAATCTACTGCACTTATGAGAGACTGATGGTAAGCAACACTGTGATTTCATTTCAGTAGCGTATCAGTGTCTTGATTTCAATATTTTCCTTTTTCATCTCACTGTAAAAGGTCTGTTGTAGGGACATAAAGCATTCAGGTTTAGCTGTTTTCTCTTGTTGTTAGGATCCTTCACGTAACCACAGGGCCTACAGACTGGCTGTCGCTAAACTCAGTCCTCCTTACATCCCCTTCATGCCTCTGCTACTGAAAGGTAAAAAACACCTGCAGTCAGGCTGCCATGAGTCCTAAAGCATCTTTGACTGAAACCATAAGAGTACTCATGGTCTTATTGACACCTAGACATGACGTTCATCCATGAGGGGAACCCAAACTGTCTGGACAAATTGGTCAATTTTGAGAAAATGGTATGGAAGATTTAATTTATTTATTTATAGTCACTTTGCAATTTTATTCTGCTTGTTCAATGTTCTACTGTAAGTTAGAGCATGATATGAATTGTATTTTTGAATATATTTCCTGTTTTCATAGCGAATGCTTGCAAAGACGGTGAAAATTGTACGAGGATGCAGAAGCCAACCTTACGGTAAGTAAGAACTGTCGGGCAACAAACAATCATAGATGAGGTCAGGCAGGAGTTCTCATGGATTATGATGTTTACAGGTTTCAGCAAGTTTCTCAGTGGATCTGCGCTCGACAATGCAGCCTAGGTGGAGCAGTCCACAGATCCACTGAGAAACTTTCTGTTTCAGCAACATTTAATTTAAAAACTGTACTTTTGAGGTTAAAAAATGCTCATAAATAACACAGAGCATCTTCAGAAAACAAGTTGATCCAATAAATTTCTAAAATCTGTATTGTTTCATACATAGTGTGTATTGAACCTAAAGCACTTGAACGGTTCGATACAGATACTTGTATTGTTGCACTCCTGTGGAGACAAGTTTTAGGGGTGATTTGTGACAGAAGGATAGCTGCAAGAGGGAAAGGCAAGGTTTATAAAATGTTAAGAGTTGCTGTGATGTAAAGCTTGAAAACTGTGGCAGTGACAACTTATGGAGCGGCCTAAGAAGGGCATTATGAAATCCTTTTGGTCACATTTTAACAATAGAAACACAGCATGTCCACATTAAATACAAATGTTAGAAACTACAGTAAAAACAGACAGACAATACTGGAAAGCTCAATGAAGTATGGGATATATCTTGAGAAGTGCAAACCTTTATTAAAGCAAAACTTGAAACAACATTTTTTACTACTGAAAACTGTTGATCCTGATTTCTGAGGGATTTGTGATAACTGTGTTCATTTTAGTGTTTAAAGCTACGTACATCACAATATGTTACATTAACTCTCATTCTGATTTCCCAAAGCAGGAGTATTCAATTCTTGTCCTTTTGGCCATTATCCTGCATATTTTAGACTGTTTCTGCTCCACGTGGCTTAAATTAATGGGTAATTAGCAGGCTTCTGCAGAACTTGAAATGGTTATTCAAGCAAAGAATCAGGTGCATTGCAGCAGGGAAACAAGTAAAATATACAGGACAGTGTCCTGTTGCATCTCAGTAATCCAAGTAGAAAAAAAAAAGAAAAAAATTAAGTAGGTCCTCTGGACAGGTTCTTCTTTGATAAAATATTTTGTCTGTCCTCCAAGAGATTTCTTCAGTCTGAGGAGTTCCAGGTAAACTCAAACTAAAAGGATAGTGGCACTCAAGGACCAGGATTAAACCTAAAGACTTTGGCCTTTTGGCCGAACAAAATTACTCAAGAAATAAAAAAGTCTTTGTTTATAATATCAAAGAATTTCACATGCATGTTACAATAAATTGAATGTCACATTTTGCATGGAGCATGGATTTAGTATGATCTTCTTTTTCCCTGCAGTGCCTTCATCTCCACAAAGGGGCCTAGCTGATCGGATATTCCTGGAAGGTCCTACACGTTTATCTACAAGTGAGTTGTATTATCATTCACTGGTGTCTCTTGCTGTAGTCCAGATGAACGATTTTAAGTTTCTTCAATGTTTTTTTTTCTGTAGCTAGATCTAGTTTGCCTTTGCCAACATTTAAATGCAGTGAAACATGATTTCCTTCTCTTCTCCAGGCTCAGAACATGCTTTTCCTCTGCGCACTCCCAGCAACATCCGACACTACATCCAGAACCTAAAGGTGATTGACAACCAGAGGAAGCTCACGCAGCTATCAAGATCTATGGAATGCTGAGACTTTGGCTGAAAACAGTCTGCAGCACAGAACAAGTTACATCAGGAGGAACTAAAGCTTTGCACTCTTAGAGAGAAATACTCCAGGAGATACATGGATGTTTCCTGTAATTCAATCATGTTGGACTAAAAGTTTTTGCACTGCACAGCATTGAGATTGTAACTGTGCAGCATGAACAATAATAACCTCTTGACTCTGTAAACGGGACCACCAGTACTTTTATCCAACAAGCGTTACATAACCTTAAAAAGGCCATGTAACACTCTGTACAAAGAACTGCACATTCTGGAGTCAGTGTTCTTTTTATGAGACATTTTTATGCTGACACATGCTACACATCTGTGCCACAAATATTTTTTAGCTTATTGCGCACCAGTGTTTTTCCCTTCTAAAGTAATATATTGTATCATAACATTTTTGGCAACAAGGCCACTAACTGACATGCACATAATTTCATACTATGTTATTTTCTAAATAAATTATTTTCCCATCTATGTACTTTCAATGAGAACACACGAGTTTGTAAAAAGGGAAATATTTTATTTAAAGTACAAACAATAAGCAGGCAACACCTTTTTTTTTTTAAATGTTCAAAGAGCCGCCATCCACCTGGCACAACAAGGCCCCCGCCCCCAATATGGGGTGAGAAATTTCACAACAATGCAGTTAAAAATTCTCTCCTCGTCACAAATATGTACAGCATCTTTTTAAAAGTGGGCAAAGACATGTTAAAATAAGAAGAATAAATATTTACCAGTGCCTTTGCCTGATGGAAGCATGTGGGGAAATGTCCCTGACTTTATAAATAATGAGCTGACATGTTAGGGAAGGAATTTTCATGCAGAGATTAAGCGTGATAAAGGATTTGAGTCCATAACCTAATGGGGGATTTGTAGACTGTGAGAAAATAAATCACTCTGTGATCAGAGGGCAATAAACTAAGCTGGTAAAGTAAAAAATATGTATTACATATGTTATGTGAAGTGATTGTATTTGAACAGCTGCAACAACAGAGAATGTCAATGTAAGCATAACTGAGCTCAGCTCAGAGGCGCTGGTGCTGCCCGTTTCTCTATCGTTAGCCTGTGCTTTTAAAAAAACATGAGATAATGAAGGGAGTTCAGTCCAGTGAAGTGATGAGTACATGTGAAGTGGGAAAAATCTGTTTCACTTTCACTCTGCCAGTAGTGAAGAAGTGAGTTAACATGCAAAGCTAGAAACCTGCAGGATGGACAGACTAACAGCTAAACTTCAGGCTCCAAAACATTAAGCAAGGACTGCTTTATAAACAGTTACAGTGCAGTCAGTTTCTCATAACAAGGTCATTTGCAAACTACTAGCTAATAAAGCTACTAGCTTTAGCACTTTTGGTGCAGCCTGTGGTCACTTCCAGCAGCATTTCCATTTTATGTTTTTCAAAATAGTTGTGCAATGCAAAACTGATGGAAGGAGTTATAATATAGTGGTGACATGAATCCCTGGGACATTTTCAAAACTGAAGATATGTCAAGATGGCAAAATCCACTCTTGACTGTATTTATGTCTTAATAATGACTTGTCGGGGTTAGAGCCACACAACAAGATTATTATATATTTTTTTATTACGAGAATAAAGTTTTAATATTATGAGATTAAATTACAAGAACATTTACAGGAAAAACCAACCACTGCATTAAAATGAGAAATGTTGAACAACTTATGAAGTTGTTCTTTAATATCAGTTAAAAGAAATACTTGATCTTTTAGCACATTAGCATCAAATTATCAGTAGCAGGACCTTGAAATGACTATCTGATAAACTGAAGCCATATTGTAATTAAAGGCTGCATTGTCAGTTGTCCCTTAATTTGGGTGAAAGCATATTATACTAACAGTGACCCAAAACTCATTGCAGACTACTTCATAAACACAGACATGCATGGCTGTCCACTGTGAGGAAAATGAAGAGGAAATGAGTAAAAAAAAATCAGGAACGGAAAATGGAAATGTCATGCAAGATTATGACTTTTTTTCTCATAATATTACAACTTTAATCTCGTAATATTATGATTTTATTCTCATTATTTAAAAAAAAAAATCTTGTTCTGTGTCCCTAATACTTTGTCGTATGAGTGAACCCACTTCTAAAGTGGATTTTACTTCCTAAAACAACTCAACTCTTGAAAATGCCAGGTCAGCTCATGCTAAATCAATGTAATTTTGTATTAGTTATTTCAGTTCTACAACTAAATACTGATGCTACTATTTGGGTTGGCAAACAATCCTAGAATTATTTTGAAATACCAATGTATTTGCAAACTGATTACACTGCAAAGGTTTATATCACTATGAAACATCTGAGATTTTAGTTGTTTTAGAATAGCAGCAACCCATTATGGTCTTGGTTGCAATTTACTATAATTTAACCAGACAAATCCCATTGAGATGGAAGATCTCTTTTTCACGAGAGGCCTGGACAATCAAAGCAGGCGTCGCTCACCAAGTCCCCCCTATCATGATCGTCATAGAGATTTAATCTGGATAAATAAAATAAATCAATTAAAATGAAATCAGTCCTGTCCAAATTAAACTAATCTCTGCAACAGGTACAATATTATTTGTTTGTGACTTGTCCACAGAACCAAACACCAAAATGGCTGAACTATTCCTTTAAGTCTGCATTGCATACTTTAACATGTACAGTTCTGGTTTACCACAAAGTAATCACAAACAAAACAGAATAAAAAGCATGTACATGAAAAAAAAAGAGTGAATATAAATATTGCACTTTCAAACGTGTTGTTCCCAGTGCCTAGTTTTTACCCTTTTGTTAGAGGTATTTAAACTTTTGTGTTCAATAGTAATCCAGAACTGTAACCTCAATTATGTCAAGCTACAAAGGACTAGGCAATGGGAAATGGATTACACACACACACAAAAAAAAAACTTTTTTAAATATAACATTCACACAAATACATGTTCGCTCAAAGTCTCACACTCACCCAACCCAGAATCTAACCCACAGACAACAGTATTTACATTTAAGGCACATAAAACCCTATGCACACAGTAAATTAAAACAAAACATTATATTGTTCAGTCCCTGTAGCCTTTTGGTTTTGGACGACACCTGTTTCTCATTCATTTTACCTATAAAACATTAAAATACAGTATCTCATTCAGCAACACACTGTAAGCTGAAAAGAGGAATCTATCCATCTTCAGCCTCTTGTAAAGGCTACATCACTGCTGATTGTCCTGCTTTTGTCAAAGATCTTATCAAACCATGGCCGTCAGATTGATGCTTTCTCCCCAAGTATCTCTTGCTTGCAAGTGGTCTTTATTCTAAATGAGCCCAAAGTAATCAGGAGTAAAGACATGTTTGAGAACACCGCTTTCTTTCTGACAGAAGCACCGCGCTGCTTCAGGCCTTTCATGAGGTTTCACAGGTCGGTGGTGGTTCCAGTCCCATCCCAGTCAAAGACACAACTTGGAAACTGAGAACAAGCGTACAGGACTTAAAAGTCTTCAGTAGGAGTCAGAGTCAGAACTCAAAGGAAGCTCAGTCAGTCTTTGGTGTCTTATAGGAAAAATATCAGTAGATTTCCTTTGAGTGCAAAACACACAGTCCACCATCCTGAGGCAGAAAGTGATCATTTTCAACTGAGAAACATCCATCTATGCATTTTTTAATACCCGCGTTTTGAGTTTGGAGGTGCCGGGTGGCAGAGATCAACCCAGCATGTACTGGGCTACATACCTTGGGGGCCTAACTTACAAAAAGAAAATGATGGATTTTAGCTATTAAACAGTTTTTAAACTATTAAACTTTGGATACATTGTTGCAGCTAACGTTTAGCCTGAAATTGTAAACTAATATTGTGTGCTCAGAAACATCTGAGAATTCTCAGATCTCATCAAGCAGCAGAATTCACAGCTCCCAGAGGCAACAAGCAACACATGGCCGATTCCTATCAACGGCAGCAAATGCATCAGATTATTAGCACCAATAAAAGGCAGTTAAATGAGTATTTCTGAGGTTTCCATCAGAAGAATCTGTAAAAGTAAATCCAACATGCTGCTGCAGGCATGGGCTCATGGTCATCTGTGCAGTTTGTTGTACAGTCCAAAATTAGTCTTCAAAAATGCAGAAATATTTAACTTGATAACAATCCCAAACTGGAAAAAAAAACATTCATTTGGTTTGGAATTCTTTGGGAATTTGTTTTCTTCTAGTGCAGCACAGTGGAGTTTTAGTAGTCTCTCTTTCGCTCAACTCTCAACCTGCTCTCAGATCACGTTCCATCATGTTCCTCCATTGCAATCACAGGGCCAGATATTTGTAGGAGTGGGTTAGGTATTCTAGAGGCCAGTTAGGCCTCAGAGGCAGCCTGTGGTTTGAGTTGTGCTTTCTCCATGGCAGTGCCGTAAGGTACAGATCGCTTGAAGAAACCAAACTGTAAAGAAAAAAAGAGAGAAAACAGGAATAAGATCTAACCTGATCAGCTTATCTGTAATGCCTTTAATTTTTGAGTGAAACAGAAAGTTTTCACTGACCCTGTAGAGGATGTAAATAAGGAGAGCCAGAAGCAGTAAACCAGCTAGAATGGCCAAGATGATGATCCACAGAGGTACTGAGTTCTCAATGTCAGGCTTGTTCCACACCACTGGGGTCACCACCTGAAGGTGAAGAACAGGTTCTCAGTATAAAGTGAGCCAGGTAGAAAGAACGAGAAAATTAAACCTGTTAAATACCTTTTTGTGTCCAGTCGGAAAATGTTTCGGTGGGATTGCATAGGGCATCTTTTTCACACTGTATCTGGCCAGACACTCCAGCACATGCTGTTTGTAAGCTTTCTGAAGGAGAAACATAAAAAAGAAATAATAAAGCATGTAGTGCTGTGAAGATACACAAGGTGGAGACACAGACTGAGTGCCTCCTAAAGCCTCTAAAGGCTTATAGTCACGTGAGTGGCTCTAACTATACTATTCTACTATGAATTTCCAATACATCATACGTGCTCCATGTCACCATCTGCAGGAGGTAGGACAAATCTGTTTCTGGCCTCATCACCATTTTGAGTCGAATGTGTAAAAATGAGCAGTCTGGCAGCTGATTTAGAGACATTTTCATATTAATTAAACATAAAAGTGTTACTGACTACAGCAGCTATTTGCCTTTGTTTGCATTTGGTTTGAAATGTCTTTTTTTTTTGACACATTAAAAAAAAGCACATATTGGTTCCAGCCACAGTCTGACATGAGAAAATACACAAGTACCAGTTGCAAGAGATGAATGTAAAATGTGCAGTATTTACTCTGCTCTAAACTAATGTACAGAACCCAACAAGGCAAGGTTCTTCTAACCTCAGTGAAGGTCTCAGCCCAGATGCGGGAGCGCATTTTGAGGATGGCGGTTGTTCCCTTCTCCAACAGTCCCACGTTACACTGCAGCATCCAGCACTCCACATTAGAGCAAGACTATGGAAGCAGAGAATGTTGTACATGAATTAAACCCATACTGGGATGACATAAACTCACTGCAAATTAACTTTCAGAAAGCAAACTAAACACCAGATACAATACAACCAGTAGTAGGTAGCACTAACTTAAAATTTAGTTGCGCAATTTCTAAGGCGCTTATCAATTTATTTAGGTCTGCAAGTTCAAAAGCACATATGCTCATACAATCTTAGCAGAAGCTAAACATAAAGCACAAGTTTGTCCCCCATTCACCAGAAAACACTCCAGTAAAATCATGACACATGTCAACGCAACACCACCATATAGTGGAATGATAGATTTCTTTGACAGATTAGCATGTATCGTCACAGTTTGGGTAAGTGATTTGTTAAAACAGACTTTTGAGTCACGGTGTTAAAAACAAAAATAGTCGTGGATTGCTGGTTCTGCTGCTTCTTGGTCATTGTTTTATGTTTTTAGGAGGGCTTTGGTAAGAAAGCATGCAGATATAATAGTAATTTTAAACTGTTTATCGTAAAACTGAAGCCATGCATTCTGGGTAGGCTACAGGACGAAAAACAGAAACCTGTTCATTTCAAAATAAGAGCATGAATTTAAACTGTTCCATGTGCTTCAATACAACATTAGACAGCGGGCTGGAGATGTAGCGGGACATAAATTATAATTCCTCTTTCTATCCTCCCAAAGCTCATATAAGTATATAAACAACAATATTGATGGCTGCATATTGTTTGTTTTCACTTAACGATCAGTGTTGTATGAAGCGTTTGCGGAGGGAAAACTTTTTTTTTCCCTGTGGTGGTGATGGAAAAAGGATGTCAGTTCACATTTAATCAAACCAGCTGCTGTTCTAGCTATTTTATCTGGCTTCAGACAAATAAAATAATTTAAACAAAATAACATGATGTGTTCTGGACGTCTCCTCAGTGCTTTTCATGAACAAATATATACGAAGTGTTCCTCATTGTGTGTGTGATTATGGGCAGACGTCCAATGCGCTGCTGTGTTAAGAAATGCCGTTGTGATTTTACTGTTTGGTCTTTTTTATTAATATTTATTGCTGCAGTGTCCCTCAGAGAGGTGGTACAAACTGCGCAGCTCAGCGTGGTTCTGTGACAGCAGGAGGCGCACAGGTGTTGAAGGGCTGGGAGGGGCTGGGAGGGACTGGGAGGGACGTAGCTCCAATTGCTTCCTGCCACGCATAAAATTGGAGTAAGACCTCACTGCAGCAAACAGTAAGGGACGGGGTCCGGTCAGTGTGTCAAACCCATATTTGGTAATGGCTCTATTGTACTCCGGAACTAAAGGTGGTGTTATATCAGTGAACACTTACAAATGCTTTAACATAGTGGTTGTACTTTTTGGTCATATTTTTATTATAAAATCATATACTGAAAAACGAAAAACAGATGTTGGTTCTATTTTGATTTTATACACCAAATGGAAGAAAAGTCAATCTTTTTATTTTTATCAAACCGAAAGTTTAACTCTGTTGTCATGACAACTCAACAGCGACTTCAAGTTCCTCCTCACTGTGGACCTGTTGGAGAAAGGCTTCATGCATTAAAAGCACCAGAAGCTCCAGAAAACAGTTTTAATCATCAGTGATCAGCTGACAGCTGGTAAAAAAATATAAAACTGGTTAGGTAATGTTTGTTGTGCTGTCTGGCTAGCTAGTTATTCAGGTCATAAAACAACATGTGGTTCATCAAGCGAAGCTAGATAATTTGTTTTATAGAAATTAGCTACACTAGGTAGTTTATAAAAATACAGTCTAAAAATGCAAAAGTAGTTAGCTAGCATTTATTTACTTACAGGCAGCCGCTTGTTATTAAAATGTATTTGTTTCACATTAAATGGTCTGAACTACAGTGTTAAACATTTTAAAAAATAAAACATTAGACCATTTTCCCATTTCTGGAGAATGAAATGAAAACAATGTTTATATTAACATTAAATTTATTTTTCAGATTTGCTTTCTACACTGTTTATTTCTTTAGAAAAATTAATTCAATCCATTTGTTTTCATTTATCAATGTTTTGTTAACGGTCAGATAATATTGTGTTGAAAATGAGGAATAACCTGATAGTTTAGTTGAATTTTTTTTGCGTCAAAGATTTTAACGGATCATATTTTGTTCTGACTGTAATAAAACAGACTCTTATTTTGAAATACCGAGCAGCTTTTACCAGAAGTACCGCTACCGGATGCTGTAGTGTAAATAAAGAGAAGTGCTGGTGTTATGTGGAAGCTGATAAAAACAGAAGTAACTCCTAATGGACTGGTGGACATGTGGATTTATTCACCACCCAGCAGACACAACAAAAATCCATAAAGAAAAAATAATCTATCATAATCTGCTGCTAGTATAGGAAACAGCGCCCCCTACATTTCCGGATTGGAATGGCGCCATTTCCATATATGGTATGGGTCTGACATGGACCGACCCTGCCCCTTCCTGCTTGCTGCAGCGAGGTGTACTTGGAAGAATTGTGGAAACTCTAATAAATGAGAACCGTCACCCAGAAGAACAGTCAGTGAGAGTATATAGCTCTGTGAACTTCTTCCTGCCTGAGGGGTTGTTGTTTTTACACAGTGGAACTCAATGTTGTTGACAAGAGATGGCTCTCCCCTCCAATGTTGAAGAAAATTATGATAAAGCTTTAATGATATATAAGACTGCAGAACGTAGTGAGTTTAGACGGCTTTCTCTCTTTACTGTAGACAATGTGGACGTTCAATCTTGAAACATTATTTGCGATTAGAGCTACTCAATTCTAAATTTAGAAAGCATAAATCCACACATCAATTGAAGAAATTAGCAAAACCCCTAAAGCGCAAAGGAGAAATTTAGGTCAGCAATTAGCGCTTTTGCACTTTAAGGGACTAGTGCCCACCACTGGATACAACAGTTGTGTTAATGTTTCAGGTTGCATAAACGTAACAAAAAGCCCAATGTTATTATCCCGATTCCACGGCTGCTTCAAATTAGACTGAAGGAATGTCATGAGACTGTAAAAATGCAGCAAGCACCACTTGCCACATTATTGCCCAACCACTAAAACCAGCCCATTTTTCTCAAGGCTGTAGAATACACAAACCTAATTAAATCCCAGTAATGCAGCTTTTAACGTTCTAAAACATGAACACTCTCTCCCGTGGAGCTGCTGCTGCAGCTAGACCACCCCGAGACTGGGAGGTTTTACTGGGTTTTCTGTGGGAGAGTATAAGTTTACTTTTTACATCCAGTAGGAAAAACATAAGGGAAGAGGACCAAACCCACCCGATTGCTTTAGGCTCGATCTTAGACTTAAGACAGAAAAGAATCAGTCTGCTTCCTGCTGGTGGATCTGTGTAATGATTTGGTCAGTGAGGCCGCATATGTCTGAGAAAATTACATGAATAGTTGAGGTCCAAAGATTCCTCAGACCCACATCGCACATATCCTCCCTGATGGAATTATGTGAGTTATAGGTTGTTCCCACAATTTATTAAAACAACATTCTGACCCGACAGCACAGCTGCTGTGTGAAAGCGGCATGTAAAGGCTGGCACTTTAGAAAACTACTCTAAATTTAGCCTCAACAGTATTGTCCCTTAACAAAGCCCTTTTTTCCTTCACAATGCTTTATCTCCAGATCCAGACAAAATTTCAATGGGCCATTTCCTTTCATCATTTCAAAGTTTCAGGAAAATAGACATGGTATTTCACCAATTATCCTGATTACAAAGAACCATACAATCCTTTGCTTTGGCTCCAAACTTGGTGGTAGACAAATAGGTTATTAATGAAGATGATGACTGATTTGAAAAGAATCTTGGAAAATTATGATTTATCTATTGTTTGTTGCATATTTATTTTATAATTTGAAAGAGTGGCACCATAATTAATTTCTTTTGTCAAAAATATGTATGTGAAACCTGTCTTATATGACATTCTTGAATGTTTTAAAGATCAGGTTACACTTTTTACACTTTCTAACCTTTCATTTTACTTTGAATGAATATTTACATTGCAAAAATAGAACTATTACTTTGATTTCCTATAGCTTGTGGTAGAAAGCTAAGAGTAGTTTTTTCAACTGGCCTGTCTAGATACCAAACAATCCCATTATCTGACTAATGTTAACTTTATATGTTCCGCCTGGTCCACTATCAATCACCAACAAATCACATAAGGTTGAATTTTGTTTTTTGCCACATTTATTATTTATTCTACCAGAGTTCATTTTAGAGCTCATTTTGGTAAGCCTGAGCAGTTTTGAACTTTTAGAACATGTTCAAAATATAAGCAGAGGCCCACATCTGTTTTGAGACATTTTGGAGATTGGGGCAGCTGTGGCTGAGTGGTTAGGGGGAGTCGTTCCTTTAATGTGAGAGTTGGTGGTTCAATTCCTCGCTATTCTGACATATGTAGAAGTCTCCCTGTCCTTATATTAGCTTTGTAGTGAGATCTAATAGTGTGCTGAGTGAACAGGTAAACGAGGACACAGATTGTAAATGATTCTTTATACACTAGCCTGACTGAACTTGTTTGGCAAACAAAGAGAACAGAGTTGTGAGAGACAAATGCCTGTTTGGTGAACATGAGTGTCCACAGTTTTATCTGGACATGGATCAAGCAGCTTGTTGCATCAGGGCGGATCAATGTGAGGAGGCCTGGTTCCATAACAAGCAAGGCTAGAACGTTTGAGAGCAGTCTGTGAGTTATCAGTGCACCAATGTCAAAAGTCTACCCCAAGTCTCCTCCTTTCTCTGCTTTTGCCTCACTTTTATTAAAAAAGTCTTTAATCTTAATCACCACAGCGAGACCATCCTGTGCCCTCTGACCCTTCCTCTTGAATGACATCATAATTTAATTACCAAGTCTCCAGGGCTTGTTAGAAGCAGGGCTGCAGACCTAAATTTGCACACTCAACACAAACTTAACTGTTTTATGTGAGTGACACAAAACCAAATTCTTCTTTTCAAGTTGTGAGTCGACCGGCCTTTTCTTTGGAAAGTCTCTTACCAGGTTAGTCAGCTGAGAGAGCTGGTTCTTGTAGACATCTCTCCTCGCAACATGGTGCTCATGGGCCTTCAGTGCCAGAACAGGAGACTCTGTGGACATTCGCTGGAGCTTAAAAAAAATAAAAACACCCATTAGAAGAACCCCACATACAAGCTACACTCTCTTAGTCATCATGATGTTAGCATGCCCTAAGGTTTCTCCTCTTTTAGCAGTAGCATGTGATCTCTTCATTCAAACATGGCATTTCAGAGGAGGACATTCAGTCACAGCTACAACGAAGGACCTCTCCCAGCCGTGCTCGAAGTCTGTTAAGCTTCACATGTAAACAAAAACAACTGTACAGACATGTTTTGGCCCACAGAATCCTAAAGGCTTCTTGGTTTAAAAGGGTGTTGCTGCATGCTGAAGATGAGTGATCATAGCACTGGTTAAGGTGGTTCTTCAGGCTGCGCTGAACACAGGGAAGAGCTTTGGGTTCAAAGCAGTGGTGGAGTAAGTGTTCCGGGTGTGGCATGGAAGCTGGGAGGAGGCGGGGGTGAATGTGGGCAAAACACGAGAAATCATGGAAGAAGGACAACCTGTAATTTAGCCTGATCTGACCCCGAGAGGTGTGCACGTGCATGAGAGATGCTCACCCTGAGGTTCAGGTGGTTCATGTTTTTGTCTGCAGTGCAGTTAATAGAGCCTTCGGTGAAGAACTCCAGGGGGTAAAGGAGAGCGTGGCCCTGTAAACGAAGAGGGCAGTGCAACTCCAGTAGGGTGTTGCTGATCTGGCTCGGGCCGTTGTTAACAAGCTGAAAAAAAAACACACACAGAAGAAAATACAGTTGAGCATTTTACCTGGGATGTCAATTAAACAATTGGTAAAACAAATGTAAATTCTGCATGCAAATCCATAATCTCTGCTTTTATTTTGAAGGTTGCTTTCGCTTTGCTTTTATTTTGAATAAAATAATTCCCTTATTACACACAAATGTTTAAGAAAAAAGACACTAGTGCAAAAGAACAAAAAAAGAAGCAACAATTTAACAAAAATATAAATATAACAATGTCAACGACACAACAAAAACTAACTTCCATTGCACAGGGGCATGATGTAGAGGACTATATAGCCCCTTTCAAAAGACAACTCAGTCCGGATCTGATGCGCGTTCTGCCCTCTCACGAGCTTTTAGAAGAGAGACCGATGCGGACAGGCGAGTAAAAAATGCTCGCCTCTGATTCGCCCCTGATCCACGAACCGAGGTAGAATCAGGCCCGGATCTGGGCGCGACATTAGTGAGCGACCGCAAAACAGATTTATTACCGACGGAATATTAAAAATGACAGAACAGCAACTGTGTGGCTAGATTAAAAAAAACATTTAAC
>JARVJO010000024.1:3029247-3049662 GCA_031762555.1 Cynodonichthys magdalenae
TATGAATGACCCGGGGAGGCTTAAAGGCGGACCGGTCTGTGCGGCGATTAGGCGGATTTGACTTATGAAAGGGGCTTCTGACTAACTACAAACAATTTGGAGACAGCATTCCTGACTTTATTTTTCACTGTTTTTGTGAAAAATAAAGTGAAAAAAAAGGATCAGTCTTATCGCGCTCATATCAGTCAGAAACCAATACCCATCTTGGTACTGATGGTATCAATACTTAAATCAGTAACTCTAGTAGCAGCAAATTCTGTCTACAGTTGGTAAGAGTTTTAGTTTTTAGCAACATGTTAACATTCAGTTACAAAAGAAAACAAAACTGATAAAGAGTGCAGAGTTTTTAACAAGATTTTGGTTTACCATATGAATGAACTCAATGGAAGGAAATTTTGTTACTGATTAACTGAATTTTGGATACAGTTTTATATTTTATATTATGTGATCAATTGTAGTCATTCACTTTAAACAGGAAGAGAATTAATAGGTTTATGCTTATGTGGAGGGGGGAAAAAAGTTCTGCTGGCGGGTTGTGACAAAAGGGGCAGCCAAGTCGATGCTGGGAACACAATGACATAATTTTCGTCATGAAACTGCATGAAACAGATTTTGGCAGTTCGGATGGAGTGTGAAGTAGGCTTTAGGGTCATACATAAAGGTGCTGAAAGACAGTGGCTCTGAGCAATGAGACGGAGTTTCTAGAACTGAAGAGAAAAGTTTTTAACAGGAAAATTCACTTGGTTTTGGAGTTATTCTGGCTTCCAGTTTTTAACACATTTTCTTACAACAGAATGTTGTTTTAAGCGTCTAAAATGAACTACTAGTTTAATGAAACCAGAAGAGTTCATTTTTTAATTTTCTATATTAATTTCCTACCTAAAGCAGAAGTTACAATGTTACAACTGGCCCCAGCATCACTCTTTGTTTTTTGGAGTTCATTTTTTAAGGGGTTTCATTTGCATTTTTCCTTACTGCTCTACAAAGTTTTATTTTTTTTTTTTTGATTGAAGAGGAGGCTCAGTCTGCCCCACCCTGATGAATGTACATAACTAACAGCATAGTTGATTACCTCATAAATGTGTTCCACAGCAGGCCCCACATCCTGTTCCACTGCATACGTTTTGGGCACTTTCCAGTTGGCCGGTGGAAAGAAAACCTTATCTGGACGAGACACACTTTAAAAAGAGAAAGAGGGCTGTAAGAACATGTGTGGGGAGACTTAATGAAGTCCCAGAAGTTTGAAATAAGGAATCTTAATGCTCATCTCACCCCTGAAGAATGACATCAGCCTGAACAACCACCTCCAGCTTGTAGGACACGACTTCACTGTTGGAATTGTTCTCGTTTTTGCTGTGGAAACAGGGAAGAAAAGAAAATGATCATGATTAGCTGAAGTCATTTGAAAGAAGTTGTAATGGCTTCGGTACATATTACACAAGCTGTTTCTACTGTATGGTAGGCTTAATTGTACCTGCGTATCTGAACATCAAACTGGACAGTTTTGTGTGTGTCCTTAAGCCGTGGCACAGTGAAACGCAGACCTGCCCAAAGCTGTGAAAGTCAAACATATTACATAGATTATTTAGACAAAGCTCAGATATATTACTTCCATTTTAACCAAGCAGGTTATATAAATGCATGATTGTATGATTTTAGAAAGATAAACCTTTGCTTTGCTAAAAACAGCTCTGTACTCCTTAAAAAAATAAGAAACAAATAAGGCATAGAAATAATTCACTTCACATTGCAGCTCATCACAATCTAATTGGCTTTTTGTTATAAACATAATAAAGTCAAAGTTCAGATAATAGTTCAGATATATTAAAAAAGACTTTTGTGGAAAATACCTTTTGTATTGTATATTTTGTACATTTAGGAAAGTGTTAAGAGTCAAGGGCATCTTTGCAGACTTTTTATGGCAAGCTGTAAGTCACTAATTTAGAATTAGCGCACACTTCTTTTGAATAAAAAAAAAAGATTTTAGTTGCCAACCGAACCCGTAAATATCACCAGCAAAGATGGTTTCAAAAGCTCCCAACCATTAAAGAGGCTACTGGGAAACTACTGGTGCTCTAACTCTAGAGGAGCATGTGACAGGTCAAGTAGGGTGACCAGACATTCCCATTTTGGACAAGACGTCCCCAGCTAAAAACGTCCCTGGAAGTGTCCCCAATTTGGGCTTTTTATGAATGAGAGGGAAAAAATGTTGTGTGTAGACTTTTATTACAGGAGATGGGTTTAAAGAGCAAGTGAGAGTTGATTCGCAACAACAGCAGTTGCAGTAGCTTGTTGTGCTGCTGTTAACGTAGAAGAGAAGGAGAAGAAGCATCAAAGCGTGAGCTCTTCTTGTCACCCTCAACAAGGAGCTGTCCTGTGATATGGTATTTGTGTGAATTCCTTTATTGTGTTTGGACCAGGCTGGTCCTTGTCCTGATAAATGTTAGGTTTGCAGTACAAAATGTTACCGGTTTGGCCAAAATGCCCAAATAAAAAATAGGGTTTGGATTTTGTATGAGATGAGGTCTAAAATGGAAAATAAACCAAGCTTCTAATTAACAAACTGAATAACAAAAGGCAGGATGAGCACAGAGAATAGCTGCAGCAGGAAAGAGAGAAAAAGAGAGAGGAAGAAATTATAACAGGATGAAAAAACCTTGCAAAGCTGTCTGATTTGGTGGAGCTACAGTGTCAACAAGCGTTCATCCAAAATAAAATATTTTAGAACTGATTAGATTGGTGACCTGTGGTTTATATTTTTAGATCTAGTTATGAGTTGTTTTGCTAATTTATAATTGGGATTTCTGAATGTAGATGTTCAGGCTCAGGTGTATTTGTCTCAGTTTGGACATTGGAACGTTCCTCGTAAAAAAAAAAAAAAAAAGCCAAAGGAATCAGAGAGGGGGAGACTGTGAATGAGACGAGAACTGTATGAACTGAGAAGGATGAGGAGAAAGAGATAATCATCTGCTCAAATATATATTTGTTCTGTTGGATAGACTTGTAGTTGAAAAAATGTTTTTTTGCTAAATATAGCATTTTGTCATTTTATCAGCTAAAGAAACGACTTAAATAAAAAGTATATAAATAAAAATTATGACACCAGTTTCTCATCCAGTGGTGCCCCAGAGATGGCCTGGGGTGGCTATCCCATTAAAATAAATCATATAAAGTTCAACAACCATACATTCATCTTCTTCGTTTATTTGGACTTACCTTCGTGATTTAATTAAATACAGAATTAATGAGTAAATGAATAAATCCTAATTGAAAGAAATATATGCTGTTGCTGTTCATGATTTTTAACTGAGTGAGGTGCTGGGTCAGAGGAGCACTTCTAGCCTCCACCTGAAGTGGATGGTAAAGCGGACGGTAATGTTTTCAAAACTCAGGCAGAAGAAGAATCAGCAGCAGAAGAAACTTTACAGTGGCTTTAAATTTTAGAAAGTTTGTTCTTTGTAAATGTTTTAAATTAAAAATGTCAATTTGACTTTTTAGAGAAGTAACTAAAGTAAGTAAAGGATGTCTGAAACAAAATTCTTATTAAATTTGTTTCATTACTCTTAGGAAATTAAACAGTAAACAGTAACTGTCCCTGTTTCTCCATATCCTCTTCATACCATTTCATCTCTTTTTATCTGTGAGATAGGTATGTCCCCAGATTTTATGTCAGAAATCTGGTCACCTTAAGGTAAAATTTTATGACCAGATAAAAGCTAAACTCAATCCTGCCCCTTTCCTCTGCAGACCAGTCTTTAGAACGAGGAACTTTTCCCAGAAGGTAGCTAAAGTTACAGGTGGAGTCTTTTCTTTCCTGTCACATTTCCTAACACATGCCAATATTTCCTGTGCTATCCGCACCACAACCCACATATTTCATCCTCTAAACACCAGCAATTTCCTTTTAAAAAGGGAGTTGCACCATTTTTCACATAAACTAAAACGATGTTCTTACATTGGTACCAGACTTCATTGGGTTGCCCAGATCACAGCTGAGGTAGCGGGTCTGGTTCTCGGTCTCATAGCTGCAGGTGAGCTGGGTTAAACTCTGAGAAGAAAGAGAACACACCAACATATTAGTTCCAGAAAGTTGCAAATTATTTCTTCATATTTTGGTGCTTTCCCATCTCACCTCATTATTGCGAGCAATACCGGTGTAGTCAGATTCAGGGGGTAACACTACATGTAGCTCTGCCTCATAAGCTCCTCCCTCTCCTTCATTCTTGGCATTGAAAGTCAAGGTCACTGAGTTGTCATCACCGAGGTAGACTTCCTTTCTGTCGCTGTGGGTCCAATCAAGGCAAGATGTGGATCAATTGTCAATTAATGAATTTCTTACAGATTTAATAAGGTTCAAATTGTGTTAGAGTACTATAGCAGTACAGTAGTAAAATGAGGGATGACCATTACTATGTTTCTTGCAAAGGTTTATAAATTAGTGAGGTGACAGAGGCAACAGGAGGTGGGTGTTCGTTCTGTAACCAGTAGATTGCCGGTTCAAACCCCGCCCCGTCCGTCTCAGTTGTTGTGTCCTGCCTGGTGGTGGTGAGGGGATCTAATGGCATCAATGTGTGGCAGCCTCGCCCCTGTCAGCCTGCTCCAGGGCAAGTTTGGCTGCGATGTATCTTACCACCAAGTGTGTGAATGTGTGTATGAATGGGCGATGGACTGTAGTGTAAATCGTTTTGGAGTCCTAGGATTTGATAAAGTGCTATTTAAATGTAGGTTCAGGCCATTTACCATATGAAATTTTGAAGGCTGCAGTGTTTTAAAATGACAAAATATGCATTTTGCTGTCTTAGGTGGGAAATGGGGATGTGCTTGCCATTTTTTGCTCATCAATAAGATTCAAACAGACCCTCAAATGAGCAATATATATATATATATATATATTGAAGATGCCCCAGACTGCACGACAAAGCTGCTTCTGCATGTGCTTGAAAATAACCACAGAATCCCATGTTAATAATTGGTCAATGCAAAGTTCAGAATTTAAAAGTTGACAAAATATATCATTTATATGAATAAATTGCATTTGATTAAACAGCTAGATATATTGTGGACTAGAGCTAAACAGATAGGAAAATAACATTGATAACATTTTCACATAACCTATTCTCCTTTTCTTGTGATTACATAAAACCTCAGATCTGCTGCTGACCTGAAAGTCAACCACAATCTGAGTGCAACTGGATTCACATTTTTGAAACCTAAACATGCTAAAGACTAAAAACACCACAAAACCTTAAAGCCTCCCTGAGGAATCCTTGCCCTAATAGGTTATGTGATTTGGCAGCAGAATAAAAGACTGTAGGAATGATGAATAACTCCATTTTGACAAATTCTACTAAATTGTTGTCATCCTGTCAACTCCTCCAAGGACTGTTACATTTCTGTGATGTAGTACAGAACAGACACAAACAACAAGGTTGGGCTAAATTGCACTAATCACACTTTCTACATCTGTTGGCAAGCAGATTATTTCATGTGTGACAGATCAGCCATACATTGAAAAAAAAAGGGAGGCAGATGGTAGATAAATATAGGAATGTGAAATCAAAATGACAGAGCAGAAAATGGAGCATCAGGGAGGTTGTTATTTTTGAGAAAAATGCTAACAGATTTCTTGAATAAGAGTGTGGTAACCCCGGGTGCTCCTGACGGCTTTGGAGACCAACGAGGTTGCTTTCTGGCAAACAGCTATCCAAACACTTTCCTTGATCTCCTCTGTCCTTAAACTATTCAGTAAATGAAGAACAGTGCTGCTTACTGTTTTCACAAGATGGCGTGACACGCTGCTTCAGTGTTGTGGCTATTAAAACTTACTTTCTGGTATGTTAAAACTAAACAAAGCAGCCGGAGCAAGAAAAACAGCTGTATTCATGCTTTATCACACAAATTAAAAGGTCCTGTTTGAGCAGGAAGGACTTGAAGAGTTCAGCGTCTGTGACCCTGTTCAGAGTTTACTGTGCATATTGCAATAAAATCTACTTTATTTCCTGAAAGCCATATGCTCTGGGACAAAAACAAGGATATGAACAGACTCACCTATAAACTGCAAGCTTCAAGTCAGGAACGCAGATGTTGTCCTCTCCGCAGTCCAGCAGAATGTGAGCCTAAAGGGCAAACGATAACATTTTGCAATCATAAATTTGTCATTAACGATTTACATTTAAATTTGCTTGTCTGCTAGCAAAACATTTCATGAATTTCTGCACAGATATTGATGAAACTTTCTGAAAAAAAAGTTTTGAGCGCACATCTACACAGCACAAGATGGCTGCCACAGTCAACTGACAGAAAACAAAAACATTATTCTAAATATTTGACAAATACTGTCATTACTAAATACAGATGATCTTAGTCTAAAACTACAACATGAAAGACTATGAGTGATATGCATTACTTCAAGAAATGCTCGGCCTTTAATTTTGAATGTGAAAAGAACACACAATATATCATCTTTCTGTTAAAATAAACGTGATTTGTGTGACAAGATCCAGCATGTCCATGACTAACGCATTCCACCCCGGCCTCCCGACCACTAGTACACACACACACCTGGATAACCCCTCCGTCGGTTTTGTTAGTGTTGTCTGAGTTGCAGCTCAAACAGACAATACTGTCTTAGAGATGTGACGACGAGCACAGACACACTCCCATGAATCAGCTGTCCTGACACACACACACACACACACACAGTTTGGTTTAAAAGGAGGAAAATAATGAGCACTTCGGAGATGCTAAGCGTGCAGCTGCCAGCTCCCAGCTCTCACCCACGCCCCACATCACAGCTCGGTGTGGTGAACCGCGCTTTCGCCACACACTTCACCACCCTGCCGACCACAGCTGTATACAATCATATAGAGAGGGAGGAGCCTGCTTCTTAGAGGGCACGCTGGGACGTGAGATATCTGTGTTCAACTGTAAACAGGACTGAGGACGTAGAGATTATACTTTGGTGCAGAAATGCTACTGGATGATTGAGTGACCACCAAACATGTGGCAGAGCGGCAGCAGGGTTGCATCTCACTGAGACTGACAGTATGATGATGAAGATAAGGATAATAAATAGAAAGGGAGAAAAGATTAAAGAGAGCAATGTGCACTCCTTGTTATTACACTATCAAGGGGCTCTAATTATGAACACCATGGTATCCACAATGCTAACTTGGCCACATGTTAACCCTAGGTTACATGTCAGTATATAACTGAAAAACACTGTTGTTGTACCATCAATGTACTCCAGTGACATCAGCATGTGACATAATGAAGAAAAACTAATATAAATAGAGCCCATTTATCAGAGTCATACTCCTTTGATCACATATTACTTTAAGAACAGTGAGGCCATTGATCCACATTTTTAACCATTTCCACATTCCAAAAAACAATATCTATAAATGATATAAATTAATGGATCCCTCAGAACTCCACACAAAGACATGTGGAAATGTTGAAACGTAAGAGAGAGAAGCTGCTCCAGAAAGATCAACCATCTCGCTGCAACTTGAAAAGAACTTGGCACAGCTGTTGAAATGTTACATGGCCCGCTGCATATCCTCGAAGCATATGGGGAAATCAATAGAGCACCGTGTGTCCGATTAGATCCAAGGCTCTGGTATAATGGTCGCTCTTCACTGTTTATACATAGCTGCTTTGACACAATATGATGCAAGATTAATGAAACATGTTGGCAGCCTGAATCACATGTTTTTAAACAAACACACAGATCGCATTCACGCCTTCTGATTTTGTCTTGTTTTTTTTTTTACTTTTTTGACAGTTTGAGGATTGATGTTAGAGCGAAGCCTCATCTCAAGGTTATGGTTCAAAGATGGACCACATCTGTTGGAGGCCAAATTGCTTTGATATCTAGAAACGACACTGATGAAAAAGACCAATAGAATAAGTTTGAAACACATTGGAACAAAGAAAAAAATGGGACTCAAACTACACTGATTACATTTTCTAAATGTTCTACTCTGATAGGCATTTATGAACACTCAGTCTGATATGGCTTAACCAGAGATGAAATGATGCACGGTTAGCAGATTTAAAAAAAATGGCTGAATATAGAAAGTCTTTAACCAAATGAGCTAGTGACGTGGTTTGTAGCCTATTCTGTAATTTCAACCATTCTGTAATAAACACTATGTAACATTATCCACATGAGTACTCAGACAATAGCCAAGTTTCCATTGTTTTTTTATGCACATTTTGAAGTATTGCATTAGAAAAGGTGAATGGAAATGGCACGGTTAGAAAAAAACTTCCTGGATTTCACAAAAAAGATTTTACGCTCGCTTGAGGTGGTTTTTGCGCAAAAGGGGAGATGGAAACACATTTGCCGAATAAGTTCTGACATAGCAAACATTTACCTCGATCAGCTGTTCAATAATTATACCAGCTGCAGCTGGACCTTCCTCCTGCTGTCGGCGTCTTCCAGGATATTCCCGTAACGTGAAAATAATTGCATTTCTTTCTGTTCGCTCAAAATTCAAATTAGATGGAAACATGGCTATTCACCAGACTACAAATTTCTCTCACACTTTAAGCAAACAGATCACAGTTTTAGTAATGAGGTTGTTGCTCTGGCCTGTGGTGCAGATGGAGCTAAGCCAAAAGTCATTTCATTGGTTCATCTCTTATACAACTTTAACCTAGGGTAAAGAGCTTAGGTTCATGATCACCAGAACAAGAAGTTGGATAAAAATGGTTGAAATTAGTTTCCTCTAACATGTAGCCAAGTTCAACCTTAGGCATATGTCCTCTAGGGGGGAGCTCAGAGTAGCCTCCTTCTCCTTATCAAAAGGCGTAAGCTTCCGAGCACGCTCCACTGAGACAAGTTCTTGGGACAGACCCAGAACTCACTGGAGGGATTATGTATCTTCTCTGGCCTGAGAACCCTTAAAATACCTTAGGAGAATCTTGGATGGTTCTCTAGGAAAGGGAGTTCTGGTGTACCCTCCTGGATCTGTTGTCTCCAAGGATAGATGGGCAGAAGATTTCATAAATTCAGTGGTTAGAGAAGGTGAGGTCACTAGTTCAAATCCCTTATAAAGTAAAATAATTCTCTTCAGCTCCACCCAACTCCACACACCAGTTTTTGGTCTTTTCACTGTTTGCTCCTACCCCTTTTCGGCCCAGTTTGGGGAATTGTGATAGAAAAATCATTTATACATCTCGGATTCTTCTCAGGCTAAGAGTCAGTGACCTTTTTTGCTGACCTAAAATGTCAGAACCTCCTCGGAGGTTGTACTGCGCTGCCAGACCCATTTGGAGCGTGGGGTGCCGAAGCGTGTAGCAGTCGCTGCTTGGCCAGTGGAGCTACATGAATCGCCCTGGACAACATAATTTATTAACAGATGTGTGAGCATTCAGAGTGAGCTGAAAACGAGAGAAAATACAGAGATTTTCCAAATGATTGTGAATCACCAGGAGAAGCTAAAAAAACCTTGAGTCAGATTTTAGAGCAGTGAAAGACCACAACAGCCAGATTAGCTCAAACCAGTGAGACTGGAGCCAGTTTAGGTAAATGGAGGCGATCTCTCTCTACAGCCACTGTTCTGGCTGAACGTAATCTGTGGGACACGTCTCCCTTGTGAAATTGTACTTTTCTTTATAAAACTTGTACTGATGTGTTCTTTGTGCATGTTCCTTTCTAACGCTAACTACTTAGTGGCTAGCTTGCTAGCGGTTAGATGGCTAGTTAGCAATCCAGGCTAAAAACAAAGACTCTTTGATCTACATTTATTGTATTTAATAATTATTGTTTACTATATTCGCGCTTATCATTTCTTCACCTTCGACAAGTGACCAGCTGAGCTCCTGAGACTCTTCTCCGACGTCGGGACCGGCTACCTCGCCATCCGGGTCGAGGAAGCCGGGGTCGGGTGGCTACAGGAGAGGAGTTTCTCTCATTACATTTGGACTTTAAAGTAGTTTTTTGTAGGTGATTGTGTTTTTTAATGTGATTATATCTTGTCTGGCTTTTATTTTGTGCAATAAAGATATTATCAGTAATACTATTTGTTTTTCATTTAATTAAATCCATAAGAAAAAAACAACATAGGCTATATTAACTCACAGGAATAAAGTGAACAGTAATTCCGAGTTCATTTATAAGAACATTATTTTGGTGGTGTTTTGTTGCATCTATAAGCAACAGTTTGCTGTAGCAGGGTATGAGTATTATTTACAGAACAAATATCAGACTTTTTTATGTCAATAGTTAGCTGTAGCACTGAATGAGCAACGATAAACAGCAGCTTAGCACCTCCAAGTTAATTATACCACCCACTTTTAAACAACGTTACTGCCTACTTTGCACTGCTGATGCTGCCCACAGAACGGGGACACACCTACATCCAAATAGGACCGATCTGACGAGAACCGAGTGGAGCCACACTTAACAATGGAAAAATGCCTAAAGAGTGCAGACAAGTATAACTAATGCAAAAGTACCTTCTGCTCAATGACGTTGGTGGTCTGATAGTTGAGGATGGGCCGCAGGCCGTGGGTGTCAGCAGCAGCTTTTGGATCCAAGCTGAAGTTGAAGGCCACAAAAATAGGGGAAAGTTTATCCCTGAAGTCCTTCTCATCCTGCAGTTAAAGAAACACATTGCAGTTTGTAGAAATAACTGGGAGATTTTTGCTAATGAAAAAACATTTGTTCTTTAAGACAAAAAAATAAGTTTGCATTATATAGCGTCTATTATTAAACCTTGTTAGATTTTTAAGGCAGGTTTACACTGAGTATCAAAGCCAGTTCACATATTAAAATCACAAAAAACTTACTCTCAAGTAGATCTTTGTATGGTCGCACAGACGCTCCCCATGGTGCACTCTAACACTTCTCCGCAGCAAAGGCTCCTGGGAATCTGAGAACAGAGCCCTCTTCACTGCACCTTTCTGCTTGTGCTTGTGACTGTCAAGCTGCACCTCCACCTGGAAATCTGGAACACATAACACACAAGTGTGCATTCATGGCATGATGAATGCTCTGATGTGGCCTAATGACAGGTTGGAAAAAAACCTCCATAAACTTACCGAGAGTCACACACAATACAGCCAATGTAACCTTAAAATAATGTCAGGGGTAGTATTTGTATATGAAGGATGGTGTAATTAAAGATAGTAATTAAGGGCTGATAGGAAAAGTGATAAAATACTGAAAAGGACTGAGCATTAAACAGTCACAGAAAAAAACCCAGAGATCTACAGCTGCAACAGTTGTGAATCTAAAACACTAACATTGTTGGCCAGTTGACAGCTTATGTGTAATAAGACACAGATGTGGAAAATTGGCTCACCTAGATCGGCTGGTAGGTGTTTCCCATCAGCAGATATGCAGAAACTCAGGTTGACACTGTTTTGGACAGAAGTAACAAAGACTTGAGGAGAAAAACAAATGTATTAATGTAAAAGATTCTGGATAAACATACAAAAACTTCTGTCACGTTCTCACGTTGATCAGTTTTCCTGTGTCAGCTCCTTACATGGTTTAAATTTACAAAGGCATGAGGAATAATGGGAATGTAACGAATAACATGAGAAATATTTCGATGTTTGGAGACACGGCTGCCATCTGACCACTTTTGCCAGCTGGGCTGATAAAGTGCTGTGTCTCCATTTCCACCCCACACACCCCTCCTTGACACAGAAAGGGATAGCAGAGCTAAGAGGGGTGAAATTGTGCAAAGACTCAGGTTTCAGTGCTGACCAGCCAGTGGCTGATGGTATAAGCCTGTAGCCTATTTCTCTCCCATGACATCAGCTGCACAACATGGGGCTGCTGTCCAAGTCTAAAAACTCTAAGACCACCCCTCCACCCCTCAACTTACTGCTAACCCCACACGAGACATCCCCCTCCTTTTCACAACCTACTACTAACCCCACACTACAGGGACTATAAAGACTACAAGCAAAAACGGGAACAGGAAAAAGGAAAATAGGGAGTAGGAAAACGTGAAAAGACAAAAAATTAGAGAATAAAACAGAAAATATGTCTTCTTTTGAGAAGTACTGACATGTATACACTCTTGTGTCTGCACAACTGTGTGTGCAAACTCACAGGAGTCTACGTGTCCTGATGTTTCCCAGCTGTGTTTCACCACTAAACAATATCTCATTCAAAGCAACTGCAAAGACCTCCGAGCCCCTCCCCTCCCAAACCTCTTTCCCATTATCCCCCTCTGCTCTCCTTTCACCCCCACTAACAGCTCCTCATCGCCAGGCAACGCAGCATAATCAAGACATATGTGTATACAAGAGTTTCCTTCATGGATCAGGATGTGGAGCAGGGGTGAGGGAGGGGAACAGACACAGGAGTGCAGCGTCAACCACGACAAGCAGCGAGGCACCGTGATCTGTTTCCTCTCCCCTGTTTCTGCAGCTGAAATGTGCACATTTGGAAGAGGCCAAAAAACCAGCAAACAATTCTCCTATTCAGCGTGTCAGCACTCAGCAGAAAGACAGTAACAGCGGAACATTTGGAATATAGGTTAAAACCAAGAACGGATCAGTACCCTGAGAGCTGACATAAAGGTTATTTCTTATCAGAACTTCCTGGCAGGACAGAGATGTTTATGTAAGGAGGAAATGAGGAAGCACATCTTTTTTTGTTATACAGTGCATGCTCAGAAATCTGCTGAGACACAGGACAGAAAGAGCTGGGCGCTGGACAATCACTCACCAGGAAACAGGAATGCTGGCATTTTCACTGGTGATCATGCAGTTCTTCTCCTCAGGATTGATCATGGTGGGATAAACTGTCAGAGAGGCGCTGGTGTTGACTATGGGACGGGATCTATTGATCATAAAGTATCTTTAATTGAAAGGATTTTGCACTTTTATCTTCACTGCCTAAAAGAACGGTTTTAACTTTTTAGGTTTATTTCTACCTAAACACTTGGATGAAAACAAGGTTATATCAGAGTTACAAGGCCTGGTTAGTAGTTTGATTCTTTATATGTAGAGTAGAGCCTTTAAAACAAACTGAGCTAAATAACTGGATATAAAATGAATTTCAAAACAACAAACCTGTAAAGAACTGCCTTATCAACACCAAATGCTCCAACTATCAGATCTATAACAAAAATGAAGCAACACAATTAGACATTCATAAAAATAGATAATATTGATCATAATATTGTTTCACATTCAGTTACCTGGGTATCCATTCATGTCCAGGTCTTTAGCACCTCTGAGGGCAAACCCAAAGCTTGCAGGGACAGCCCCAGCAGCCCACTGGCCCGCAATCACCTGAGATGGTTTTTCCTTAAGACCTTCAGAGTATCCGTTATAAATGTAGACCAGTCCCTGTTGGTCCTCTCCTCCGAATGGACAGCTAATAGCCACATCTTCCAGAAAACAAAAATTCAAAAGATTGTTAGATTTGTAACTTGCATTTACTGACACAATATACATATTGTGGCAATAAAAGTGGGGTAAATAACATCGGAAACTGCAGTGATTTTGTCAGATTTTCTCTTTAGCAATATGAAATTTAAGGTCTATAAAAAAGAGTTATAAAACACTAACTGTCATACTTGACAATCTGTTGATTTGATTGTCTTTCTAGATCAGTGTGTGATATGCAGAGGTGGTTAGAGTTCTCAAAAGTTGTACTCAAGTAGGAGTAATACAGGACTTAATTCATTTGAGGAAAGAACAGTTTGTTGTTTGGATAATTCACAGCAAAAGTGTGTGAATGTAATTGACTTTTGCTGCTGTTCCCTGTTGACTGTTGTGTGTATGTTGGTTTTCATTTTTGCCAGTACTGTAGATGGATGTTGTACCCAGGAAGTGGGAAGTAGCACTAGTTAGAGAAAAAGTGAAGCCCTTTTTAAACAATACTTGGTAGATGATTGTTTGAATTATTTATCACAAACTATAATAAAAATAAAGATCAACAAATACAATATAAAGCCAGTTGTTAAAATTAATTTCTTGCCAACGCTATAAAAAAGGTGGAACTAAATCTTGATTATGTTTTGTTCTTGTTTTACTTCAGACCTGAGCTGTTCTTCAATTAGTGGAACTGGAAGACACAAATGTTGCATCAGTTCCTAATAAAATAAAGGCATTTTTATGGCACAAATAAATACCAATTATATATGTTTGCGAATTAAAAATTTATATCACTAATTTATACATTTAGACAAGCCAAAGAAAATTACAAGATGACGCAAACTTATTTTATTTAAAGAAGTTTCCGTTAAGTACAACTCATCCTTACCATTGAAACCATCCTGGTTCAGGTCTCCCAGTGGTGCAATTGTGCTGCCAAATCTCCCAAACACCTGGGTGCCTGTCAGGCGAGGGTGAGTTGCACTCAGCTCCAGGTTTAAAGGACCTCGCTGTAGATAAACATAGACCCGGCCCATTTCTTCCAGACGACCGTCAGAACTTCGAACCATTAGCATTGGCGCTCCCACCAGCAGGTCAATCATCCTTCAAATGTGAAGAACACAGTTGTTTAAAGTCAAACTGCAATATGTAAATTAAAAAAAATAGTGAATGAAAAGATACATCATGACTTACCCATCATTGTTGATGTCAGTTGTTGCCAATGCATAGCCAAAATACGATCCTATCTATAAAAAAATGTGTTTCTGTGAGTTTATTTGAGTAAATCGCACAAGCTAAAGGCAAAAGTCTAGTTTTCATTAGCCGTGTTTCCATCTAATTTTAATTCAAATTTTGAGCAAATTTTAAAAATTTTGCAAAAAGGAAAAAAAAAGAAATAATGCAAATCAGACGTGTTTCCATCAACTGGCTTGAAACAAATCAACCAGGCTACGCAAAGTGTAATTTTGTCAGACACATGTCTGTAGTAAACAGGAAGTACGAGTCACAAACTAGCAGGAATACACATCCCAGGACAATGGAGAGAAGTTCTCAGAAACGTGTTGCTACTATCAGGAAAGTTGTACTTATTCTGTCAGATCAACTAGTTTTGGTGATGTTACTGCTGTCTGGAGACGTAGAAACAGAAATGCAATTTTCTTCACGTTACGGGAATAATGAGGAGAAGCTGAGAGCAGGAGGAGGGTCCATTTGTGGCTGCGGCTGGTACTGGTACCAGACAGGCAGGAGGAACATCTGATCAACATGTGAGGTAAATGTTCGCTTCGTCAGAACTTATTCGGCAAATGTGTTTCCATCTTTAGAGCATTAACTCTTTAAAAAAAAAAAAAAACACCTCAAGCGAGCGTATAAACTTTTTTGCGAATTAGAGGAAGTTTTGACAAATCAGGCCGTTTCCATTCACCTTTTCTAACGCGATACTTCAAAATGCGCATTAAAAAACATTGATCGAAACACGGCTAGTGAATACATCTTTAAATTACTAATAACTGTTAACTTCAAGTTTGATTGTTAGACACATACAATAAAATAAGACTTGTAGAAAATTGGACAATCTTGTTTTGTGTTTCATGTTAGATTTAGTTTACAGGTGTTTTCTGGTTTTGATTTAATGTTTTTGTCTGCCATAATCTGATCCCAAAACACAGCAGAGACAGTAATTAATATTAATCAAATAATAATTACTTATTCACTTAGTAATTATTATTATTATTATTATTCAATAAGAAATGGGTGGAATTTTGCCTATTCAGCTGGGTTTTCATTGTTTTGACAACCTCAGTGCTCTTCTGATCTCAAAACCATTTTCACAAGAAACCATCACACCTTTTCTTACATTTTTACTTGACTGAAAAAATTGACTTCACAAAAGAAGCTTGGTTTTTAGACTTACCTGCTCACCGGTGTAATTCATTAGGGTTGTCAGATCTGTACCATTTAAAATAGACACCTGCAACGCAGAAACCACATATGGTGAACATCTTTTTATCAGGTTAAATATAAGCACAGGTTGGTATGCAAAATGCTACAGAAACAACTTTAAATTTTAAATAATACTGCAAAGCCTTTTTTCTGTCTTTTACTTTTCTCCATCAATTCCAACTGTCCCATTCTAAAAGTTATTACTGTAAATGGAAGCCAAAATAAGACTGGAGAATAAATTTTTCTTACCGAACCATTAAGTGTGGGCCCTTTTGGAACACCAGCTACAAAATCTGAGAAAAGAAGCAAATATTTAGTAGAACATAAAGAAAGGTAAAGCTCAGAGGAATAAAAACTGAATGTCAGTGCTTTCATTTTCAGGTCAATAATCACATATTAATATTATGTATTACTTACAATGGTAAATACAATATATTTCTTTAAATTTGCTTCTCTAAACAACCTATATGCTGTCTTACTGGCCTACCTTCCACCTGATCGCCACTGAATTCACCAACAGCAATAGAGTAGCCTGTAAAATTTACAGAAAGCAGAAATCAGAATCAGCTTCAATGGCAAAAAACAAAACTAAACAAACAATAAAACACTTGCTGGTATATTAAAGTGCCAGGTTGAATCAGGCTTTCTTACCTTGGTAGCTGTCGTCATGTGCAGCCTGGACCTGTTTGGTCTGGACTTGACCTTCCACTGCCTGCATAAAATAACCTGGATAGTAAGCTTCGATAATTTCTTGCTTGTCTGCGGAGATCACTTGACCTACAGGTAGACATGGAGAAAAAAAATAAAGAGCATGGTAAGGCAAAGCAATATGCGCCCAAATGTATACATATCAACCCCTTTGGACTTTTACCTGCAACTTAAGCTTCAAAAATCTGAAATTTTCACAAATAATCTTTAGTTTTCACACACAGTATAATGAAGGGGCAGGGGAGTGGGGAGACTGTTACTTCAAGCCTACCTATGTTCGTGAGGACAGAGAAAACATGGGGTGGCAATAACAGCACCTACAGCTCAGAGGAGCAGGGAAAGGAGGACGGGGAGAGGCGGGGAACTTATTTCTAGCAGCAGAACAGGTTGGAGATGGTTAATTAACTTTATTGTTTTCATAAGTCCCACAGGCTCTGAGATGTTAAATAAATTTGAAGCCAAGTTTTTGAAAATATTCATGAGATTGTAATTTAAGGACTATCCATACAACTTGACATATATGCAAAAGTATAAAAATACATTTGCTCTAAACCGATTTACAGAAAGCAATACTGGATTTTCACCATGTAATATAGAAAACAGACATCTTTGTTGTCGTTGTTATCCAATAAAGCTTTGATTTAATTTGAAAGACAAAACTGGGGTTGTAAAACTTGTAATGCATGCTATTTAGTGAGCTGACAAAAAATCTCTATGAACTATAACAAAGGGCCAAAACTCAATAAGAAAGGGTGCAGCCAACAATATGTGTAGTCTGTCATCAGGATATTACCACTATTGATGATTTTTCTAACATACCTTGCCAGAAGTAGCTGCCAGGCCCACCAAGCACCACTTTGCCATCCTAAAAAATAACATGTATTAGGAACTAAAACAAAAAGGAAACAGTGTCTTGTTTTGAAGAAAATGGAATATAGTTATTACCTTAGTAAAATCAGCACTGAATCCCCCCTGACAGTAGCCTTGTCCTTCTCTATCACTAATCTCTAAAACACAGAAAGAGCAGATAATCATGCTGTAGACGTTCTGTTATAAGCATGGATATGAAAACTCACCTCAAATGTTAGTGAATTACCTGTTCGACAGGGAGCATATTCAACAAATTTGGTAAAATTCTGGACTGAGAGGTAGCAGGTTCCTGTAGCATCAGAATGGGGAATATCCTTTTCAGTTCTCCAGGAGTAAAGAGGGGCACAAGCCTGTAGTACACAATATGAAGGTTGCATGAGCAGACGGAAATAAGTCAGGGTGGAGATGTGGTGATAAAAACGGTGAACTTTTAAATAGAAAAAGGTTTGCTACGCTTAGAAGAAATCGGAAACTGATGCCAGTGCTTCAGTTCTATTAAAATTTTCATGTAACTCAACCCAGATAACAAATCAGTACAATCAGCCAAGTGAGCTTCGACATCACATAGTGACACAAAACATGTTCATTGAGATTTAGGGTAAAAGACTGAATCGGAAATATAGAAATTTATTCAACAAGAAAAACTAAAAGACAATATTCTCACACTTCTTTCAAACATCACATCAAGTTTCTCAAGGCTAAGAACCTGTATCTACTGTATCTGGGCTGTGAATGTTGCTGACGAATTACACACAATATTTGCAATTGAGTTTTCCAAAATGTCTCAAAACCTTTGCAAGTTTACTTAAGTTTTTCGAATTTGTTGCAAAGCTTCACGCCTGTGTCTGTGGAATTTTGGACATGTTTGTTAAATCTGCACAAAACATTTTCTCTTAGAATAATCATAGCATCATTGTGGGCACCTGGAATGCTCTTCAGGCTCTTTTCAATAAAAGTTTTGTGAGTTAGCGAGTTCATAAAACATGAGACAATGTTGGGAGGGTTTGGCAACATACCTATAAAACCAAAATGCAACTGATTGGAAACAAAAACAATTTATTAAATTGCAATAAAACTGAGACATAATTAACATACATTGAGACTAAATTGCAACCAAAAACAAATCTGGACATCATTTTCAGCAATGTTGTGCCAAAGACCCAAATTATTTACAATTCTGTATGTCCTGATATGTGGTATTTTAAACTAATCATCAACTGTTGCAGCCCAGGTAACTACCGGTTTAGCTCAGCAACTTATAAACCCCAATACCAGTGACAGGTTTGATGTATTTGGGTTTTATCATTTAGGAGTCCTTGTGCTTTGTAAGCAAATTTGGGCTGTTTAAGTTTTAACTTTGAACAAATCTTGATTTACATCCATTTTTATGCTAGTATCTTTGGTCTGGGATAACAGATGATAGACTAAATACAATGAAGACATTTTAATCCTTATTTACAATAATGTTCAATTCAATTCAGTTTATTTATATAGCGCAAAGCCACAACAAACGTCTCGAGGCAGGGCACTGTACTGAAAATGAATAAATACAACTACGGAAGTCAGCACATTGTGTTGAATCTGTCTTCCATCCTGAACAGCACATTGGGAACAGTGAAAAAGAAAAAACTCCCTTTTAACAGGAACAAAAAAGAAAACTTTGCCCGGTCTCTAAATACTTCACCAAGGAGGATGATCTTACCAGAATTGTGTCGCCATGAGAACGCACAGTGGCACCAAACCACTGATGGGACTTGAAGTCAATTTGGTACGATGTGGTGTTGATCACTACATGGCGATCTCCTGTGAAAAAAAAAAAAATACCGTACAAGAAATTTATACAAGGATGAATAAGTCCACTTTCCTTTAGTTGGACCTCAAATATCTTAATTATCCTTACAGCTTCTTCTCAGACTGTTAAAAACATCTGTGTAGCTCTTAAACAGCTGGAATTTTGAACTCCAGCTACAGTTTTTCATGCAAAGATTATCTGGGTGAGAGTTTGAAAAGTATGTCACCACAGTACTGTTCAGGAGATAGATACTAGTGGTTTCAGCTTGCCAGGTCTGGACTGGACCAGCCTGGCTGACCCTTCTCACCCTCTGTTCTGTTTGGCCACCTGGCTTTGTGAGCCTGATCTCCCACTTTGACATCAGCAGGTGACATGACAGATGGTCTCAGAGTCAGGTTTAAACGCAGCTTTATTGGAAAACAGATGTTTACATTTGTGCAGCAATAAAGAACGAAATGCAAACAAACTTATAAGACAAGGAGGCCTCTCAACCCACCAGTGTGTGATCGAACATCTGTAGAAGAAGAGCAGATTCTGGCAGGAATGATAGATTATACCAATCTATCCATGCCAGTGTGTCTCAACCATTTCCTGCCAGCCAACCAGGCAGCCTGACGCTGAGGAGGAAGGTTTGCTTCGTCTCTTTGTGGAAACAGCCTTGAGTCTGAGGTCCAAGGAAAACATACAAACTCTGGCCTGGCTTCCTCAGCAACTTCCCATTTGTCTCTGTTTAGGCACACTTCTTACTTCTTACTTATTCAATGTTTTTTTTTTCAACACTATCTTAAATTTCCTATTAATTTTTTATTACATCGTCTCACCCATATTTCCTTGTCTGTGCAGCAAATTTTGTTATTATCTCACAGAGTGGACCATGTCTTCTCACTCACAATCTAAGCAGATTATAAACACAAAATAAGATTTGGTGCTGTGTCTCATCTATGTGAGACAGAATTGTCATGAAGAATATGTGTCAACCAATCTGCTCTGCAAAGACTGCTTTGTAACAGCCAATGTGTCTGTAAAAAATAAAAATCAGCTCTCAGTGTCTAATCAGCAGACATTTCCTGCTGTCAGGCTCAGGTTGTATGAGTTTTTACTCCAATGAGATTTTTTGATTGATAATGAGTTTATAAAATTGCCATGTTAGTCACTGATTTTACCATGACACGTATCTGGGACTGGGCAGTTACTGCTGTTCCAGTAACTGCAGGCCCTGGAGACAGAATGGTCAAAAAATACAATTTTGA
>JARVJO010000024.1:3075945-3086227 GCA_031762555.1 Cynodonichthys magdalenae
ATAACTGTTTTTCCTGCCTCCCAGAGAGTAGATGCTGATGTTTCTGGTGAGTCATTATACTCTAGATAAGATGACCAGTTTCAGCGCAGCCAGGCCTCAGTGTAAGACCTTAAGCTAAACCCAAACAAACAGCCCAGCAGGCTGGATCTGAGCAGAGACTCTGCAAAAACACTTCTAAACTTCCACATTATAACCTCTTCAGTCTCTTCCTGGTTATACTCCTGAAGATGTTACCTTTAATGTCAGACGTCAGAACGTAACTAACTTTTGTTTATGCAGACAGAAAGAACACACTGATAACACACACACACCAACTCTTTGTCTGTTACTTGAATTGATCAGAAAGTATAAAATACAAAACTGCATCAAACATTCAGTTGATCAATTACAAAATTACCTTCTATAGCGTGTGGCCAATTGCATTTCAAGAAAGAAAAGAAAAACAGCAACAGCTGATAACAAAGTAACAAGTGACAAGCTTCCAAGAAATGTAGTGGAGTCAAAAGTACAATATTTGTCTTTGAAGTGTAGTGGCGTGAAAGTCAAAAGTCCCCCCCCCAAAAAAAAAAACAATTACTGAAGTAAAGTAAAGATACTCAAAAAAATGTACTTAAGTTCAGTACTTTAGTAAATTTACTTTGTTACTGTCCACCACTGATTATTAACAGCTCTATTCAGGTTCCTCCTCAGTGGTTTTACCTACAATAATTAGCTGCTTTACAAAGTGTTTCTTTTTTTCTCTTAGCATCTGACTCTTGTAAAGGTACAACCTGTCTTATTATATGTTACCATATCCAGCTGCTCTCATTGGCAAAAGTTGTCATTTTCACAAAATATAAGCTGTTTACTTGCCTGAAATAAAATTTTATGGTAAAACAACTTGCTGTTGTTAGAAAACTGTAACTGTAGGAGAACTTACAGAGATCCAGTGGTGAGTTTCAGTGTTCTTATGTGTTTTCCTGCGGTTAATGTTTAGTTACTGTCATGTAATTAAATGATCATGAGTGAGAACCTGACTGATCTACATGAGGAAAAATTAGATGTTCAGCTGATTCAATCTTTACTAGTATGTTTTTCTCAATTATGCACTCTGCTCACTGATACGATAGGCAGAGCATTCAAATCCATTTCTATGTTTTTTTTATTATCACAGACTTCTTTGTGATATTGCTCTTTCTTTCCTTTCCCAGACATCTTGAACTAGTTGAGTACCTTGTCATTTTTTCAACCTTTTTTTGCCAAAGACTTAACATTTATTTTTATAAAATAAACACTGCTTTATCAGTACCTCCAAAATGGTGACGTTTCCAGGACTTTTGGAATTTGAAAAACACAATAAAAACACTCTATAGGCGATCTATAATTGAACCAGCGGATCTGGTCAAACAAATGTGTTTTTCATTTCATCTTTTTCTTTGTTCTGTTAAGATTTATCCATACATCCAAAGCACAAAAATTAGTTGTACTGAGGATTAAATAATTCTAATAAATGGAAACTACATTAATCAGGAATGCTTGCCACATCTTTATCAAGTGTTATGATGAAACCATGCAACCCCTGATATGTTATCTGTGTGGAGGATTATTATGTTATATTGCTTCTGATGAATTCCCTGCTCTTGGAAAAGATTCAATTCCAAGATTTTTTTGTTGTACCATCACACGTTAGCAAAGCAACATGCTCATGTTAGTGTGTTCAATATTCATTTTAATCCTAGAAATTCTGCATTTAAGACTAATAGATGTTGTGTTCTTCCTGTAACAAGGAAATATGTAGGAATAATTGCCTTGCTCTAGGTTAAGTGAGGTATTTATGTAATCCTGCATTAACCATCATCCTTTCTATGTAGCTATAGCATCAAGAACTTAATTTTCTAAACCACATAGAAAACATTAATGGCAATGAATACAGCACAGCTGAGCTCAGTAAAAGACCACCTACACAGCAGCAGCATCAGTGTCGTACCTTCAGGGAAAATGATAAAATATACATTTTTAACAGCAGAGTTTCTTGTTTCATTCACAACAAAATTTCAGTGCAACACTCGGAGAGAAAACAGAAAAAAAACTAGCTTTCTTCGAAAGTGTGCACATGGCCCACCATGTTGCATTCCAAAGTTTAAAAAAGATATTTTGAATTATCAGAGTAGAGGTGTCCCAATACACATATTGGTATCAGTATCTGACCCAGTATGACCCACAATACTTGTACTAGCAGGCAACAGTTGCAACAGCACAGGCAAACCAGGCAAATACCCAGGGCCCTGAGCTGCTCTGGGGCCCCTAGACAATGACAATTGAGCTGTGTGAGCATCCCTGTAAATTCAGAGTTTTAAAGTAACTTAGTACAAATACTTTGTTACTGTATTTAAGTAGAAATTTTGGTTGTCTGTACTTTATTTGAGTAATTATTTTTCAGATGACTTTTTACTTCTTTTACTTTTTACTTTTGCTTGTCGGCCTCATCCTGGAAGGAAACTCACCTGTTCGCCAGCCTGTCTGTCTGCACCCTACCTGCAAATAAGTCACTTACTATTTGGATCCAAGACCCTCCTCTCCTCATATCACCTCAGCCTGGAACCTGTAAGAAACTACAAATACTCACCTGCTAATACTCATCTGTCATCCAAACCAACAATAACCTGGTCTCCCTCCTCTCTTCCAGATCTGACTCCCATTCCCAGCCACGCTGCAAATAAACTCACTTACCTTTTTGTATTCTGTATTCCTGGTCTGTTCTTCACTGGTCGCTTGCATTTGACAAAACCTGAGAATCTGATATAGAGTGAATTTAATTGTGGTTGGATGAGAAGTATAAATACATACCACTCTGACACCTCATTAGTGTGTACACAATCCATCACAGCTGCACGCTTTTGAAAAAATATAGTTTTGGAAAGGTCACCTCCCAATAAATGTCAGTTTGGAAAATCTAACTGCACATGTTTGTTTGTTTACTTTTGATACTTAAATACAAAATAATCAGATACTTTAAAACATTTAATTAATATTCTTAATGGAGAATTAAGTTTTTAAAGTAATTTTATGATAAGATACTTGTACTTTTACTCAAGTATCACTTTAAGGTACTTTATACAACACTGTTTAAATTATGTGGTGGTCAATGCAGGAAAGTGTAATGAGACTGTAATTGGAATCCCCTTCAACGTGCCCCCTCCCACTAACTAAATGTACATGAGGTCTACCATGAGCAAAGAGGCTCACAGGACTGTCGCTTGTGTCAACTGAGTGAAATGTTTGAAGGTCTTTGGACATAGAAGACATTGTGGTGGTGTTTGCTGAAGCCAAGTCTTGCCAGAAGCAGATTTAGATATTTTATACTGTATATGATGGTCTGAAAGTCACCATACCAGGTGCCTTTTGCCTAGGGTCCCCTCGTAAATACACTCTGATACTCCAGAACAATACCACTTTTATTCTTGGTGTAATCGGTCCTGATGCACAAGTAACTGAAGGCAAAAAATGTCTAATTGAAGACATTATGATACAAATTAAAGAGGAAGCAGACTATCTGTGGTACTCATCTAAACTATCATGATAAGGTCCAAATAGGGCTTTCAGCACAAATAACTTGATAAAACACTCGAATACAAAACACAATGCAGAATTCAAAGAGTTTGCTATAAATACTCTGGAAGCATGAAAATGGCACCAGACAACCCATGTGCTGTAATGATAACTGAAGCTCTGATAGTTCATCATAGATGATGACCTGTCATATTAAGAGGTAGACAATATTAGATTTTGTCTTCTTCTCATGTTTTAGAGCCTTGGTATGACATAAAGCCACCACCACACTGTTGAAAAGTAGTTACCTAAAATGTATTATTTTGTACAAAAAAACAACAACATATTACAGCCTGTTGCAGGATGTTTCTGCATTAGGTAGACTGATATTTGGGTCAGTACATTATCTGTTGTTAGTTTAATTGTGTGGTGGGTGAATAAATATTTCATGTTCCAGAGAGCCATGTTACAAGCAAAGCAACTTCCGGGTCACGCACTAGCAATGACTCAGCAGGTAACAGAAGGCTAGTGTCACCCGTGTTTTTTGGCCTTTTCCCTGAGAATAACACAAGCAGCCAACATGCTTCAGATATAGAATATTCCCAAAGGTTCTGCTCGTGTTATTCTCAGGGAAAAGGCCAAAAAAAACATGGGTGACACTAGCCTTCTTAGCTAGTGTCTTTAAAGTCACTAAAGTACTAATTCAGAAACTGCTTGGTACACATTATCAACAAGTACCCAAACTGAAGTACTCGTATTTGGTTGGAAGAACAGAGGTTTAGGACATGCCTAGCTTGGAGTATGTTATCTATAAAAGAAACTGACTAGATATTTTGCAAATGGTACAAATAAACGTGCACACACACAGAGGCAAAACCAATTTGCCAGCAGGTGATAAACAGACTTTAAACAAAAGCTGATGTGATGTTCTTGTTCCACGCTCTCATCCTCAGCGTCATTAACTTTATGTTGGAGTCTGGTCAGAATATAAAACCACCTGAAAGATGATTCCTACACTTCCAGAATATTTTAGAAAGTTTTGTCCCTGTTGTAAATGCTGAGTCATCTTCTCTAAGTCAGGGAGTAAAAATGTCACAGCAAAGCAAAATTGACCATTCATGGTAATACGCTTCTCGTACAAAACCATTAAACATAAACACTAACACTTAACATTAGTCCTAAATGCCTGATTCATTGGTACTAATGACTTCTCATGGAGGAGACTGAGCTGCTGGTATCCTGTGACTCAATGCTTCCTCCATGTCTAAATAAGGCCCTGAGCTCCTCTGTGTTATTTATCATTGTGTTCAGCACTTACTGGTACACATTCCCTGCTTGTGACCTGACATGTATTGGAAGCAAGTTACACAGGACTAAAATAAAGCCTCTGTTTTTAGATGCTGAAGAGGAGAGAAGCAGCTTATAAATGAGGGCAAAAAGGTTTATAGGTCTTGAGAAAACATCAGATTTACAAAATATTAATAATGAATCATCTGATTTGATGTTGCAAGGTCCCAAATTACACAAGTGTTCAAGCTTCCCTTCCCTTTCCTCCCATTTGAGGAAAAAAAAGGCCAATTTTTCACAATCTTTTTGGCCCATGTTTATCTTCAGACTGGCTGCTTGAATTGAGTTTAAAGACGGAGCAAGGTGGTTATCTGCATGTGTTTGCAGTTAGGAGCTTTAAGCCAAATCAATAAGATGTTAGGTGGTAGAGAATTTTCTAAAAGGTAGAAAAATGCTGTGTTTGTAAAGAAAAAACTCAGTTAAATGTCACAACGACTTGCTTCTTATCTGGTAGAAGTGCTGATCTCCTGGATGGTAAATTCTCAGATACAAACTGGAACCTAAAGCTCTGATCACAGCCGGCCTCTGAGGGCAAATGACGGTTAAGTGTTTGTTCTTCTTTATGTCTTTCTTTTTCTGCCAACTTCCCACCTCATCTACTCCCTCATCACTCCTCCAAAGTCTCCCTCCGGAGTGATGCAGTGAAAGCCTCCCTTGCTCTTGTGAAACGGGTCTGGTTTCTATTAGTGATTTGGCACAGGCATGTGCGCACGTTCTGTCTAGGTGCAGGAGCTCTTAATGCAGAAATTTCCTTTTTTACAAGTCAGCCCCCATCCCTTAGTCTGTCTCTCTTGTTTTGACTCACGCACATACACAGTTACCCCCTGCAGGCCCACCCCTGCCCCACCAGAGGACTTGGACAACCCAGAACACTGGAGCACTTATGTTTCCATGAGTAACAGGGAGGGTTAGACTCCCCGGGGAGCAGTCGTCATGGGCGCGGCCGGCTCTTTTAGTCAGATCCACCTCAGGTCATCAGGATCTGGCTCAACCACAGCCACCAAGGACTTAGATTACTCCTGGAAGAAATACTTTGTGCGCTTTGTAACATCATTTGAACAACACTGATGTCTTTCTACAAAAAACAACAGAGGGGGGAAAAAAAGGACTATTATAGAAAAATGAAAAAAAAGGGTTTGGACAACGAACAAAATTCATTTGAATTTGGAAAAATGACATCAACCTTAGGAGGATAAAGCAGCAGGAGCGGTCTTGGAAGCAAATCCTTTTAACGAGAATAAGTTACCGCTAAAATAAAAAGACCCCAAACTGCAAATAATCCACGAAACTATAAATTATTTTTAAAGCAGTCAAAATATTCCTTTTTGAACGAGGCTTTCACATTCTGGCCAAGACAAAATATGACCACCTGTTTGAGGAAACATTAAAAGGGTCGTGCTTCCTGGTTACAACTAAACAATCAATCATGAAAACTGGGAAAGTCGAGCCTGATTAACAAAAACTATATGTGAATTATGTGGCTGTGAAAATCTGTTGTATGGAGCCTAAAGCTGAAAAAAGAAGCTCTCTGGAGATTTGTCTTTGTAAAACCTGAGCCCTCCTGTGTCTATAGGTTTGTAATTTGTGCACATAAAATTTTGATCTTGCAAGGAAAACTATTACTGCTAACTGGAGAAAATCACCTCCTCCAACTAAGAAAGAATTGGACTCTTCATTTGAAACAAGTCAACATTATGGAGCAGCTGACTGCAAAACTCCAAATGAAAATGATGTAAAAATACCCACTGTCAAGAATAGTTCTTATGTGTGTACATTGTTTATTTATTTTCAATAACAGTAAAAAAATAAATAAAACTGTGATCTGTGTTCACAAACAAAAATAAAGTTATTTCATTAATCCCTTGCATAGTTTTAAGTCATACACAGTTTAGTATTCTGCAGAAAAATCCAAATCTGACAGTGTGAATTGCCAAGTGTTTAAACAAAAAAATATATGTTCATGTTTGTTTTACCCCAGTTGGAGTTAGGTCCTGTTAATAAAGAAAGTTTAGGACTCTTAAAATGAAATGTTCTTTAATTTTATCAAATCAAACAGCTCTGGAAAAAATTAAGAGACCACTTTCAAATGATCAGTTTCTATGATTTTACTCTTTATAGGTATATGTTTGAGTAAAATTAACATTATTTTATTCTATGAATTACTGACATGTCTCCAAAATTCCAAGCAAAAATTTAGTATTTATTTGCAGAAAATGAGAAATGGTCAAAATGATGAAAAAGATGCAGAGCTTCAAAGGATGCACAGAAAACAAATTCACATTCATTTAGAAACAACAATGTTTTAACTCGGGAAGAGTTCAGAAATCAATATTTGGTGGAATGCTTAGAAACAAATAGGGAAACTATGCTGTTGTCTCTTCATTTTATCCAGAGTTGTACTGTATAGGACTCACACCTATAATTCATATTTAACCTTCTTTAAAAGCCCCATTAGTTGAGTATCAAGAAGGAGGAAAATTTTTTTTAAATTAAGACTTTAATCAAAAGATCAGATCATTTGAAATGGGTTCTTCGAAAGAGATGAACAAATACTGTCTTACCTGTTGTAGATAGTGCTTTAAATTAGCAGAGTTTTGAAAAACTAAGCTGAATTTAGACTGGTTTGAGTTGAGTGGGCTAAAGCAAAGTAAATCAATCTTAAAAAATGTATTTCTGTCATTACAAAAGCTCATTTATAAACTTTTACACCGTTACATCATTATAATTGCACAAATATGTTTTACTTGGAAGACCCCTTAGCTGAACAGGATGTGCTACAGCTAGCTGCTGCAGTTGTTACTTCTGTTTATAAATAACCATAGAATGTTGTGTAAAAAATATACATATTACATATTAATATTAACAGCATATAGAAAAAACAAGATAGTCTTGACTGTGTTTAGACAAGCCTTTTCCTTTACGGTTCTATCAAAATGAAAGTCTGTTTCTCCAAACTCGGGCTGTTCAAAGACTTATGTACAACAGGTAAGACACTAAGTGTTCATAACCAGAAAACAACAGTTTTAAAGGTCTCAGCCATACCTTTAGTTTGCTAACCGGTTTTAAATTTGATCTATGATTATTTGATCAGATCTAAACAGATTTAGGAGAATGATAAAAGTTAGTTTTCTGAAGGAATATGGAAAAGCATAATGTGAACCCATAAAACTGTTGTTTGACTTGATGTTGTTTTTATTTAGCTTTGGGGTTTTTTTGTAAATTACTTTTGTTTGAATATATTCTGGGGATAAAGGGCCAGATATTTTATATTTTTATTTTTTATTGTATATAGTGATTTTGTTTTTAATGAAACAAGTAAATTTCTAAATAAAACAAAAATGAAAGTAAGATTTGACAAGGAAGTCAAAAACTTCTGACATTTTTATTCAAAATTTCATAAACACCCTCAAGTACCAAATGTGTTGTCACTTCACCACCCATAATCCTTCTTTAGACTTCTCCAACTTATTAATGCCTAGTTTTTAACACATTTTCTCTTTCCAGATCCTTAGCTGGCACTGTTCAGTTAAATCGTTGAGCTCTTACAGCCTCCTGAGTCAGAGGAGGTTAAAATAGACATGACTTCATTATGCCTACTCTGAATTCTCCCCTGCCTGTCGATATAATTGCTTCCATATCTCTCAGCTGGGGCACAGGCCTTGATGATGTTAGCGTGGAGCTAGAGAGGGGAGGTTTGGGATGAGGACAGCCTAGAACAGCTGGGTGGGGTCGTTTACTGACTCCGTCTCTCAGCTGACAGTGCCTCAGCACTGGAGGCCTCTCGGTGTGCTCTGTGTGTGAGTAAGGCTTTCCTTGACTCATAATGTGTTATTTCCACATTACTGATGTCACACACTATTCCTCTTGTTGTACTGCAACCTCCTGTAGACAAGAAAAATCAAAACATGTTTAGCAAAACTAGAATAAAGACCAGTCTGTGCAGGCAAATCAGTATCAGCAACTTTTCTTCTCTCTGAAAAGTTGAGCCTCTTCGATCTGAGGCTCTGCTGAGAATTAGCAGAATCTTTTGGAGGTGCGATTTTCTTTTCTCTTATCAACACATGACAGCCAGATAAACCTTCAGACAGAGGGTCAAACCAAACTGAGTCCGGACTAGATCCAGGTGAGTGGATGGTTTAAAGCCTGGCACCAGGGGGAGAGCACAATGCCACAAGTGTATTTTGGTTCCTCTGACCTCAGTGTTTGAAGTGTTCAAGTCTCTCTAAAGATTCTTCTAGATAAGATAATGAATTTGTTTTTTTTTTTTTTTTTTCAGGACAAAAGTGCACATTTACGTACTGTAAGAGTAAAAGGAAAATGCAAAGACATCTGAAATGAGGATAATAGTCTAAACATTTTTAACCTCTCTGCTCAGTTTTAAGGCTAAAAAACTAAAACTAGCTTTAGGTAGTAGCTTGTAGCTTTAGCTTTAAAACTAAAGGCTTGTTCCATCCAAACATACTGTAACATACTGTAGCTGCATGATGAAAATAAAGTAGCTTCCCTTCAGCCTCGTGTTGCCTGCCCTGTCTTGACACCAGGCCCTGGATGAACTCCCCCCCGGATATGAAGGCGTTGTGTGATTGGTCAGAAGATCACGGGTGTGTTTGTTTATGCAGAAAAGCACTCAGATAGCAGTGTTGTCAAGTCATTCCAACTACTCTGATTCCAGCCTTTTCTTGTATCACAAACAACATGGATAGTTTTGTTCGAAGCAGCCAGGAAGTTCAGCTATCCAAAGGAGTCTTCCAGACACTTATAAAAGTAGTCAAACAGCCAAAAACTCACAGATGGAGATAGCACAGACATTGTGCAATCCTTTGCACATTGTGGAATCTGTCTGCCAAAAAGTGTGGAGCTTTATCTGTAATAGATTTGTGGCCAAACAAAGTGTACTGCAGCAGGAGGGTTTCCCAGGAGCTTTGAACCATGTGTCTTGTGAAGAAATGTGTATGTAGAAAGGTGTAAAAACAAATGTTTCAACCACAGAGAGTCAACTGTTTAGCTTCAGATTTAGAGATGTGAAGTTGACAAATGATTTGAACCTTTGGAGCGACTCCTAACAATGAACAATAGTAACCGAGTTGTGGACAGTTAAGAGCCGTTCATATGTATATTTTTTTAATTATTGTCTTTATTTTCTTCTTACCCACAGAGATGATCGCTCCTCCTTCACTTTTTCATGCAAAACAGGCAAAGCTGTAGAGTACAGTAGCTCAGGGGGAAAGAAGAGGGAGGCTCTGCTTGACAAAACACATGGTTCCTCCCGCATGACACAATAACCGTGTTTCCATCAATGTTTCTTAATTCGCATTTTGAAGTTTCTCATTAGAAAAGCTGAATGGAAACGGCCTGATTCGAAAAAACTTCCTCTAATGCGCAAAAAAGTTTATTTGCTCGCTTGAGG
>JARVJO010000024.1:3112601-3146494 GCA_031762555.1 Cynodonichthys magdalenae
AAGCCGAAGGCTAGACCGTCCAAATTCACAGTGACTTTCTTCCGGTCTTCGCTGTCTACCAAGGACCCAGCCCACCTTGATCGGGTAGACCGGGTCCTTCGGAGGATCCGGTCTCTCGTTTTGGACACAGCCCCTGATGAAAAGTCAAATTTATTTGTAACATAAACAGTGTTTTTATAACAACTGAAGGCAACATAGTTACTTGATAGTGGTAAAGAATTTCACTATTATGTGCCTGGAAAATACTTATTCACCCCCACCCCCTTTTAATCACACATTCATGTGAAGAAGTGAGCAAAAATCAGATTTTGACATATTTTTTGTTTAGATGACCAGCGCATACATAATAACCAGAAATTGAGCTCAAATGCAGAAGGATCTTTTTTATTTTTATTTACTAGTTTTATTTTTACAGCTGTGGTGGAGTGGTTAGAGGAGCCGTCCTGGAACCGGAAGGTCACCAATTCGATCCCCGGTTCCAGCTGTCTCAGTAGGCAAGTGGGTGAAGTGTCTTGCCCAAGGACACAACGACTGATGGTGGTCAGAGGGTTCGGTGGCGCCAGTGCTTGGCAGCCCCACCTCTGTCAGTGTGCCCCAGGGCAGCTGTGGCTACAATGTAGCTTACCATCATCAGTGTGTGGATGGGTGAGTAAAGCACCTTGGGGGTCCAAGTGGATTTGAAAAGGCTTTATAAGTTTAAACCATTTACATAGTATATATAGTATATATTTTGCAAAAATCAAACAACTTGTTTGAAACATGAGATGAACAGAAACTTGAATTAGGACAATTTAACTTTGCATTTACACCTGACCTTTACACCCACATGGACTGTAAGAATTGGTCACCTGTTTGCAGCTCTAACAGCTGTAACAATAAGATTTCTGCAGGAATTTGTGCACAATCATTATGTAAAGCATTCATGAGGTCAGGCACTGATGGAAAGAAGATCTGGTACAGGTGCTCAGTGGGGGTGAGGTCAGGGCTCTGTGCGGATCGGTCAAGTTCTTCCAACCAAACTCATCAAACCATGGTTTCATCGTCTTTGGTTCATTCACTGGGGATAAAAATTTTTCAAAGTGAATTCACAAAGTTGGAAGCCTAACTTGGTCCAAAATGTCTACTGAGAGATGAATGTCCTCTGTACGCTGTCTACATAATAAATAAACTAAAGTTCTAATTATACTAAACTTATTGTTTATTTTACTACATACCTGCTGTACAGGATAGATCTAATTTAAATATTGTGGTCTGTCAACAATTTTGCTTGTGTACAAAATGTCAAATATACATATAGCTGGTAGATTTTCCTAAATGAGGTGGTCAGTTATAAACACCAGCAGCCAAGCTGAGTGTGATCCTGGGTAAATTCAAGTATTGCAGAAATATTTTTAAAACATTTAATGGTCTATTCTCATCTTTTAACAAATCAACATGAAATTTGGTAGGAATGTAGATGTGTCCGACCTACACTGCACCAGCCAACGGTTTTATGATAGACCCCATATTTGAGAAGGGGGCTCTGAAAAGGGGGTTTACAACCATTTGAGTTATATAAAAAATGCTTATAACTCAAAAACTATTCAACATAGGAGCTTCAGATTTTCTTTCAGCTCTGATGAAGGGCTATCCATCGGGCCTACCAAGGAGCCCCCCCGCCCCACCCAAAACAACAAATCCGACTTCTGAGTTCTGGTTCATTGGTGCTTTGCGAGCTGATGTTTAAAATGTTTTAAAAATAATAATAAAATTAGACTAGTCCTTTTTCATTGAACCAGCAGGAATGTGTTCAAGGACATATTATCAACAGATCTGTTATAAGAATCACAGACAGCAGTCCTGCTCCACTCATATCTAATCTTCAATAAGACTATTATATAAATAACTTAACATGACATTATGTAAAAATGACTAAATATTCATTTTCTTCTAAAAACCATGGGCGCTCAGTGAACAAGTCCTACCTGGCACTTAATTCCAGCCTGGCTGCAGCCACAGTGGCGAGGGTCGCAGTACAAACGACAATCGCAGCCACATTCCTCCCGGGAGAGGCGGATGGCTCTGAGCTCAGTTTTCTCACGTGCATCTATTCGAGTGATGCCAGAGGCTCGCAGCAAGGCCCGGCGGCGCTTTGTGGGCAGCGGCTGCAGGAAGAAACAATCATCCACCTCCACAGCATCCACATCCAGGTCCTCATCTGATACATCGTCCAAAGTAAGTAGGTCTGCCTGGGCGCAGTCCACTGTGCCGTTCCTTGTTAGCTGCAGATGAAAATTTGAAGCTATGAGGTCCAGTAAGTTCCTGAATTCAACTTGAAGACCTAAAGGCTCCTTAGGGTAAGCAGCAGGGAGGTCATATGTCCCCAGAAATAGCTTTATTTGCAGTTGTTCTTCATAGTATTTAGATATTTTTTTTACTGTTAGCTACACTGAAAATTCACTCATTGCACTCTACATTAGTAATCATTACAAGTAAAAACCTATTTTACTTAATAAAAACATGACAAAAATATAATACAAGATTTTTCTGTATCAAAATTAAAGCCATTAATCTAAGATGGCAAGATTTACTAAATTAGAAAAAACGGAATTGTAGGAAAAATGCTAAATTACAAAATCGCACAAGGATTTGTATATATGCCTAGACTTCAGTTTTGTAGCCATACACCCATACTACTTCATGTTTTGCCTCAGCTTTCTTTTTATTCACATTTTGCAACAGATTCTGAAGAAAACATTGATATTAATGTGCTGAAACCGTTATCTCAAACATCCAAATAATCAGAATAATTTGTTAATAATCTCCGGATAGAAATTATATTGTCTCAGTTTTAGTTATTAATGAAGAATGAAGCAGTGAAAGTTGGATGCGTGGCAGAGAGGTGTGACGGAGGTCTGCAGAGATTGCCATGAATGCACGAGGTGTCGTGTTTGTAGCCTGGTAACAACAGAGCTGATGACATCACACACAGCATCAGCAGGTGAACTCAGCTTACTCACTGTTACTCGTCAGAGCAGGAGTTAAAAATGAGAAAATATCTAGAAGAAACAAGGTGACATTCTACAGAGTCAATATGACTGTAAGTAGAATTTGGGTACGGAATAAATAGTGCAGTTTTTGAAGGGTGAGAATGAATTTACAACTCCAAAACTTAATATTAGAATAATATTAGATTAACTTCTGTATTATTTTATATGTGTATATATTTTTGTTTGTTTTGTTTTCCTCTCACAAACTTATAAGACTCTGAAAACCAGATGAATTTTAAGTGTATCTATGTAGAGTGGGGTAGGATTAAAAAAGTTTGACTTCTTCCTACCCCTTTTCAGACATGTTTATGGGATTTATGTGTTATTTATTTGTTTTGTGTGAGTGTGTATATAAGTATGTATACACAGATAGGTTTATGCACATTGGGTGTAAATTTATTTTACTGGTTTATTTATTTTGTGTACATTCAGTTAAAATAATTTTATTTACTGATATTAATTTATATTACAAAGGGTTCTAATTGTTCAAAAACTGTACGGATATGTGTAGTATATATATATATATATATATATATATATATATATATATATACACATATATATATATATAGATAGAGAGAGAGAGAGAGAGAGAGAGAGAGAGAGAGAGAGAGAGAGACAGAGAGATACAGATTCATACTAGTGTTAACCTTGACAAGCTTTATGTAATGAATTTGACATGTCTGGAATAAATCAATCCAAAATTTAAAAAAATCTAATGAGCACAGGATCTCAAGTTTTTCAGCAGAAAAATCCCTTAACTATATGAAAAAAAAACTTAAAGAGAGTCTGGAAATATTTGTTTGTGTCTTGTTTGATGGTGCATAACGTCAGCAGAGATTTTTAACCCTTGGGCCTCGACCCACAATCACAGAACGTCATTGACTGAGTTGCAATACACTTTCTCACCACTTGTAGTGGTAGTGCGCTACACAGATGTCTAACCACTTTTTTTAATACATAGAAGCAAAGGTTTGAGAAATGGAAACATTTTAAATGAAAAGTTGGAGGCAAAAATCCACTGAAGTGTTCCTAACTAACAACTTTTAGAATTAGTTATGAAAAGTAGCTTCTGGTAAAAAAAAATAAATACATTTTGTGCACTTGGGGTAGCTTGTAATTTAATTGTGTGAAAGTTAAAGTAAACATTTAATTTTTAGTTGCTGAGGCTGTCAGAGAAAGTGTGAGGGGGTGGAGGTGGGATTTTTTTTATTATTATTATTTTTTTATTAAAACAAGATTTTAGCTCTGACTTTTTTTGTTTTATTTTTTTTCACAACTGAAGTTTCACAGCTCATAATGGAGAATGTGTAAATACCATAAAGACCAGACCAAACAATAGGGCGAGTTGCATTTTGGAGTTTTTCTGTGTCATTAGATTTCTCAGACCAGTTTATATTGTTACAGACAATCTCATGGTGTTCAGTCTGCAACACAAATAATGTAAGAGTTTCAAATAGGGCCTATGATCACAGATAAAGTTCATGTCAAAGACTAGCTGTATGTCACAGTTTAACCTTTTAATAAATTTATAACAGTTTTATGCTCTGATTAATTCTAAGTATTCAGAAAAATGCACTTCAAATGGCTGGAAAATGTAAAGTTTTGAGAAGATGATTTTCTAAATTTTCTGGGGGGGAAGCATCTGGACCCTCCTAGGATCACTTCGCACTGCTGGTATGAGCTAAAATATTTAAGTGTCTCTCATTGCCACCAGCAAATTTTACCAGTTTGTCATAATCAGAGCTTATGATTTATTTGACAAGGTCTTTGCTTGTTAAACTGTAAGTGCATTTAATTGTAGTTATAATGCAAAAACAATAAAAATGAAACCAAGATTTAGACTAATTATCACTTTGATCAGCAGATTGTTGATATCTAAATGGGCCTCATGGCACTTTAAATTCAACAACTTGGGCCCCGAGGTCAAAAAGGTTAAGACCCCCTTATTTTAAAGAATCTGGAGACGCTTAAGTGGACGAAAGAGCAGGAAATGCAAACCTAAAATGGACACATCAGTGTCTGTTGTCGTCAACACTTACAATCTGATCAGATCAATAAATATTCCAGATCCTTTTATTGGAAGAATTGACATAATCTGCCTGCATCATTCTCTCTTCTCTGCATCATTTTTTGACGTAAACTGCAAGCAGGAAATGATTCATATCTAAAATGCACAAGTACGGTCATATTTAAAATTCAGGTGGCAGTTTTAAAAATCACTATTTAACAGATCTGCAAGTAAATTACCAGGTTTTCAAACAAAATAAAAGGTTTTATGTGAACGTTTGTATTTTAAAAATCACAGCACTAAAGCTCTAAAAGAGAGTACTTGAGTAAATGTTTAGTTAATACTTAAAGTCTAAATACTTTGATTTTAAAGCTTTGTAAACTAGATTACTTCAAAAAACTTCAGGTATAGAGCTCTTTGGTTGGTTAGTCAGTGTTTGTTTAATTACTTTAATTTGTAATTAACTGCAGTAGAGATGATTTAACTGTGTCAGATCAAACTGACCTTCATCCTGCGGGCGTTGAGCTTCTCCTGGCGCAGGTGCTGGTGTAACGTGAGCCGGTGGCTGCTCTCCTGCTCGCGAGCGAACTCGCCCAGCGTGTAGTGTCTGATGGAGGAGTGGTGGCGGGCCATGCCCAGGGAGCTGCCCCCCTGACTGGGCACGCTGGTGAAGCCCTGCTTCCGGGGAAAATAATACACGGTGACCACGTCGAAACGCACCCGCTTCCCCCCCAGCGCCGGCTTGTGCTGTCTGAGGATGGAGGTGGCTGAGGGGAGGAATTGAGGAGGCAGAGATGCACAAAAGTAATTATATAATGTGATGATTCTGTTTGACGAGTTGTATTTCAACCAAGTCTCCCAGTCCCGTACTTACGTGTGAATGTGGTACTGGACGAAGGGTTGAGGCTGTCGCAGCTGTCAGCGCTGTCACTGCTGGAGATGTCATCGTCAGAGTCCTTAGGTGTCGAGAACAGAGAGCCGCTGTCCACCTCTTCATATCTTCGTTTGAGGCTTAGAGACGAACCTGCCTCCATGGAAACCTAAAGTCTGAGTGAGGACACAGCAGCTCAGGTCGGCCACACACAAAAAACAAATACACACTCTTGGCTTTAATGAGAGAAGAAGAAAAAAGTAACCTTTGTGGTGCTGTGGACAATTTCTTCACTACTTAAGAGACAAAATGTTCTTGTTATTTTTATGACAGCCGGGTCATTTATATCAAAGTGTTCCCATCTAAAGTCAGTCCTCCACATCACCATAGAAACAAAATGGTGACATCTGTGCAGTCCTGCCTCCTTTCATCTGTATTCCACCTCCATCATTTTCTCTGGTGTTCCCGTCACCCCAGCCCGAACATCTCACATGAGATGCAATTTTGAAATGATCAAGTCTAAAAACGTAACCATAGCAACTGAGCAAGCATGATTTATGCAAACAGCCTTGAAGTGAGAAATCTCTGTGGCATTAACTCACCTGGATCCGCACAGACTCGTCATTTTTATAACCATACAGTAAACTTATATACGTGATCATAAAGACATGGCTTCATTTTAACTTCCTGTCTTAGATGAAGCAGCTCTATGTGAGAATTTATATCATCTCAATGGAAATATTACATGTGAGTAACACGTAAAGGTTTTTTAAACAAGCTTGTCCTTAAAATCTAATAAGAAAAAAAGATTGAGTGAAGCTTCTGATGCAGTGCAGTAATTACAAAAATGGGCTTTAAAATGGAAATTCTCAATACCTTCATACACCTGGTCTTAAAGCTTTATGCACAGATGTTAATGTAGGATATGACATAAATCCCTTATGAAAAGAACAATCCAGCAGAGGTGGATTATCATATTAGAAATGACTTCTTGATAATCTTAGTATGATTGCGGTTATTATTATTTATTTAGGACCTGCAGTTTGAAGGTGCTGTTTAACTGAACACATGATTATCAGACTGTGTTGGGGGAGGTTTAATATTATCAGTCTAACAGGCAAATGCTCGGTCACCCTGTCTCCATTCAGCTCTCCCCATTTTTCCTCTCACTCACTCTAACACACAAAGGCAAAGCTCCCAGTTAAAGAGACACTTCTTACCTGAGGCAGAAACAGGCACTCTTTAATCCAACCGACGCGGAGGTCGTTTCTCTTTCCAACACAAGCTGCACATCAATCTTTTCAGCCCCTGTGAGACGCTTTTTGTCTATCAGAACCGATATTTCCCGAACCCAGTGTTATTCGGGCTGCAGCCGTGGAGTAAATGGTGACCCGGCTAGTTTCTTTATGATTGTCTATTCATCTGCTACGGTTCTATCTGTGCTTTATGAGGCTACTTAGGTTACAAGCTTATTGTTCTACACAGCGGAATATAAAGAAAAAAACTCAGAGCTGCCTGACAGACCGGTGGCTTTCATTTAAACATTGCATACCTCTCTATTTAAAGGGCAGACGACAGAAAGAAAGAGGGGCGTCATATGGTTGGCTGTGGTTTATTTCCCAACATTTTTCGGTGCAGAGGAAAATAAATGTTCACAGCCGAATGTGTTATCTTCCTAAAATGTAAGGCTTGAAAGGATTGTAATGGAGGAATCCGCTGACATTTGTTCGTTTGTCTTGTTGTTCTCTCTCTCTCTCTCTCTCTCTCGCTCACCGGGGCGGATTCGGTCGGTTGGGCTCACTTCGCTGTCTTCTCGCTACGAAAATAAAAATGAAAATAGAAAAAGCCGCGGGTTGGTTTGTGTCGTTTGGTGTAAATTTGTTGCCGAATTTCTAACGAGAAGACGTTTTTCTCCGCGGTCCGCCCCGGCCCCGTTTGTTACAATGTAACAATGGAGGAAGAAATTCTTCCCTGCAGCCACTTATATACTTGCTGTGACATCACACGCACGCGCAGCGTTGATGCATTCTGGGAAATGAAGTGTTTTTATTTTATTTTATTTTTTTATTATTTGTCTTTGCTTATTTAGTTTTTGTAAAAAGTAGATAAGAAAACTATAACACGGGTAGCTCACAACATTAGCCTTCGACTGACTGACATTTCCACCGAGCTGTCAGTTTCCATGGCAACTAATTGACAGCTCATTAACAACAAAGGGACAGATGTGAAGGGCCACTAAACGACACAACAAATGACCCTTTTCTGTAAAGCTTGGGTACATACAGTCATAAAATCAGAATATCATGAAAAAGTTGATTTATTTCAGTAATTCCATTCAAAAAGTGAGACTTGTATATTATATTCATTCATAACACACAGACTGATATATTTAAAATGTTTATTTCTTTTAATTTTGATGATTATAACTGACAACTAATGAAAATCACCAATTTAGTATCTTAGAAAATTAGGATATTACTTAAGGCCAATACAAAAAAGGACTTATAGAAATGTTGGCCAACTGAAAAGTATGAATGCAGCATGGCATGGAGTAGATCGGTCTGTGGCACTGCTCAGGTTCAGCTCTTCTGAATGGGTCTGGCATATTGCATCTTTCTCTTCACATTACCCCACAGTGGACCAACACCAGCATGGCATGGCTGCAAAATTTACTTTCATCAGAGAACATAACTTTGGACCACACGGCAGCAGTCCAGTCCTTTTCGTCTTTAGCCCAGGTGAGATGCTTCTGACGCTGTCTCTTGTTCAAGAGTGGCTCGACACAAGGAATGCGACAGCTGAAACCCTTGTCTTCATACATCTTTGCGTGGCAGTTCTTGAAGCACTGACTCCAGCTGCAGTCCACTCTGAATTTCTCCCACATCTTTGAATGGGTTTTGTTTCACAATTCTCTCCAGGGTGCGGTTATCCCTATTGCTTGTACACTTTTTTTCTACCACAAATTTTTCTTCCCTTCGCCTCTCTATTAATGTTTTTGGACACAGAGCTCTGTGAACAGCCAACCCCTTTTGCAATGACCATTTATGTTTTGCCATCCTTGGTCAATGGTCGTCTTTTGGATAACTATCAAGTCAGCAGTCTTCCCCATGAATGTGCACCCTACAGAACTAGACTCAGACCATTTAAAGGCCTTTGCAGGTGTTTTGAGTTAATTAGCTGATTGGAGTGTGACACCCAGTGTCTTCAATATTGAACCTTTTCTCAATATTTTAATTTTCTGAGATGCTTAATTTGGCCTTTTCATCAGTTGTCAGTTATAATCATCAAAATGAAAAGAAACAAACATTTGAAATATATCAGCCTGTGTGTAATGAATGAATATGAGATACAAGTTTTACTTTTTGAATGGAATTACTTAAATAAATCAACTTTTTCATGATATTCTAATTTTATGACCAGCACCTGTATATTAGAAAACATCTTGACAGGATTCCTAAATGATTTCCAATTTTGAAATTCTATGCATGTCCAGACTTAAATTTTCAAGTTTGTTAAAACATTATTAGCTGTGACTGTTTATACACATTGTGGTCTTAGTATTTATATGCTGCAAACACTTACAAACCACAAACTGCACAAAAGGTTGACAGCAGGGAAAGAAAATATATTTTTTAATTGGTTTACGCTCAAAGTATTGTTTTTTGTTTTTCTAATGGAAATAGTGCTGTTGATTTGGTAAAAATGAGTTTCCATTTATAGTACAATAAAATAAAACTTTAGGGTTGTGCTACCCTGTGAGTGAAAAGTACATATTGTATATGTAACAGATTATATGTATTATTATTCAGTATTTCACTTATGAAAGAACCTTGGGGTTCAGTCTTGCCTAAAGACAACATAATGAAGAACTATGGACTGTAAATTGTAAAATGTCATTGGAGATCAAAGTAATTGAGTCTCCTGAGGCAGAGTGATCTAAGAAACCTGTGAATCTGTAAGAGTCCTTAATAAGAAGCTCAAAAACTATGATGTTGATGGATAAAACCTTAAATTTAAGGCTTGATAAGGTACTGGATATCATAACTATGCCCATGTTCTTTTTTTCTATTCTAATTCAGATTGATAAATACAAAAATATATATATTTTTTACTTTTCAAGACTGCAGAAACCTTGTAATACAATTATAAACAGACAAACAGCTGTCAGTACATTGATACGTTTTTTTAATAATGTTGATAAGATGGAGCAAAAACTGATACCTAAAATATTGAGCATTTCATGTACAAAGAGCCGAACATTAACTACTTTTTATACACAGAATCAATGACAGTTTTTCGTAAAAGGTCTAAAAACAACTATGAAGAGACATTAAAGAAATTATAAAAAAATAAAATACCGGCAAACATGATTCATCATGACAACACCTTAAAACCAATAAATTGCTTATAACCTATGAGGAAATAATGGCCAAAAACAAACATACTGCAATGCTGGTGTGCTGAATAAGCTGACAGGTGTGGGAAGCACATTGATCACCAATAATACAAATATTTGTCGTCTTTGAAGATGCTGAGCAATTAATGACATGTGCTAGGACCTTTTATTTATTTTAATAAACTGAAGGGTCCAAAACATGTTTGTGTGTCCAGATCTTTTTCCCCAAAAAATATAACCGTTTCAAAGAAACCTGAAGTGTTTTCAAAAGCAGCTAATTTCCCGGAAATCATTTCACCGTTCTGATGCATTTAGAGGGTTTTTATATGTGTATTTCTGTGACAGTGTTAATGATGATGGGTTTCTTGCAGACTGGCTTTAATTGTGTAAGGCAACCCAACATAAACACAAAGTGAGTTCAAGCGCTGTCGATAAAACAGTCTCAAATTTTTATGCTTTTTTAAAATTGTTTGTTTGTTTGCACGACAACAAGAAGCCAGTTGAAAAGCACACAGCTGTGACACACCAAATACTAAACTGACAACAGCAGCACCCATCATGACATTAACTTCTCTTTGAGGTGTGAGCAACAGAGAAAAACACAAAAGGCCAATGGGAGACGATGGCAGAACAAAAAGGAGACTGTAACTTCACCGGTACAGTCATTTCCTTTGAAGTAAGACAATGGGGTAGAGTGGGGAGAGGGGCCAAGGTGCATTAGTCCCATGTTCCTCCTAGCTGCCACAACAGGGTTTACTCAGACTGTCTCCACATATTCCTAAATCAGCGAGGAGTATGAAGATAGTAGTGGCAGACTGGATCAGGTCTATATAAGAAAATACTCTTCGGCCAGGTTGTCACTTTAAGATGATATGATACCCATCACTTGTGTCATCTAAAGATAAAAAACACAAAGAAGTGTTGATGTTAAAAAATGAGGTTTCAATAATAAATCAGTACGGTATCATGGTAAATGTAGAAATAGAGAAATCTTTACCTTTCATTGTGTCCAAAACAAAGCACACTTCATCCTGGAAGTTCTGGATCATCTGTTAGGATGACATAAATGGTAATAAGATTTAAGCAATACATTAAAAGGTAAAAAACTTTGTCGCCTTTTGTTAATTTAGCTTACCTCGTCACTGATCAGCACATGGATGCCAGTAGGACCCTGTTTAAAGATCTGATTTATCTGTCTGGGTGAGATGTTGAAGAGCTGAGCGAGTTTCTCTGTGAGCTCAACAGCTGTGAGCTCCTCCAGGTAAATAGCGTGATACACTGCAGAAAAACAACAAATGGGTGGAATCAAAAACGACAGAGGATATCACTTCTTACTAGGAGTGCACCGACAAATCAGCCAGTTGATTTATCTAACCGATTTCCTTAATTCTGGGAGATCAACAGACACTTTGGTGGAAAACATCAGCTTCTCATCTCCCTCCACAAAGGTCTGAAAATCAGCCACTGTACCTTTTTGCATTGCTGTGAGCACTACCTAAATGTCCAGTTCAAACACGTTTGTATTGTTTCAAGGGTGTTCAGTGTTTTTTTATAAAATAAGACTGGAACATTGAAGGTGTATTTTGGCCTTATATCACCTGACAGTGTCAGTTCAAAAATATTGGTATCGGCCAGAAAACAGCAATCAGTGCACTCCTACTTCTAATTAAACGTAAAAACAAAAACATTTCTTTGGTACAATAATGTGAAACTATATGTTATCTTAAAATGAGGAACAAGAAAAGAAAGACTAACTCCAGTTGTCTTTCTAGGCCTGACAGGATGACTTTCTTTCTGTTTTGGAATATCTTGAGTTTATGAGAGGTCTCCAGGGACCAAAGGCATCATAAAAAAATGACGTGATCAATTTAAGTAACAAAAATTTGGTCTAAAAACCTGACTTGAGGAATTTGCAACAAATAACGTATATTTTAGGTACAAACACAAGTAACGTGGTTTTTTTATGACTTCATGTTTTATGTAGTTCAGCCTGAGTCTCCTCGACCCATTCTGTTTTATTAACCCCATCTTTTCCTTTGCAGCAGCAGAATCTATAAAAACCTCTGATAAACTGGTGTCTGTTAAGATTTTGGTTTAGATCTTTTGAACATTCAGAACACTGTTTACAGGAGTGAATACACAAAAAAAGCACCCGTTTACATGGAACCACTGCAGTAATGTGACAGGCAGGGTTGCCAAATGGGATAATAGTGAAGTGTTTTATTGTTCCTTTAAAATTATCATATTTTGAGTCAAAACAGCAGATTTTCTGTACAAATAGGACTCACTCAGTCATATATGCTGAGTGAAGTTGTTGTAGAATAAGGTGTGTGTTGTGTTTAGTGAAAATGTGCACAGAAAAAGAGAGGTAAAAAAATCATATTTGTTTTATCTGGCAACTCTGTTGCCGGTCTCACTCAGGCACTGATCATGCAGCGGCTTCATGATCACAGTTACATCTGAACCTGGTGAATAAACTAAAGTTCCTTCGGACCTAGGATGCTCTTTGTGTTTTGCTCCTACAAGCTGCGAAAGGTGAGAAACATAAAAATACTCTGTTGTCTGTAATTTATTGTAATTGTTAGTTTAGAAGAAGCTTTCGCTGTGTACCGGCTGTTTGAGCCTGCGCGCTCACAGAGCTGCGGGGTGCTTCACACCTCCACAGGGGGTGTCACAGAAAAGTTCCACTCTGGAACCTGGTTTCAAAAAGTGCCGGAGTCTCTGATCACAAGTTCCGTGTAAACGATCAGCTAGATTGCAACAAAAATGTTGCGGTTTCACTGAAAACCAGCTCCGTGTAAACGGGGCCTAAAAGACAGGTTTTACTGGAATTCTGCTTGAAGGAAAAATGTGCTCTTAAATAGAAGCTTGAAGCAGCTCAGTTGTACATCACAACAAAAACCATCAGCATACTTCTATACAACAACAAGGAATTTCAAGACTCTCAGTTAGATTAAATATTGATTTAGTAGTAATATTATGGGATAGATTTGATAAATCCTCTTTGCTTAAAAACTAATATTTTCCCCCCAATTCTCATAATTAAACAAAATAGTTTTGCTTTCCCTTTAGAGATAACTTCAGAAACTATTCAATACGAGTTCAATTGCTAAAACCTGAAAACACAAAAATTGTAGGTTTAATGTAATGATGTGATCAGATGAGATACTCTTAAAACTAATTAATTGAATTTTTTGATCCAATAGGGTTTTTTTTAATTTCAAAGCCTTATTTATGTGTTTTGTAATAATATAGAAGTATGTACTGACCAAAGAACGTATTGGCAGCAGCATCTCCATTTTCATGTTTTGGTTGGTGCTCTCGAACCTGCTGAGACTCCTGGCAAACATAGATAGTCAGCCTCGGACGAACCAACCTGCATCAACAACAAAAATAAAAAGAGGGTTCCTTAAAATTCATCCATTCTTGTTGAATTTTAAGAAGAATAGAAGAAATTTGATGCGACCCACCGGCCTTTTAGTGCGTTGAAGAGTCTTATACCATCTGCAGGACCACAGATCTGAATAACATCCTCCCTGGTCAGCTTCAACAGGTCTGACCCTGGTGAGGACAAAAAAAAAAGTATTCATGTTTTGTAAATAGAGAAAACAGATTTGTGCAAAGGTAAATATATTTTTACTTTACTCTGAGAGGTTATTAAATCTCCTCTCTTATTTTTTTTTACAAGACAAAACGTTCATAAAATAAACGGGTTTTGCATTAAAAAAAACAACAATTTTTATTTTTATTTTTTTTTACCAGAGAAGTTGGTGAAGAGACGACAGAAAGGTGAGAATCGATTTCTGAGAAGCCACTGCTGAGCGTCCTGTGGTGTCGCTGTGGGCAACAAGTTCTGAGGAAATTGTTAAAAACAAAGATTTAAACACCTTGTGGCCATGTGAAATACACTCATTTTAACTTCTATAACAGTTTATGTTAAACTACTATCAAATCTGTCCAAAGTTAAAAAAGACACTTTAAACTCACAATGGTAATTATCAGAGTGTTAGTTAATTATCTGGTAGTTAGAGGTCACACATCCAGATGTCAGCTTTACATTAGTGTTATCTGCAGTGACCTAATGAGGCAGAATGAAAGCAGACTGCAAACACAAAATGAACATGAACTTACATCTGATACCTGAACCACAGGCTCAGGCTGGTGGTTTGGTGATCCGTTTCTAAACAGGATGGAAAATAGGTATAAAGACATAATGAAATCTAGATTGAGAATAATTCCTTTGTTTTCCAATTCCACATTTAATCAGCGTTATTTATCAAGATTAACAGAACGTGTGAAACACTCCTACCCTTCAGCAACTGGAAAGCTGTGTTGTGTGTTATTGAAACCAGGAGATGGAGAGTTGTTGACATACGTGACCTCAGGCCAAGGTGAGCACTGAAACAGATCAGATATATTTGAAAAATCTCATTTCTTTACAAAATCTTCTAAACAGTTCTAATAATCCTCCTAATTTTTAAAACAGGATTACGGTTTTAGTTGCACATAAGAAAAGGGTGGAATTTCACCTTTGCTATATCAAACAGCCTAAAAAAAGTAAAGGCATAAATCTTAAATGTTATTTTCTTTCAGTGGACATTTATTCAGTGTAACTCTGAGAATATTACTTGTAAAGGTTTGTTCAAATCATCTTTGTGTGAATCACTTTTAATTTTAAATCCTGTCACAGGTTCAGAGGTGCATCAAGCATTATTTTGTCAGAATAGAAATCAGTTTTAAGAATGAGGCATAATAATATTAAATGTCCTCAAATATAATTAATTCAATCCTAAGACAACAAGCAGCCCTGTGAAGGCCTTTTCTTACACTGAATCATAATACAATAAACATAATTCATGTTTTTGGGTGGTTTGAAGACTAGCTGTTTAGCAGGTCTCAGTATTCATTGAAGATACTTCAGTGTAACTAAGGGGATTCCTCAAGGATGAGTGTCAAGAACCCTACGATTGATAGATTTTGTAGTGACGACACAGTGTTGTACTTTTCTATATCTACACCTTATTAGGTATTCTGTTAGCTGTAACATGTAAGATTTTAATACTGTCCTGCATACATTATGATTTAAAATCAGTTTTGAATACTAGCATGGTAAATTTTCTTTTGAAAGTTCTATTATTCACTCACCCAACACTTTATTATGTACACCTTACATGTACTGATTGGACCCCCGTTTTGCCTTCAGAACTGTTTAATTTTTTGTTGCATAGACTTAACAAGGTGTTGGAAAGAGATCCGATCAGAGATTTTGGTTCTGACATGTTAGCATCACACAGTTGCTGCAGATTTGTCAGTTGCGTATTCATAATGTGAGTCTCAGAGATGGTTTTCTGCAAACCTTGGTTTGTACGTGTGATTATTTGAGTTACTGTTGCCTTTCTGTCATCTCAAAGCAGTCTGCCCATTCGTCTGTGATCCCTGACATTTTTAAAGCTTCTTCCTTTAATAGTGAAACTAACCATTAGCAATAGTTTAAAGTTGATCTAGTTTATTGATCTAAACCTTAAACACTACTATTAGAATACACTCACCTCTGTCAGAATCGTAGTTTCATAAGAGGGCTGGTACTTCTCCTTTTCTTGCGGTGCCCTTTTCTCCATCTTCTCCCGGTCTGTCTTCTGTTTCCTGTCTGCCCCTTTGGGCTGAAACGGGTCACATGGAAAGAATGAAGATGTCATCTATGCACAGTTTGAACACAATAGGCTAATGCAACAATATTTCAGTCAAACGGAGGTTTTTATTTCACGTTTGCTTCCTTTACATCAGCCCTCTAACCTTGAAGACTTTGACCTGGCAGGAGGCTGAGTGGAGATGTTCTGTGTACTCTTCATTCTCGTTCTCTTTAAAAGTGTCAATCTGGATGCGGAATGGGACACCCTTCTCTCCTCCGTGCTTTCGCATGGTGAACTCTGTGCTGATGCAGTGAACCTTAAAAGGAAAAAGAAAAGAGCTTAAAACCTTCATAACCATCAGTGTATAATTAAAGTAAATAGAACCAAATATATAACAGAATTTTTCCAAGATTACTGGACATTGTCAATGTTTTGTTGATAACATCAGAAATGAGAATGAGTTAATTTAGATGGTAAAAAGCTACAGTAATGTTTATTAGTTATTTGACTGTATACCAAACCCAAATTTACCATTTGAGCCATCCAGGTTTATCTGCTTAAAGAATCAGGGGGTGCCAGCTGTACAAAACACCTGAAGTTTATTTCCTCAGTAAAACACATTAATTCTATTTTTTCCACCAACATCTGAGTCATATTTATCGTTTCAGGTTTTAAAGTGTTCAAACATAGTGAATGTTGACAACCAATCAAACCAAGCTGCTGCAGTCAATCTTTGCAGGGTATTTTTAAAAATGACATATTAAACACTGAGAAATCTTTAACTTAGACTGTAAGAAAAATCTTCATTTAAGGTGCTTCTTGCAACTTGCCCCAGAATTAATCACTGTTTTGCAAAGAGACAATGATTGGAAAGTAATAAATGTAAGTTTATTTTATAAATTAATACAAATGGGGATAAACAAAAATGCATGCTTGGAAAAAAAAAAAAAAAAAAGACTTAATTTTGATGCTACCTGGATAAAAACAGAGGTTCTCTTTGAGGGGTCCCAAAGGAACTCCACAGTGTTAAGCTGAGTGGGGTTAGCCCTGGGGTCGATTATGCCCACTGACATGGGGATATCTGCAAAGGTTCAATGCAAAATAAATGTTATTAAAGCACTTTTTACACAACCTTCTCTGAGATATCACCAATGTCATCAGTTAGGTTGGCTGCTTCACAAGAACTGTCATGAACTGATTTAATCCTAAGACTACTTGATGGTTAGTGTACATGTTGGGTCACTCAGCCACAAGAGTTTACAAACATAATGTTCTGGGTAATATTTATGAATCCAAACAACAAGCGTCTCTTTTTAATTCCCCCCAGAGCTCACCCAAGTCGAGGATTCGATCCCCGGGTCTGTTCCATCGCCAGCCCTCCAGCTGCTGGTGCTCTGTGTACTGAAGCCGCCGGTCGTGAAACACCACACGAATTATGCTCTAAAACACAAATAAATTAGTTTTCACAAAAGGTTTTTATACCGATTTCTTCCGACAGACATATTGTTTGAACCCACTGGGAAATAAATTCCTACCTTCACCATTTTACCAGTGATTTCCGGAAGTTCCCCAATTTTCCGATTGTCAAGCATTCTAATTTCATAGGACTGCCCTGAAATAACAAGAAATGGTATACATAACTTATTTCAACTCCAAGAAGATTAACAAAACATTTAAAGATGATACTCATTAGTCTAGTTACATATGCATTCTTATCTTTTTTTATCACATTGTATTGTGTAGTTTTGCAATTCTATAGTTTTTCTATTGAAGAAAAAATGTTTGTTAAACATGGATGTTTATAAACATATATTAATATACACATCTATCTATCTATGAAAGATGAATCTTATTATTTTATTTTAAATATCCAAGGCTCAGGTCTGATTGATAAATACATGCATGAATGAATGAAAGCTGGTCAGTTCTTACAGACTTCTATGCAAAACACATCTGTGAAACGCAAAATGTTGATTTTAAATCACTCTTAGTCATTAAAATTAATTATCTATTTTTAAATTCGGTAAACCATAAAATCCACAATTTCCTCAGCATTATGTTGAACCACAGTTTGTAAAAACTGATCAAGAAATAAGAACTTTATAAGAGTTTTTCTACAGGATGACGCCTCACATTCCATTGACATCCACTGATTTGAAGCTCTTCAATGCACAACTGAGCTCCAGTGTGCGCACATTGATGTAGCTAGCAACGCGCTAGCCAAGCCCAATCCAGTAATATATCAGTGTGCAGCTTCATCAATGAGTCAAAAAGGACAAAATATTTTTTACATTATATGTCATGCCATTATGAAGAAATGTAGTCTCATTTTGAAGTCTATAGGTTTATTTTAGAACCAAAGAAGTGATTTTTTTTACTCTGTCACTTTTAGGTGAAATATTAGGATAACATTATCAGGCAGGTAACAGATTCCATAGGGTCCAAATATAGCACGGCTGGGATTTTCATACTGACCTTGGTTGAGGTAGGTGAGTGTTTCATCATGCAGTTTAATGGCTGGCGAGGTAGGTGCACACAGAACATACTGAAAGGGAAGGATCTTGTTTTCGTTATCTGGAGGCAAGTTGGACTCCTCCTGTTTGAAGATGGGGAGGGCGAGCACGTCGCTGGAGAGCAGAGCCATGAGAAAAGTGCTGTCAGTAAGCTGCCAAAAACTTTTCACCTCACTCTGAAAAATATTCATGGTTTTTGTCAAATAGAAGAAAAATTACAAGCAACCAATATTGGCGCCACTAACGGACATTCACCTGAGATAAGAATCACAGACTGCGACAGAGCCAACCATCACCAGACAGAACCTAAAGCTGAATCATGATGTTCTCTGGCCGTGCAGCTCATTAAGTATGAGAGGGAGAACACCAGTAAATACCAAGGTTTCCAGTCCGTGGGTCATAGCTCCCCTCAACACAGGAATGTCTTCAACAACCAGGTTTTTTTTCAGCCTTTTAATGAACCAGAAAGGAACTCAAGCACAGAATGATCTGTCTCATATGTTGGGGTAGATTCTCAGTCATCAAGGACATAAAGATCCTATGATTTATTTCCCCTCTTTAAAGGCGATATTATCGTCAGAATTGCATAAAGATTTTGTCATCTTTTTAAAAACTCTTACAAACTATTTATATTTTTAAAAGAAAAAGCACATTTATAAATTATTTGATTTTAAATCCCGTGAACTTCTACAACACACACAGGGGAATGCTAAAACAGGCCAAACATGTTGTTTTTCTTTGTTTGTTTTTACTTTGTCGCTATCTGAGAGATGCTACAAATCCTACAACTCAAACTGACTGATCTCTTCAACTAGTATGACTTTCTACTTTTTTCTGCTTGTTGTAAAGTATGTGCTCTTCACTATCACACAGTACAATGTAACAAATAAAAAAAATAGATTTTGCTACTATGGATAAAGTTTTCCTGTTGGAAAATGTAAAACAGTGGGAATATATCTCTGATTTTTAAACGCTGCAAACATTAGTTCTAAAATTCCCAGTCTTGTTATACATCAACAACAAAACTGAGTTCAACACTCAATAAAGTTTGTTTTTAAAGCAATAATATTATCAAGGTTCTGCAGTTTAAAAGGCTAATTAAAACACTAAGATCTGACAATCTTATTTGTAATAAAATATGTTCATCTGAACTTAAAGCATACCTCATACTGTAAGCTCCAGCTCCAAGTTCCTGCCCGATGCCGGAGAGACTGGCATCAAAGTCCTGGGCCAGACCGGACTCGATCACCTCATCTGTGAGGGGCAGTTTGAGGGCCCACGCCATGGTGGTGATGTTCGGTGACGAAGCGCTGATTTTACCACTTCACCTGTTCCTCACAACCTTGAGAAATTTAAAGGGTAAGCGTGTGTCAATAGAGATCATTTATCCACGCATCGTTCCAGTGAGGTAACATTATTCCATTTATAAAGAGGAGGAGACTGAAGGCGTCAGTGAAGCTGTAACACACAGGTTCTACATAGGTGCACGAGACGAGGATAAAACTGGATCATTATTATACTCCTCCGTGCGTCGTACTTTTTTAAAGCACAATGCATGCTCGAACTAAATATGCAAATCTTACCTTTTGATAAAAGAGAAAGTCTTTTCTTTACTCCGAGCCAGTGTCATGCCATGAACAAGATACCGAGATCATGATTTGCCCAGAAGTAAAATAAACATGTCGAGCTAAGCGCTTGTTTACGAAAGATATTTGTCCTGTTTTATCTCAGCTCCCGGATGTTTACCTGATCACTGTAGTGCTGCTAAACGTAAAAATTATTGAAAACAAGTAAAGCACCTTGTTTGTTCTTAATATAATGTCTTTTGTTTATTTATCTCTTTTCGTCGGAAAAGGAGACTCCCGTCATTTCCGGGTTGCGCTCTTCTTCTGTGACTGTATTTCAGTAGCAAAAGTAAAGACAGGAAATGCTCATTACTGCCATCTATTGCTATAAAGAAAAATACTACTGTCAGCACTCAGAAAGCACAGTCACTCCAAAACCTGAGGGTCACTCACGCAGAAGATTCAAATCACCACAATAAATAACAAAAATTGTTCTCTGTGATAATCTCAACATTTCCCGAAAAGGTTATTAAAATTTGTTTAGAATATTTTGAGTAATGTGCACAGACATACAGACCAAACAAAGCTACTGAAGACATAACTTCCTTGGCATATTTTATTATATGTTAAAATTTATTTTAAGTGTTCCACAAATAGTTTATAAACAAGCCTTCCTGTCAGAAACTTCAGAAAAAAGGAAGAAATACTGTAAAATTAAAGAAGCTTTGATGTCAAGCATAGTAATTTTTTTTTTATTTTGTAATGGAAAATACAACACAATATACAATATAAAATACAAAAATATTACATTAGATATTTTTGGCAACTGACATTTCTTAGTGGCACAAAATAAATGTCAACTGACCAAAACATAGAGTGGACTGATAATAAGCTTTATTCAAGAGCTTTATTGCAAAGGTTTTTTAGAAACATTTATAAATTTGTCTCAATATTGATGTTTTTGCATAAAGTTAGCTGGTCACAAATGACTTCGGCATGTATGCTATGAGGCTAACAATATGTAATAACAGGGCGGTTGATTAAAACTGCCAAGTAAATAAACATGTATTGTGTATTTTCAGCATTACAGTATAAATTAATAGACTATGGAAACTGAATTCCTCAAAGTTTCAGGAGATTTAACTATTAGTTTTACAATTATATTAATACACAAAGATAAGAAGTGATTAATAAAAATTGTTTATTTTCTGAAAGAAAAAAAAAGACAAATCATTATTTGTTTCACAAAAACGTGACACTTGTCTGCTCTGCTTTGCAGAACAATATGAATATTGGCTTTATTTTATTTTTCTATTAATTGTTTCTCTTTTCCTCCACTGGATAACTTAGTAAATAAACACCATTATGATGTCTTCAGTTGTTGAGGACGGTGTTAAAACAAGAATTTAAATCTTTTAATGGTTAGCTTTACTCCAACATTGGCCTGATGTCTCTCAAAACACAAATATAAGGCAGAGCACTAAATGCATCTTTTAACATATTTTTACAAATTAAAGACATTTTTGCAATTTAATGCATATCAATTTTTCATATTCTGTACTCATTTACATTCAGTCTGCATAAAAAGTCAATAATAAAGTGACAAATTTTGCCGGTACTGCTACAATTGACAAAGCCTCTTACTAACCAATAACCAATAAACCAATAAATGCAAACCTTTGATTAAATTTATACAAAAACAAAAAAACACGTCACTGAACACAACTGAAACCTAAACTGGATGTAAACCATTTAAACCTTTTCACTTTCCCTGCTTTTACTAAAGTGCAAACAAATCTTTAGAAAGTTCCAAAACAAAAAGCAATTGCCAAAGTTTGTCTCCAGTTGAAAATAATTTCATATTGCATACAAAGTGTCCACTAACTTCTCCAAACCTAAAACCATAACACAACATTTCTTCAGTTAATTACATCTGGTAAATCCTATAAGCATTTTGATTGATTTTAAGCTTCATAAGAACATATAAAGAACCACTAATGTTCATGAGACTAATTGAAACGGACTTTAAACTCTTATTCTTTATGAAACTCGGTAAGTAAAAAGCATCAAAAACATTGTCAGGTTATAAAGGAAAGTGTCAAAACGGTTTCATTAAAAAAAGAAAAAAAAAATACGCTGAGCATAAAATGCACATAAAAGAAAGTCTAAAAAACAAGACAAACTGGAGTTTTCACACATAGTGTGGCACCCACACTGAGATTTAGAATATCAATTCATCATAACAAAAATAAAAAAAAAAAACATGTCCCCACATGGTTAAATCAAGATTATTCAAAACTCAAACAAAAAAAAAAAAAAACAACACAGAGTTAATTAGACAAGAAGTGGCTGCGTTTGGAGCGACTCTTCCTGTTCACAGACAAGTTCACACAGCTATTAAAAAAGTGAAAAATATATAATGAGAGGGAATAATTGAAGAGTTTGAACTCATCTTCATGATTATCCACTGAGAAATACCAAAATGATGATTGTCCCTCAGCACTGGGGCTTAAAAAGAATCTACACAGCCTTGTGCCTGTCTGCAGTGCTGCTCTTTCTTTAAAAGTACTACTTAGATATGGAATAAAAGAGCATCTGGAATAAATACATTACCTTAAAAACAGTTTGAAATCAATATATATATATATATATGTGTGTGTGTGTGTGTGTGTGTGAAAAATCTTAAACCTGTGACACATAAAGGGACCATGCAGTATAACTGGGTAAACACCACAGAAGTGATGTTCACATTTACAACCACACAACTAGGGCTGGGCGATAATTCAATAACAAGATATTTATCTTGATAAACACGTGTTCAATATCAGTAAAAACATGTTTGATATAATATTGATAATTTCACTTAGTATTAACTGCTAACGGTTGAAACTTTCTTAAAAAAAAATTATCTAGGATTTTTCAGCTAAACACCAGGAAACCTAAAATACACCTTCAAAATAAAAGTTCAAGCTGTTAATAGATGACAAATAAAAAAATTATAAATTGCTCACACTTAGTTTTGAAATGTGTAAACCGGGGTGTTTCTCTTCCTCTTGTTGAGCAGTAGAGCGCTAGCTTGCTGGACCGCTCCACCACCGTAGGGTTAATATGAACTTAATGATTGATTTGGGATCCTTCACACTGAAATGAGGCGTCTCAGTTCTGAAGAGGTTGTCAACACGACGCCCCAACAGCTAAAAACCTGCAGCTAAAAGGTAAGCTAGCAAAAAAACCTGTGGAACAACGTGCAGCAGCAGTTTCACGTTTCGCCTCACAACTGCTTAAAAATGAATGAGTGAAAGGAGAAAATGAGCAACAACTCCAGAGGAAACTGTGGATAAAAGAGGAAAAGTCAAGTCAGCGGGTGTTTAAGATATTTTAAGTTCAACAAGAGTCAGACCGATGTTGTGTAAAACGTATCAGTAATTATCAATAGGATATGAAATGCTCATTATCTTGATAGGTTTTCAGCCATATCGCCCAGCCCTACACAGAACACAAATTTCTTTCATAATACATGTTATTTCTTTCTTGAATTACTTCTTTTCAACTTTAATGGGATGAACTCAAAACTCAATCTGCATCTGTGCTGCTGCATTACACGCTCCGATTCCCAAAAGGACAGAGCCTGAGTGGAGGAAAAGGCCCCAGAATGAGGTCGCTGTTAAACCTGGAAGACGTTGATCTTGCTGGTGTTTTTCAGCGTCTGTCGTCGGTTGCAGAACCACACTCGCACGACCTCTCTGTCATAGTTCAGTTCTCTGGCGATCTCTGTGATCTCCTGGCCCGTGGGCAGAGCGTTCTTCTCAAAGTAGGAGTTCAGCACTTCGATGGCCTGCGGCGTGAAGCTGGTGCGCCGCTTGCGCTTTTTGGACGGCTCGCCTCCGACGAACTCCATCAAATTCTGCTGGCCTTTCTGGTTCCAGTGCTCGGCCTCGGCCAGCCACTTCTCCAACACGGGCTTCAGCTTCTGAGCGCTCTTAGGGGTGATGTCCAGCTTTTCAAACCTGGTGACAAAGAGAAAACTTTATGTACTGTGGCTCCATTAAGAGAGAAAAACTAGATGATCTGCAAAGAAAGCTTGAAGGGTGCCGACCTCCAACATCTGGAACAGAATAAAGCACAGCAGTAATTTGGGACTTTCTTTGGTAAAAAAAATAAATATCTGAACGGACAAAATGTTGCAGTTTTAATGTCTAAGAAGTTTAAAAATACTGATATGTTAAAACTGATGGCAGTGAACACTCTGCATTCAGAATGGATACAAGGAAAAACTGTCAATCTCCCAGCAGTGAGAGACACACCGCTTGAACAAAAACAACAATCCTTAAGATCTGATGTATAACCTGTGTAAGAAGTTTAAAAACTGATAAAACATGAAGAGTTAGCGAACATTTGAAAAAGTTTAGAAAACTCATAAGTCAAAAGCCTTTGAATCAAAATGCCAGTTCAGTCATGTAAAGTGTTGCTGCAGAGGTTAGAGAGGACAAGCCTACGATTGGTAGGTTGCAGGTTCAAATCCAATAGATATGTGAGGGAATGGTCCACATCTGCCTTCACCCTCAGTTACCCCACCCTGCGCCCTTAACACCTGCTGCTCCCTCGGGGTGCACTAGATAGCAGCCCCCTGCTCCACACAAGTGTTCTGCGGTCACGACGGGAAGGGCATCCGGTGTAAAAAATAAAAAATAAACCACAACTGCCAAATCTTCATGGACGTTCACTCACTGTGGCGACCCCTGGAGACGGGAGCCAACTTCTTGTGATCAGTTTAAACTTTGAACAATGTTTCTACTGTGAAGTTTGTCTGAGCTGCAGAGCTCCAAACAGGACTCAGCTATGTGCTTTGTCTGAGGAGAAATTTGTTGGATTTACTTTTTATTTCTTTATTACTGTTGTTTCTACATCATACACTATATTGGTACCAAATGTCAGCGTACTATTCTCTATTATTTATTTTCTTTTGTAGCAAAATGCTAACCAAAAATGCAAAATGCAGTTGGTAAGGAGGATGATTCAACTAAACCACCTTTAAATTTATTAAGGCAGGGCTTTTCAACTGGCCACATCCAGCCTGCAAGTGACCAAAGTTCGGCCCACCTATTGGTTCATTCACCTCTTAAGCTCAAATCCCTGTTTTTTACTTTAAATACTATAAGTTCTTTTAGTTCAACACAGTGGTAGCTACAGAAACTTCAGAATCTTGGCTAAAAGCTGGTAAAATCCATTTCTATGAACATCCAAGACAGTTAAAACTACAAGAGTTGAAGATAAAACTATGAGAGTAAAAATCAATTGATTTAAAAATTTGGCAAGTCAGAGATGTCAGAATAATATTTGTGTTAAATAGGAGGCATAATGTGTTATTTTTGTTCTAGATATTGTTTTATTATCACTACTTTTATTACATAGGGTTCTGTATGTTGCATTCAGGATTAAATACAGCAAAATAAACGGTAACAGATCTTTGTAAAACTTGGTTTATTTACAGAATAACTTTAACTACTGGATGTTCGGCCCCTGAGCTGTTAGCCTGCAGTAACTGTGGCCCCGGAGCAACTTAGTTGAACAGCTCTGTTTTAAGGTAATAATAATATTTCAAAAGCTTCTAGTAATTTTTCTGTTTTTTATGACATTATTGATTGTTGGTTTATTTATAATGTGCTTTTCAGGTCTGCACAATATATAGTAAATTTATCCTCATCACGCAGTATTAGTTCATTTATTGTCATATTGTCATCACAACATTAAGCCTTTTTATCACACATCACAGGTTTTCCCTGATATTGTGCAGCCCTGGTGCTTTTTATGATTTATCTTACTAAGTGTAATGTTTTATTTTGTATTTTCAGCACAAAGGCCCATGAGGAGTGGGTTGGTTTTGACCACCCCCCCTCACCACTTCGGTCCATTCAGTCACCCAGCCTGAGGTGTCTTGAGAAAGAGCCTAACGTTTGTCAGGTTATATAGTGGAACGTCTCATTGCATAGTTGAGCAATAAAATCTGATTGTTACAGCTTATAGATTATACTAAAGTATATTTTCCCCAAATATACTGAGAAATATTCAATTATGCTGTTAAATATTAAAGAATCAATCTTCAAAATTAAAGATTTCAGATGTATTCCTATTGATTTCTTTTAGCAACCATTAATTAATATTATTTCCAGTTAATACCCATGAAACGTTTTCCAACTTTGGAAATTCCTGGACTTCTGTGCGGATAATTTTTAGTACAAACAGGCCTTTTTACTGGTAGATTTAGTTTGAAATGCCAGAATGGGAAAAGCTCATGTTTAATATCACACAGAGGAGTGTCTTTTACAGCTAAAGAGCACCATGTGAAATGTTCCACATGTGCCTTTTTATGCAGATCTGTCAGACACTGAATAGAATAAAGGTGTGACATGGGGGGAGGTAAAGGAACAGAGGGGGGATTTACCTGCAGATGGCAGACTGGCTGTAAGCCGGACCCTCTGTTGCTGTGAGCGCCTGCCCTACTTGTGTCTGAGTAAGACCCAAGGACAGCCGCCGGATCTTAAAATTCTTGGCGAACTCTCGGATTTCCTCCAAATTAATGCCTTCCTCGCTGCTGACTGTCTGCTGGGGTTCTGCAAATGTGAGGAGTCGAGTTAAAAATATCTACCTACTTCAAACGAATCTCTGACAGGGGGAGGGATGGAGGGTGTGTGTGGGGGGGGGGGGTACGTACTGCTAACGAGCTGGCCCACTTTTGCGATGTCTCCACAGGTGATGGGAGCTGTGGAGGAGAGTGTGGTCGGGCTCTTCAGCACAGATGGCTGTGGTGCGATGACGACTGGTGACTGAGTTACTGTTGTTACTGAGGGCTGGGAGCAAACACATTACAGTTAACACTCTCAGGCGTGAGCTATTATGATCCAAAAGGACAATAAGCATCAAGTTCAAAGCGAATTCAGAGTAGAATCAACTTCCTGAATCGGCCCTCGGACAGATTTCCCTCCTACCTGTGTGTTTGTTTTGTTCAGTGTCGGAGGAGAGCTGGTTTTTGGCAGAACTGCTGCAGACGTTACAACAGCAGCAGGTCCGCTCCCTACGGCGGCGATAATTTGACCCTGCGTGTTGAGAAGCAGCTGTGGGGTGACGGTCTGGACCTGGAGACCCTGGAGGGGGAGAGTGGGAGTCGCAGCCCCTCCGGCCAGAGAGGCTGGGTTCACTAACAATGGGAGAGTTCCTATGACCTGTTAGGATTGTTGAAAGAGAAAAATAAATAAAAATACATACAGACAAGAAAGCACTCACAGATCTGATCAGTAAATAAAACCTCAAATAAATATTTTAAGTGAAAAATGTGTTGGCGAAGTAATACTGTTCATCTTAGAACGATTAATGGGAAACTGCTGAACTGAATTTATAAATAAATAAAATTATTTATACCAAAAAATGTTTGTAATGACATTTTTAGTTGTGACAACAAAGAATTTGAATATAACAAGAATAAATGCTGTAATGAATAACAATAAGGCAATACAGATAATACAGCAGAACCTCTACTTATGAATTTAAATAATTCCAACAGGCAATTTGTATGTTGAAAGCAAATATTTCCCATAAAAAATTGATGGAAGTTAAAAAAATTGTCTTGATGTCAGCCCACCCATCAAACTCTTAGCGCTCAAATAATTAAAAGAATGGAAGCCAAGTTTAGCCACTTTGAATAAAAAAAATAAGCTAGTGTTGAATATTAATAATGAGATGCTGAGTCATCATTTTAAGATAGCACATTAAAATATAAATATGACTTAGAGCAGAGGTGCCCAAAGTGGGGTCCGTGGGCCAAAATTGGCCCACCAAATCCTTTGCTTTGGCCCACTAGAAGTTGCTCTGGTTACTACAGTAGGTCCTTTATAGAAACACTGCACTTCTACTCACAGTCGCTCCAACTTTTGGCTCAATGACTAATATAAGAGGCTGTAGTGAAGACAGTCTTCACTCATGATGCTGCCTTTATCTTTGGATTATATTAGGATTAAATATGAAATACAAGTAACTACAAGAGACATTTACATTAGAGTTCAGCACACATGTAGATTTTCCCTTTATAAGACCACAAATACTAATATTTTATCAACTTAGGAAATGTCCCATGAGCCTTTGCTGCCTGAGCATACAAACAAAATAAAAAATATATGTAGCCCACTGAAGTGGCTGCTAGCTAATAATAGAAAATAAGACTTTACTTAAAAAGTGTTTTGCATTTCACGCAATATATTATTGCATTTGGCCCGCCGCCCTCAGATTCTCATGTTGGCCCTCTCTGGGAGGAAGTTCGGGCCCCCCTGGCTTAGAAGATGTTACGGCTGATGTCAAAAGGCTGATTATGTAAATCTGAGTGTGCAGGTGTCTGTCGCTAATTGGACTCTGAAGACTGGAGGCGACTGATTGGTGGCCTGCCGGAGGTTACGACGATAAAATACGCTGACGTGGACTTCCTGCCACCCATCCTCTGCTCATCCCAACTGTTTAGTTGTCCCTGTCAAACACCACGTTAAACAAAAAATCTATACTAAAGAGTTCGAAGGAGTGATCTGCCGTTTGTTTTTGCACTGAGTTTTCTCCCGTTTATTTTATTTAGCAGGCAAGTTTTTGTGATTTGGTTTATTTATTTTTAAATGGGTAAGTAAGATAAGATAGTTTCCTTTTATCCTTTTATTTCCTTTTTTTTTTCGGCATTAGCTCACTCTGAAGTCTGATACTCCAAATGCTGTAAAGAACTCATACAAAAAACACATCTCGTAAATAAATACCATTTTTAATATGTAAAAAACTGTGTGTTGGCTGCTTGGGGTCTGACGAGGATGGATCCTTCATGCTGTGATCTGGCCACCATTAGACGGGTCCTAACAAGGATCCTTTAACTGTGGCAGAAATGAGCTTCCATACAGTACGTAAGAGCACAACTAATGCTAATATTACTGCTGCCAATTTTTGAAAACATGCATGAAAGCTTTATGATTATCCGTGAAATGATTACTGGTTCATTTACGAATCTACTCATAACTAAATAAATAAATTCATAAAACCAGCCTAAATATTGTCTTTGGTAAATTTATTTCTACTTTTAGAATACTGAATAATTCTGTGTGGACGCCATTATTGATGGTATATTTTTGCATAATGTTTTATTACATTTATCTTCTATTTAGCAACTATTTAACTGGGAGAACAACTACTGTATGTAGTCACATTACATTACAGTAGCAGCATGTCCTGGGGCCTACCTGTCCTTGGGCGTTAGTGATGATCTGGCTGGTGATGCCCGCCATGCTGGAAATGGCGCTGTTGATGATGGGCGTGGAGGTCAGGGAACTGAGAAACTGAGGCTGCGCTCCCAAAGAAGCAGCGTTAATCTGAGCAGAAACATCACAGCGTGTTTCAGAGAGCTGCAGGTAAAATAAACACACGGGTGTGGAAGTGAGCAGGAAGGCTTACGATGGCAGGGTTGATGGACAGTCCCGCGGTCTGAAGCGCCGCTAAAGATATGCTAGACTGAGAAACGGTGGGGGCAGCAGGGGTCACCTGAGCGCAGGTGACCTGTGTCTGCTGAGGTGCCACGTGCTGCAGAGCGGTCTGCAGCGGCTGTAAGGAGGCCGTTTGAGGCTGGAAAACTGTCGGCGTGCTCGTCTGCAGCTGAGGCTGGACAGAACTCAGGACTGTCGCAGCTGGGAAAACAGATGTTAGCTGATGAAGTTGTTCACTCAGAGGAAAAATTCAAGTACTGGGTGATCATATCTGTGGACAAATGAGCTGCAGATACGTTGTGTTTTACCTTGAAGGCCAGCAAAGGGCAGCTTGAGGAGGTTTCCAGCCGGGTTAGCTGCGGTGAGACCAGGAAGAGTTGCAACACTGGTGGTTGGGAGAGTGAGAACAGCTAAGCCGCCCTGGCCACCAATAGAACCAGCCATGTTAAGGGGGATGAGCAGAGGCTGACCCAGTGACCCCGTCTGAGCCATCATACCCGTCATCAGAGTGGCCAGACCTTCCTGCGTCAGCACCTGGCAGAGTTTTCATTGTTTGAATGGTTTTTTTTTCTTATTTCATTGGGAATTATTAAAAAATCAGGCATCAAGGTTATTTTTTACATATTTCTTTCCAGCAGACACATACTTTATTATGTAATTATGTAAATAATGTTATTATGTAAGAAAGACACTTCTTTGCAGTCATTACCTGAGGATAGCCTTGGACGGTGACGGGCATGGCGGTCTGTGGCTGAGGCAGCGACACGCTGATGGGTACGCCGGGAGTCAGCGTTTGAAGAGCAGGAGCCAGAGCGTCTACAGACACCACCTGCTGCTCAGCCGACCCTGCAGGAGCACAGCCAGCATTGAGCTTCACGCACGTTTCCTTTAAATCCGTCGGTGAAAACTGACTACAGCTCTGTCAGTCAGGAGCAACGAGTCGTCTGTGAGCCGTCATCTCCTACTGGGACTTACCTGCTTCCCCCGAGCTCTGTGGTACCATGGGGCTGTTCTGGGTGCTGCGGGCCTCAGCTTTCTCTGTAGGCTGAGCCAGCCCCTCCTCGGCTTTGTGCCCGCTTTTTCCATCAAGGGCCGACGACGGCAGCGAGGCATCGACCTCTACTTCTAGTACCCGGATTGTTTCATGGCCAGACATGACAATGACCTGCAGGGATGAAAAAAAAATATACAGAAGCGTCTGTCAGTTTTTACTTTACTCTGCAGTTTATCATTAAATAAATGCTGACTCAGCATTCACACGATTTTAAACTCATTCAGGACTTTTTGTATTTGTAACTTTTACACTTTTCAAATTATTTAGCTTGATTTGTTTGCATTTTCTCAAAAATATCATTGAGATCTTTTAAAATTCTTTAAAAACATGTTGTGCTCTTTGTGATCTTCAGCATACTTGCTTCATTTTTAGCTTTCAGCTACTGTTTTGATAGACTTAGCATTTAGTCACTATTTTTCCTGATCTTAGCTTTTAGCATCTGTTCTGCTAATTTTAGCTTTTGTTTGTTTTGTTCCTTCAAGAATTCAGTTTAAGTTTTTTTAACACATTTCAGCAAAGTGATTCAGCTCTCAGTTATTTTCTGTGTAAAATGCTAAATTTTTCAAGTTTACACAATAAAAATATACTTCTGTAATTTAATATGCCCTGAACTTTGCCACATTTTGTCATGTTACAACCACAATATCAAAGATTTTACTAGGATTTTATCTGACCAAGGGTCCTCAATCCTGGTCCTGGAGGTCCACTATCTTGCATGTTTAGATGTTTCTCTGCTTCAGCAAACCTGATTTAACGAAATTAGTGATTAACAGGATTCTACAGAACTTGAGGACCTGCTGAAGAGCAGAGAAAACACTAAAACATGCAGGATTGTAGCCCTCAAGGATCAAGAAATTTGGGCATAAATGTGAAGTGAAACAAAAAAAAAATGTATGTATTGATTTTTTTAAAAAGAAAAGCATGGTGGACCTTCATATTCTGGCCTCTTTACTCTGATACTTCTAACTAAAATCCAGCGCAACTAACTTGTGTGCCCCTTTGTCATTTGTATTAAGTGTCTGTTTAATTAACATGTCCTCTGTTTTCAGACCTGATTGAATGAAGAGACTTGAAACGGAACGAGTTCTGCCTGCTGGATGAGGAGCAGAGATGAGAGGCTGATGGATTTGGCCTCATGTTTGTCCTGCGCTCCATCTTCATCTTCCCTCCTTTGACTATAGATGTCAGCCTCGCACAATGACACATTTGTTGGTTGTCTTTAGTTGGGTTTGGGAGTTCTGTTTTGGTGTAGTTTGAGGATTATAGGTTTATGGGAGTGGTCCAAATCTGACAGTCAACTGATTGGCTGTTTCAAGGCTTCTCCCTCTTGTTTCTTTTAACTGGGGAGCTAAACTCCCTGTTCTGTTTTTTTATTAAAAAGTCTTTAAATCCATATGTTATGTGTCGTGAGCCAATTTCAGACATACAGATCACAATAGTCTTTAATTAGTGAATCCACCTGTGTGTAATTTAATCTCAGTATAAATCTAACTGTTCACCTCAGTGAACTGTTTCACAAAACCAGAATAGTGGATTAAGCTGGGATTTTCCAGATATCCTGGCTAAATTAAGTCTTGATTCGGTTTCTCAAAAGCAGTGATGCACAAGTGTCCATGGCAGTTTATTCTGTGTAGTTAGCCTGCTCCAGACCAGGCTAAGAGCCAGGCTTAGTTAAACCTGATGTCTTATCTGTTCAGTCAGTGGTCACACCCATCAGAAATCAATGTGTTTCTCAATGATTCTGGTTTCTTTTCTGTCTGTTTTGGCCTTTTTTTAATCAGCCTGTAATAAAATACCACTGATTTAGTTTAACATTCAGTCAAGTACCACTATTATTTTAACATTATGATGGTTATCATTACAAATTTTTAATTATCCATGTGGGCATTGTTACTGTTTGTGTTGAGGGGATTTGAGAAATGACTGATAAAGAAGCAAAGGTATCTATGAAGTCAAGTCATACAAGTAGCTCCAAACACGTGTCGTCCTTTACAATGGCGTGCCCATTTTTGATGAAGCACTTGCACTACATTGCGAAAAGGATTCGCTCACCTGCCTTGACTCACATGAGCTTAAGTAACATCCCATTCCTAATCCATAGGGTTCAATATGACGTTGGTCCACCCTTTGCAGCTAGAACAGCTTCAACTCTTCTGAAGGCTGTCCACTATTTTTCGGCGTGTTTATGGGGATTTTTGACCATTCTTCCAGAAGCACATTTGTGAGGTCACATACTGATGTTGGACAGAAGGCCTGGCTCTCAGTCTCCGCTCTAATTCATCCCAAAGATGTCTATCAGGTCTATCAGGTTGAGGTCAGGACTCTGTGCAGACCAGTCAAGTTCATCCACACCAGACTCTGCATCCATGTCTTCATTGACTTTGGTTGTGCTCTGGTGCACAGTCATTTGGATGGGTGAGCAAATACTTTTGGCAATATAGTGTATATTGAGAAGGGCTTTCAGCCAGGAAAGAGAGTTTCGGGACAGGTCTGATCCATTGGCTTTTCCCGAAAATTTCTCTTTATGACCATTACCGCTTTTCTGAGGATGACATCCTCTACCTGAACAGACTGCTGGGTCTCAAAATTCAGCACCGCACCGAGTGGTCCGTATCATCCTGGAGAAATGTGTGATGATGTTGAATATTCAGTAATTGAATGATGGACCATGTATGAAGGGGGCAGTTTCTATGGGTGGGACACTGTCTGTGGCTTTCCTGCCTGGATCCCTTCTAAAACAAGCCTCTCTTTATCAATATCAAGAGCCAGATCTTCTGCTGGTGAAATTCTGGGGATGGTGGGCTACCCCCTGTGCCAGACACATGAGCCGTTTTTATGTTTAAAACAAAAACTTGGATCGAATATGTGAGCAGACACTTTATAAGTCATTGCTACAAATTATTTGTACATTTTAGTCAACATTTTTTCCAGATACTTATCAGTCTGCAACATGTTCTTATATTTATTCTTTGGTCCAGTCATGTTTGTACTGTATAAATATTGATAAAAGTGGAACAAAAAAAGAGTAACATGAATTAATTCACGTTACATTATAGACTTCCACTGTTCAGTTTGAAGTTTAAAGTTGTTCATTTGACCAAATAACAGTAAATCCTTGAATGATATGATTACAACGCTTTCCGCCAGTATGTCCCCCCCTAACATCATGACTTCTTCTGCCACTGAAATATGTAATAATATTTTAAGGACTCCATGTGTATAGATATACACTCACCGGCCACTTTATTACACTCAACAAAAATATAAACGCAACACTTTTGTTTTTGCTCCCATTTTTCATGAGATGGACTCAAAGATCTAAAA
>JARVJO010000024.1:3154950-3176144 GCA_031762555.1 Cynodonichthys magdalenae
GATCAGCTGAAAAAATCATGTTTGAGTGTAAATGCAGTTTTCAATTAATTCCCCGCTCAAAAGTTTTTGTCTCTTACTCTGATTTATTCTTTTAACATTGTGAAGCTCTACTTAGTGCAAAATGCAAATTCTTGCAATTTTTTGACTGGTCTTAAGATTTTGATCAGGAGTGTATCTTGGAGGATATGTTTCTATTATGAAATTGTCTGAGCTGTAGCACTCCCAAACAATGTTTTTCCCCATTCTTTTTGCGAAAATATTGTATGTGAAAACTTTTGAGATATTTTTCTACCCAAACTATGATGCAAGTCACAGCATCCCATTCTCAATTGAGCCATTTATATTTGTGTATTTTTGTCATTTTCAGAAATCAAAAAGTATGATTTGCAAATTAAGTTGTAATGAATAAAAAAAGAACATTAGAACATTATAGAACCTGGAACTACTTAGCTAATTAAAATAAAAACGATGTGATAAAAGTCTAAACCTATATGCTTTAGCAAGAAAATAAAAAGAGAAATTCTAACCCTCCTGCTGTCTCAGTGGGGTCATATGGGCCCCACTCATGTAGGGTGTGGCAGTGGTTGGGGGGGTTGTTATGTGGTGTTTGTGGATGACCTGGCTCACTCTCCAAGAGGCAGCTGTGACTTTTACTTGTTAGCTTTGATAGATTTGAGCAAAGAAAAAAATACTACTCTTTGCCATTTATATTGTAACACTTTAGTGTTTGAATGTTTTTGAAATTATTCCACACTTTGAATTTTACAAAACAGAGATGAAATATTGAATATTTGAAATCTTTTCAGCCTTTGACAAAAATCAAGAGTGAAGGCAGAAGAGATTTTAAAATGACAGTGTCCAAAACAACATTGTTACATGCTTTTGAAGGTTTCTCAGTCATGACCAATTAAAAAAAAATTGTCAAAACACAAAACAACCGGACTTCTATTCTGATGTTTCGTTTCCCATCTGAGAGCTTTTATTAATTAAAAAATGTCTGGAGTTGTGTGGAATTCCAACTTTTATAGATCTACATAGGCAGCCTTATGTACTTAAGAGTCACATTCAAATCAGACTGGAACTACTCGCCCCTCACAATGGAGAATCCTTAAGGTCCATGTCTGGCTCATGAGAGATATTGGTCACATGTACGAGGGTGTGAATTAGATTAACGTCCACCTACATCTCAGGGATAAAGGACATGCTTGAGAAACAAAATTTTAAGATTTTTAAACAGAGAAGACATATGGCTTGAAAGGGGGGTGAAGGAAGCCATTTACATTGAGAAAGAAAAAAATAAAACTTAAAAACAGAGGAGGGGGCTTAGATCTTAACTTCCAAAAACTTAAAAAGCTGAACAACCCTCCATTGTAAGGGGGAGTCTAGATGTGACATAACAAGGCCTTTCATGCAAGTCTATTAAGCCTGGAATTACACACATCAGACATTTTGAATTGATAAAACCACCTGGATGGGATGCAAAATAGAAATTCAATTGTTGTTGTTTTTTTAACTGTTTTGGAATATCGTTACACATTATTGACACATCTAAAGAAAGGCTTTATTGCATTCCATTTAAAAAAAAAATCTTCAGTAACTACACAATCTAGAAAATAATTCCAGGTGTGACAAAAGCATGTAATGTTTTACAATTGTGCATTTTAAAATACTAAAAAAAAAACAAGTAACAGCCCACATAAAAGCACCATAACATAATACTCCAGTATGTTGGATTAAAGTAACACGATTAAACATCCTAAAAAGAGAGGGGGTAAACACAGCATACTGTCCCTGACAAATTTATCTTACATTCTGGTCGCTGCTGCTTACTTTCTGACCTCATGACTGTAGACATCTTTAAAATCCCACCACCTGTTTCATGCTATTCAGCAGCACAACTGTTGTCGCTCACCTGCTTCACATCCGTCAGTACTCAGCCACAGCCTGGATTGACTTGCCTTCTTAGGACTGTCACTTCCTTTAAAAACGCAGGTAAATAAAATAATCCCCCACACAAACTTTTTTTTTTTTTTTTTTCCTTTGACAGATTGTTTTTCTGCACCCACAGTCACTTCTTTCATTATCAAATGAAATATTCCTTCTTCTCACTCGGAGCCTGGTTGCTAAAATCCTCGTCGAGGTCCTCTCCTGGAGCCAGCTCCCCCGTTGTCCTGTAGTCGCCTTTGTTGTGGCAAAGATAGCGATAAAGCAGGAAGCCCACAACCGCTACAGTCAGCACGATGACAAATATAACAACTATAATAAAGCAAAGTAAAAAAAGGCATATATATTATTTAGAACTTCATAATGTAAGAAGAAAATCCTCAGAGAAGCCAAAATTATACCTGCAACCACTGCAGAGTTTGGACTTGTAGGCGCAGCTGTCGTTATTGCTATGAAAAAGAAAGATGTATTGTTAAATGACTGGTGACGGGTTAAAGTAAAAAAAAATAATAATAAGTTTTGTCCCCCGCTGGATTTAAGAGGGAGTGAACTTTTTCCTTTTATGACTACTAAGCAGACAGTCCATGAAGAGACTGACTTCCAGCAACAGAAAACAAAAACAAGAAGTGTAGGAGTTACCCTGAAAGATCGCGGTTTCTGCATGTGTGGGAAGTGGTGACAAAGACCCCGTAACTGTAGCTGATAAAAACAACAAAAACATCAGTGTTGATTTGAAAAGCACAACTTCCATGTCTGTTGGACTATTTGTTTGGAGTTCTTGAAGTAAAGTTAGTATTAGCAACAAATCTGTTGAAGTCGAACTCACTCGGTGTCACGTTTGAGTCAGCAGATGTTTGTGTCGTCGAATTATTCATATCTGTACCTGGGAGATAAAAGAGCATGGTATGAGAAAAAGCACAGTTTCTCCAGCTAACAGTCTATCAGAGTATCGTGTGCAACAGAATATGTTGTGACACGGTAATCTGATTATTCAGGGCCAGGACTGAAACAAACATGTCAACTTACTGTTTAGTTAGAATACCCTGTGATGTAATGGATTTTACATCACTGAACAGGAAATAAAACATACATTGGAACTAAATGCACAAACAGTGTATTATCCTTCTATTGCTGATAAAACTGTTTACATTTTAATATATTTTCCAGGCAAAAAAGGCCTCATTCTTTTGAAGAGATTTTTTTTCAAATTGTAAAACTTGGTGTTTTTTTTTTACTTGTTTAATTCTATTACTTAATGTTCTATAAGGAGCATCTCACAGAAATCTGAGCTTTATTTACAGCCTCAGTAAATGACTGTATTGTGAGAACATTAATTAGGTCACAGCAGGGAAAGTGGTTCCAGTACTGATAAGATTTATTTTTTAAAGTTATATTGAAGCTTGAAGTAACTTTACACCTATACTAGTCATAACTAAATGGCCAACTGTTCTCCCTCACCCTGGATTATTACAAACATGTCCAATTTGAAGACAATTTCGTGCTAAAATTTTTTAAATGTTCGAAAAAATAAAATCCTCAAACATAATGTTTGTTACTGACTTTTGCACCAAGTCTAAAATTGACAAGAAATTTTGGAAAACAAAGAAAAGTGTCACCGATGAGGCGTATTGGCTAAAGGCGCTTATCATGTGACTTTTTATTGATTGGAGAGAGCGGCCATTTTGTTCAGGGCATGGACAACGGTTGTTAGCTGGTAAAGCTGAATGTGGTAACCATGATGTGTTAAATTTAGGTCAGCACATCAATGAAACTCAGTTTGCTATTGACAACTGTTATTGTGATTTGATAGAAATGCTTGTCAGTGCATATTATTATACCAGGTAAAAACACGTTGCCAAGGTACACACGTCTGCAATGAATGAGGTTTCTAAAGGCAAAGCTGAACAAAGAAAATTAATATTTATATGAAATTATATGCAGAAATCTAGCCATGATAAATTTACATTGACAGCCGCCCCTTCCAATATGGTGTCATGTTTGTACAGTGGTCAGTCCTGAAACATCCGACTGCTTCTTGCAAATACACCTCACTGAGTGTCACATTTAGAACAACTTGATGTCTTTATTTACAGACCCTGTTACACTAAAATATTTTAGACAACTTGTGGAAAAATTGGTTCAACAGTGAAGGTTTCTAGGCTGAAGACGGAATTTAAAAAAAAGCTATTGAAGCCTCTTTTGCATGTATACATACTGTAGTGCTAATGATTATATCAGAAATATAACCTATAGGAGTAATTTAGTCACAACAAAATTATCAAGTCAGCATAAGCTGTCTAAAACATCATAGTGTAACAGGGCCTTACTTTCAAAATGTTTTTTAATCCCATTTCTCCTCTTACTATTAATAAAAGCTATAATCAGTTAATAAAATAGCTTAATGCAGTGTAATAGTAGTTTTAAGAAGAATAAAAGAGGAACAATATTACAAACCATTACATAACTTTTAATCCTTTGTGTATCATTCCAATAGGAACAAAAAATAAAACAATGTAAACTGTTCATTGTCAGCGCTGGCTTAATTTGGCTTACTTGAAAGGGAAGAAAAATGGATTCATTGTTTTTAATTGGTTAAAAGCAGCCAGTTAGCTAGACATTTCCTGTTGTTTTTTTTTTTACTTCACTATGATCTGTCTTGTCAGTGAAAATACTTTGACCATTTAAAGAGAGAAACTTTTTTTACCCTCACTGCCCAACCCTCAAGTCGTTTGGACCCAAAGCAGGCTAAAATTTAATAAAACCAGCAAACCCTCGTCTCAGATAAAGTTGTACCGTGTTCTCAAACAGAAGCTAATCAGGCAGGCATTGTTCTGTTCGGCTAAACAGCTGTTTTATGAGATCTTACCTGTGGGCGCCGCTGAGGACGAACACAACCGGGACCAGAACTTTTCACGAGCGAACTCTACTCGGTGGAGAAAAATAACTCTCACTGCTTTTCAAATTTTATACTTTTAACGCCCCGCCGAGCCGTGAAACAGCGCGTGGTGAAACAAGCCACAGTTTTTGTTGACGCCGCTCTCTTTTCGTGTGTTAAAAAGGCAGCACGTTTCCGCCCCTCCTTTTCCTCCACTTTATCTATGTCAAAGATCGTCAATCTCAAAGATGGATGACTCCTGCGTTTGAAATGTGACCCAACAAGTAAAGTGGAGCAGACAGATTTAGGATTAGTAGTTCATTTATTCTAGGGTTTATTAATTAATTTGCTGTATGTATGTTATTGTTTTATTGATTTTTTATTTTCCTGCTTTTCGTGCTGTTTTACCCATTCACATCAAAACGTTTATCTTTTTTGAAATTTGCTTCAGATTTCTTGTTCTTTTGTTTTCATTTTCCACATTTTTTTAGCTTTTGAATAGCCATTTGCAGCCTTTATCTAGCCTTTTGCTACTATTAGCCAGCCTTGTGCAACTTTAGCTATAAGCCAGCCTTTTGCTGCTTTAAGCATTTAACTACTAGTTAACCCTTTCAACACTTTAAGCTTTAGCTATTGTTTTGCAACTTTTAGCTTTTTGCTAGTATTTTGATACTTTTAGAAAGTCCTTTGATGCTTTTAGTTAGACTTTTACCACTTTTAGCTAATGTTTTGCTAGCATTTTATGTCCTGTCACAATTGAACATTTTAGACAACAACAAATCAAAGCGATTCATACACTGAAGATCGCTCCAATCTGTCATGTGATCATTGCAATACGCTCCAACATACTATGTAGGTTTGGCACAAGTTACACTAATGTTGTGCATACATTCTGCATAAGTCAAAAATTCTGCCATACTTAAGCTGGGTTCACACTGAACATTTTGAGCAGCAGGAGTGTCAGGTTTACATGCAAAGTGTTAGAGTTTTTACATTAGCAGCCTTACAGCTTTATGTTTCACTCAGATGTTATTTTATCAATCCAAGTCCCTGTTTTTTATGCTTGCTCGTAGAGGGGTTGTCTCTATCTGTGCCTGCAAAGCTCCACTGCACCCCGGGCCCATTAGAGAATGTTCTCTCTAACATTCTGACCCACGGCTAAGCAATGCAGAGATAAGATTGAAGATTGAAACCTACTGTTCCTGTTTGTTCCACACACACCCTTTTTTCACTAATAAAAAGAGACACTTTGAGCTGATGTAGCTCGTGAGGACTAAGTTCTAACAGGCTGAGTGCTCTCGACCTCTCCTTTTGCAAAAGAGTTGTCTGAAAACTTATTCCTTTGTCTCTGGTCCATTTGATTTAAGGTGTATCATTAAAATATCTGACACAAAGTCTATGGTGGACGCGCGTCTAGAGGCCTTGAAGCGGTAGGTGCGGTTTGAGAGTTTGACGTGCTGCGAGTCCAAAGCAGCTGACGCTGGAGTTAAAAAAATCTGAACATTTGCTGCACAATCCGTCGCGTCAACTAATGAGTGAGACTCTGCTCTGTGACGTAGCGGTGTATTTTTTCACGTGACGATTTCCTGAATGTTGCCTAACCTGAGAGAGATGGACAGGAGCTTTTTAGCTGAACTCAACTGTCTGTAGTTGGTTTTCTGGCAGGAGATATCGACACTGATGCGGGACAGCAGCTTGTCAAACAGACTGCGGGGTCAAACTGGGCCCGGGACAAAAATAGTTCTGAAAGCGAGCCTTGTCAGCTCGCAGCTCCTGGAGTGGTGAAACTCACCAGATGACCGCCTCTAAATTATCTGGTCAATTACTTATGAATTAACTATCTGGTGAGCGCAATGTTCACTTTCTCTCAGTAAACAAAGCAAAGCCACTGTCTTTATTTCCTCCGCCTTTAAACAGAAACCGGCAGAGGATAACAACCAGAGGCTCTTCCCGTCTACGTTCACACGTGTCTGACCTGAAAGAGCACAAGCATCTAACTTGATGCTTTGGTCACCTTTTTGATGCTCAAAACGCGTTCGAGCTGAACATAGCTTTATAGGTTAAGCCGCTTATTCTTTCAGCTGAGTCACCACAGCAAGTTATCCTTATTCGTTTTACTCTGTCCTCTGAGTAAACAAAATCCAAAATTTTGATTTCGATCTTTTAATACCCAACTACTTCCATGTCTTCTCTAAATGCATATAGCCTAATGTGTCTCCTCTTTGGTCTTGATCTTTGCCTTTTTCCTGGCTGTTGCATTTCTAAAATCCTTCTACCGGTATACCCATGTCTCTCCTCTGGACATGTCCAAACCCTCTCAGTTTGGCCTCTCTAACTTCATCTTCCAGTTGTTCAACCTGTGTTGTAGCTATGATGATCTTATTACTAATCTTATCCATCCTTGTCATTCCCAATAAGAACCTCAACAACTATATCCCTGCTTCCAGTTCTTGGTCATTTGGTCAATACCGCAGTCTTCAAACCATACATCATAGCTGGTCTCACTACTTTCTTGTAAACTTTGACCTTTGCTGCCACTCTTTCTTCAACCCCTCCATCCTGCCTAGACTCTCTTCACCTTTTTACCACACTCCCCATTTTCTCAGACAGTCGAACCAAAGTACTTGAAGTCCTGCACCTTTGGGATCTCTGCTCCTTGAAGTCTCACTGTTACACTTGTCTCCTTATCATTCACACACGCACTCTGTCTTGCTATGGCTGGCTTTCATTTGTCTTGTTTCAAGTGCATAGCTCAACAAATGACTGTGCACCAGAGCACAAGCAAGGTCCATAAAGACATGGATGGCAGAGTCTGGTGTGGAGGAACTTGACTGGTCTGCACAGAGTCCTGACCTCAACCTGATAAAACACCTTTGGGATGAATTAGAGCAGAGACTGAGAGCCAGGTCTTCTGTCCAACATCAGTATGTGACCTCACAAATGTGCTTCTGGAAGAATGGTCAAAAATCCCCAGAAACACTCCTAAACCTTGTGGACAGCCTTCAGAAGAGTTGAAGCTGTTCTAGCTGCAAAGGATGGACCAACATCATATTGAACCCTATGGATTAGGAACGGGATGTTACTTAAGCTCATATGTGAGTCAAGGCAGGTGAGACAATACTTTTGGCAATATAGTGTATCTGTCACACCTACAGCACACCATCATTCTGCTGTCTTCATACATGTCCTGTACCAGTCAAACATACTTTTCTGCCACTCCAGATATCCTCATATCACATCTTGTCCCTCGGCATCCTATCAAATGCCTTTTTTTTTATCTGTAAAGACAATGAAGTTCTTTCTGACCCCTTACTCTTTATGTTAAACACAGGTTATATATTCATTCAACTCATTTGCAATAGTGTATGTGTATGTCAAGAGGAGGCTTCCAGATAATGTTTTAATTCCGTATTCAGCATGTCAGTATCTTAGACAAAATTTTTATCCACTACAGCTCTAAAGTTTTAGATCAGGCTCATTTTTCCAGTTAGAACACTCAAATTTTAAATTTTTTTAAATTTGAAGTTCAAGCAGCACTCAGAGTTTCTGAGTGCATTGTGATGGTGAAAGAAACTAGACTCACAAACACCTTGACTTTCAGTTTTGGGTAACCTTAATTTTTTTACCTGTGGCAGTTCAGCAGTTACCTTTGTACCCTTTCAAGCTGTTCATTTGATTTGAGCTGCTTGAATATCAATTTAAAAAACTGGAAAAATGAAGGTGTTCTAAAACTTTTAACTGGTAGTGTACATCAGCAGAAGTTGTATAAAAATAAAAGTTTGACAGGGCCCTTTGGTATTTTTTATCTTTTAGCTATCATTTTACTTCTTTTATTATTTCTCTAGTGTTCCGCTTCTTTTAACTTTAGCTCCTCAGTTTCAGCTTCTTCATCAATCATTTAACACATTAACACTGAATTTTCTCATGAAATAATTTTGATGCAGCAACAGATGAAAATACAATAACAAATTGAAAGAATAAGACAAAGTTAAATAAAGTAATAAAAGAAAAATACAAAAGGCAGTTTGTTAGTGAAGGTGTGTGTTAACGCACAAATAATGCTGAGCAGACAAAAACACAAGCAATAGAGTTAAAAAAAAACAACTGTTGCTGCTGATTCATCTGAAAAGGCTGGCCTTGTTCACCTAATTTAAACTTAATGATTCAACACTGTGAAACATTATCCATAAACTTTTAACTCAGTTAGTGTTTAAAAGTGAGAATGTCCTAAATGTTCACCTTCAAAGTCAAACCACGAGGTGTAATTAGTTTATTTTTTTCACACCGGTTTCTCATTGTGCCTTTTAGTTTTCCAAAATACAGAAATGACCTTGTGCAGTTCATCAGGTACAGTATATTTGAGGTTGCCTTTGGCTAGTTTTACAAAATAATACTTTATTTTTATGTTCTAATACATAAAACATTCAAATGAAAAGAGGATATAATAATTAAATAATTAATTATCCATGATTGTGTTTTTCAAACATTTTAAATCACAAACTTTAATGGGAATGTCATTATATTTTCTTTTTCATGTTGAACCTTAATTAAAAAAATAAAAGCAACTACAAATACACAATTTTAAATAACATGCAGTTTATTCCTTGTGCACATGTTTATTAGTGTGAACATGTTGATTAATTATTACGACTAAAGGAAACGTTTCAGTTCAAATTGAGTGCATATTTAAAAATACATGATACAAAACAATGGATATGTAATTAGTAAGTGGTAAATGTATGACACAAAATTACATTTGATTAAAGTCTTAAATTATTCATGTCTTATTTTTCAAAAGGGAAACACACACACATTCACACACACACATACATATTACTTTCAGTTAGTGGCTGCAGGAGAACATGAAGCTTATCAGTATTTATTTAACTGAGACTTAATCCAGTTTGTCAGTGTAAACCTGTTTAGTAAATTCATCTTAATAAATATTTGTGTTGGTTTCAATAGATGTTTAAAGTTCAGTGTTCTCCAGAATATTACATAACGTTGATTTCATTAGGAGATAAGTGAGAAACCTAACAGCAGCAGATCAGACGTCAGAGAAGTGTTGGGCTCGTCTGTGCAGCTGTCCTCACTCTTTGTTGTTTGTTGTTCTTCATGGGCAGCTGTTGTCTTCAGTCTCATCATGTTCTGTCCTGATATTCTGTGTTTCATGAAAAAAAAGAGTCAAATATAGAAAAACAGACAGAAAAAGTGATGTGTCTATGGAACATCTTGTATTCTTGAAAAGATAAAACTCCAACCTTTATAAATCTGTTAAAACTTTAAACCGTTGTGCTTTTTGAGTCTTGGGGCGCCTCTTTTCCTGCAGGCACATCCTAAATAAAAAGGACAGAACACATCAATAAGAGTTATAAAGCTCTGGTAAATATCAGTGTCATGCTTTAGCTGTGTTCTTATCAGAAAACAAACCTTGTTATGAGTGCTCAGGTCCTTGGGGTCAGAGTTCAACCCACTGACCAGACCATTTGGTTTAGCGGGGTCAGGGGTCACGGTGCTGTCATCTTCCTCGATGTGCAGCGGGCCACTGTGTGCTGCAGTCAGCTGGAGCTCCAAGCTCACTGAATCACATGACCCGTTCAGTTCTGAGCTGCTCTCACTTGGTGGAGCTTTTTCCCCATCTTTCTTCTCCTCCTCCGTCTCCTTCAAGCCTTTCTCCCCTTCAGCTTGACTGCTGTCTTCTTCTGACTTCAGCTCGTTTCCTGATGTTTCCACGGCGACGGCGTCTTGTCCCTCACTGTGGCTCGATGCAGCATCCAGCTCCCTGGATTCGGACAGAGGGTTCTCCAGCTGTGATGGCTTTGAAGAGACGCCGAGCGTGCTGCTCTCTCTGGACAGACTGCCGTAGCGAGATCTGTCGGAGGACCTGAAACTGTTCCTCTGGCTGCTTCTGGGACTGTAGTTTCTGTGAAACTCAGAAAAACTGGTTTTCCAGGCCTTGGGGGACATCAGAGTCCGTCTCTTCAGGGAGCCATACCTGAAATAATTTATTAAAATGTAACTTGTTAAAATGGAAACGTTAACAAATGAAATCCACAAAATTCCAAGATGCAGACAATAATGTGAAGTGATTTCTGATTAAGATAAGCGCAGTTGGGGTCAGAAGTTTACATCCACTCTCCATGGACATGAATATCATGTTAACAGACCATTTCATAGTTAGAAATGATCACAAATGCGCATAACGAATACTAGCTTTTCCGGGTCAACTGGATAAAAGTTGAGGTTGCTATATGAAACGCTACTGGAATTATGCAAACTCAATAAGCTCAAAAAGCTCATCTATGATCCTAAAGGAAAGTTGAACCCAAGTTTAGAGCAAATACATTGTGTCTGTATAATGACTTAAATTTACCTGTTGAATTTGTGCAATTACATAAGCTTTTCCACAGCAACCTCAGTGTTTTCCCGATAAACGTGAGGTCGGCCTGCTTGGTGCATGCACATTTGTGATCATTTCTAACTACAAAATGGTCTATTTGAGTCTGTTAATCATTTATCTGAATGATTCTTTTTCAGTGGCAGAATAACCTTACAACGTACTTACAACGTGTGATCTTTTCAAACAAGAAATATGATGCACAACTTTGAATATGTTGTCAGTTTTCTGTAACCCACACACAGTCAAAACTATGCATAAACCATCAAGTCAATACACAAAAAAGACCATCATGTTTGTGATTATGTCTGGTTGCAGCTGGTAGTTTCTCTTTGCCAGCTTAAAAAAGATAAGTTTAAACAGCTTTCAATGGATTGATCATTACTCATTTTTCACCCTCAGATTTGAACAGTTTGAATGTTTAGGAATAGCCCAGGAATCATCAAGGCTCAAGCTTGCCATGAACTGGAAACTCCTAAAACACCAGAGTGTCTGTCCACAGTGAAGCCACTTGTATGAACCGAGGGGCTGCCAACCAAGTAATAATAATAATAATAATGTATTAGTCTTATATGGCTCTTTTTGAGACCCTCAAAGACGCTTTACAATTTCATGCATCATTTATTCACACGCACAAATGATGGTAAGCTACATTGTAGCCACAGCTGCCCTGGGGCACACTGACAGAGACGGGGGCTGCCATGTGACCCCGGACCCTCTGACCACCATCAGTAGGCAAGGCGGGTGAAGTGTCTTGTCCAAGGACACAACAACTGAGATGGCTGGAACGGAGGATCAAATCTGCAACTCCCTGGTAACAGAACGACTCCCCTAACCAGCCCTTAAGGACTGGAGTTCAACACCTGTGAGGCTTGCAAAACCTAAGAACACTGCACCAACTGTCTAGCATGGTGGTGGTGGGATCATGCTGTGGTCCTGGTGCACAAAGTGGATAGAATAAAGAGAGAGGAAGTCTACCTCCAAATACTTCAAATTTTCTTAAATCAACAGGTAAATGATTAACATTTGGACACAGTTGTGTGTTTCAGCAGGACAATCATCCCAAACACACATCAGAACTGGTTTCTGATTGGACAAATGAGGCTGACGTCTCTCAAAGCCTTCACTTCAGCCATGTTAATAAAATAAAGAAAAATTGTAAACCATGTTTAAAGGTTGGGTCCATAGAAGGAAACCAATTAATTTAAATTACTACATAAGTTCTTCCAAGAGGAGTTTTCAAATATCAGCCAGATTTGTGTCAGAGGCCCGCTGATGGTTACAAAATGCTGGGTGGTTGTGGTGCTTCACAGATTTTGGAAAGCTCTCATCGCCCTTACAAGAAAAACTTTAGGTACACTGGTTGGAATCTTAACTAAGTACAACCTGCTCAACTTCCACAAAACGGTGATGGTTCTCCATGACAATGGTCTGTGTGATGCCTGTGGCATTGATTCAGAGACCTCTTTTCAGTACTTAGACCACCTCCTGGATCTGAGGAGTCAAAGGAAAATAAATCTTGGGGACCCCTTTATGAATCCTGAAAAGCTCAGAACATTGAGTGTTTCTAACCTCGTGTCCTTCATCCGAGGAACGTGAAGGTTTGATTAAAGTTTAGTGTCTTTTTAGGGAGAGCAATGGGCCCACTCACTTGGGTTCTTTATCCATCCCGACTCACCATAACCATAAAGCATAAACCATAACCTTCAAAGAGAGGTTTAATGTGTGGATTAGAGAAAATTCACAGTCTGTGCAAACATGTGCACCCACGTATGATTTCTAAACTCATGGTTTGCTGTTTAATCAGTCCACCCTTAAAAAGAATGGTAAATAAAAAATTTAAAGCCCCAAAATAATTCATGCCCATGATGAGTGGACATATCTGACAATAAACCCAAAAACGACAACATTTAAAGCTACAAGGGAAGCCTTACTTTTGCAGACCTCTCACTGAGAATACTTTGTCAGGATGCTGAGCCTGGAGCTCTCTTATTACACTTTGTAGATCAAGATTGAGCTAAAAGAAATAAAAATCTGGTCAAAAAACAAACAAACCTGTATTCCATCCTGATGAATGTTATGTGCCAAGACATACCGTATTCATTTCCTTGTAGAAGATGTCCCGTAAATTAGACACAGATGAGAAGACGGTCACATAGCATCCGATACGACTAAAAAGAGGAAAACATTGACACAAGATTTGCACAAAGAAAATCAAAAATAATTAAAGGAAAATGCCAGACCTTTCATTGAGAACAGGAAGCTCCTCTTTAAGCTCAAGGTTGATCCCTTCATAAACAGCTTTGGCAGCTTTCATCTCTTCTTTTGCCTGAAATGTAAAAGAAACTTCGTCTCAATTTACTTCAATAAAAAAGGCCCGAATAATAAACGTGTCTGTGTTTTCTTCCAACCACCTTGTTTATCTTGACATCATCCCTCTTCTTTGCCAACTGCAGAGTCTCCAGATGGCGAAGAGAAGAGTCGTAGTCGACTAGTTTCCTTCCCCTCTTGGCAATTTTCTCCTACAGATTAACAAAGACTCGTACAAATGATCTGTCTGTGTGTGTTTGAACTACGAGTGTGTTTTTCTCTGCATCCACCCCCGTTTGTTTAACTCTGTTTGTTTGCTTCCTCATGGCCTCACCCTCATGTCTGGAAACTGGCCCACGTAGGACTCCATGGTGCGAACGGCCTGGTCTAGCAGCTTCACCTCGAAGTCATTCCACAAGAGGTCCTCCCCCTTCATTAAAACGCCCAGCACAAAGAAATTATTAGTTATGTATAACGAAGGAGAAATCAGGCTTCGTGGTTCATTCATTCTGTTGCTTTTGTGCTTGTAAAGAAATTAAATACAGAGTGGTGGATTGATGCTGTTTTATTGCTGACCTCAACAATGGCTCCCAGGTCTTCCTCCCCAGCCCAGTCGCTTTCGTAAACATCAAACAGAGACTGAGAAAGGCGTCTCGAAGCTTCACGCATGTCTGCAAATACAAGAAAAAATCATGTCCTGTTTGAGTCCTGCAGAGGGCACACATCTACAGCTCTGCATCAGCTACAGGCAAAGAGCTGTTTTACCTCTCACTGCATTTATGTAGTTCCTCAGGTCCTTGTAAATTCGGTTCCCATCGGTCTATAAGCAGACAAGACATTTATATGACTTCCAGTTTTTACATCTGTTACTTTTATGATGTTTGAGCCACTGGTTGTAATCAATAAATCATCACAGAGTTTAGAACAAGCTCAGACTTAAATACAGCAGCAGTTGTTACCTGTTGGTCGTTAAAGATTTGGAAGTACAGATCAAACTGGTCATCTCTGGTCTCTAGTGATTTTCCAAATTTTTGCAAAACCTACAAACACACACACACACACACACAAACTTGTACTTCAGTTTTCTTTGTCATATAGTTTGAAGAACTTGGAGAACTCACAAGGTGCGCACCTTTTCTTTGCCTCGGCTCAGCTGCCTTTGGACTTTTTTGGCAAAGTCCCCAGAGCTGCCTTTTGGACTCGTACTCTCTGCCATGTTAAAAGCTGTCTGCGTTTATTTCAGAGGTGAAATAGAAAAGAAAGAAAACATCATTTCACTGTTTGGTCACACATGAGAAAAAACACAGAAACTGAGAAAAGCCTCAACAAGTGGGCTTCAATTATTATCTTCATCAAATTAATAAGAAGTTTCAGCCTCCAGATCAATGGATCCTTTCTAATACTTCACTTCTAAAGGGGAAAAAAGTGAATAAATAAATAAACTGCAAATATTTAAATAAGGAAATTTGAGTGTTTTCATTATAAATCATCAAGTCTTCTATACAAAAACTAAAAAATACACAAATAAAATAGTTTTTGTCTTCATTATAAATAAACAAAATTAAGCTATTTATTTTGTATTTATTCATTTGTTCATTCATTTATTAACCCGTTCACTGAATTGTTACAACACAAACCAAAACAGAATAAATTACGAAATGAAATCTTAAAGACATAACTTTTCATTCTTTTAAATAAGTTATTCATAAGTATAATATTTTTTTTTAATAATTATATTTTAGGAGATAAAGATACACAGATTGAGAAGATTAATGAAATTTTAAAAATCAGCCAGTTTAAATAGGAAATAACTGAAAATATGTCCGAAATTAATGATAGTTATCCATCAAGACTCATCATTGGAAAAAAAAAAACCTTAAGGAATGTAGGAGTGTCTCAGAAATTTCTCTTAACTTTTTTTATCTTTTGCTCAGTGTTGCAACAAAATAACTGTAATTAATAACAAAATCCATAAAACTCATTTGGATGAAGTCACATTCAGAAACCTATGGGACACTATTTGAACTACAATACCCAGAGTTCCCTACTGACACCCACTTCCTGTATCGTCGCGTCAGTGAACTTTGTCCTCCTGATTGTTTTGTTTTTTTGTTGGAGGAGTTTCCTCCACGGGACAGGCCGAGCTGTCGGGGCTGATCATGGGGAGCATTCTGGTCAGGTGTGCCGCCACAGACCTGGGGATCCAGTGGGTCGGCTGGGCTCTGGCTGCGGCTTTCAGAACCGAGAAGTTTTATGATTTGGCAGGTAACACAAACATGACATTACAAGCAACACGTGCAGACAACTTTCTGCCTCTTGTTTGTGTAAAAGACGACTTCACTGGAGAGTGACTGTGGCAGGAAAACAAGCTGTATTTACCTTGTAAATTAAAAAAAAGCGTTTTGTGTACAACCATATAGGTATTAACTAATCGTTACAAAAGCCTTTTTATGTAAAACGGGTTTGTTGTGAAACGGATCTGGATGGAAAGTGGGCGCCTCCTGCTGCAGGGCTGCACACATGATCCATTACTAAATCTAAAGAGGACTTTTGGTAGGCCCCATCCAAAATATTCACTTGTGTGTAATTCATTTCATGCTACTTTTAATAACTAAAAAAACAAAAAATAAAATCAGTGTATTGTTGGAGCCAAGTTAGAGCAGGACTCACAGCATATATGACCAGCTTTAACTTCATTATTTCAATCCAAAATAAAAATTGTAAAAAAAAAAAGAATAAGTAATGGACTTCTATTCTGAACATTTTGCTTCCTGTCCAGGAAGCTTTCTCAGTTCAAAATGTATGGAGTAGTGTGGAATTCCAATCTTTATAGACGTTCATTATTTCAAACATCCATCCATTATTTTTACCGCTTCTGCCTTTCTGGGTCTCGGGGGGTCACTGGTGCCCATGTCCAGCAGTCACTGTGCGAGAGGCGGTGTACGCCCTAAACAAGTCACAAGTCCATCACAGGGCCACATAGAGACTCACTATTAATCACTTCATTGAGAATATAATGGCAAACAGATTAACCTGTAGTTGCAGCGCAGTCACCTTCACTCTGCTGCAGTTTAAACTCATTTAAAATAAGAAAATGGAACAAAAATTGCAACTCACAGGCAGTTACAGATTTGTAAATCCATGTTTCAAAAAAGTCACTTTCAAATCAGTTTTAGATTGCTTACCTGTTAACACAAGTGACAGTGTTTTTTTAGTTATTTCACCAATAAATCACCTTGGCTTTTCTTCTCTACTCGCCTTCTTCTCTCTCACTGCTTCTGGATATTTTTTTACCCTTGAACTTTGGAACCAGTCGTCTGCAGTATTCTGGGTAAAAGATTTATCGGACACGCCTTTCTCTGCAACAAGTAAAGCAATCTGCCATACCCACGTGTGGCATATCTCTCCCTCTCTGTTCGCAGGTTCCGGCACATTTATACTTCTTGCGCACCTGAGTCGTATCTGGGGAGGAGCTAGTCATGCCCGTCAGAGGGTCCAGGCCGGGTTGGTGACGGCGTGGGGACTCAGGTAAACACGGCAGGAGATTATATCCTCACTCAGAGTTAAGTTTAGCCACAGGAGAGGTCAGAGGAGGTGTAAAACTTTAACGTCAGGTCAGTCTGAGTTAATGAATAGTGGCTTGGTTAATGTAGATGGATGTTAACTGTGTTCTCTCCACAGATTGGGGACTTTTCTTTTCCTGCGGATCCTGAAGGACGGTCACGATCGCAGGTTCAACAATGTCAGAGACAGCCCAGGGACTTTCTTTGTATACTGGACCGTTCAAGGTACTTGGAACAGATGTTAACCCTTTCCTCTCTTTACCGGCCCAGCCCCTCCGCCCCCAGCAGCATTGAGGGATGCCTTGTATAAATCACTGTCTAGTTTCCAGCTTTTTATATGCATTTATTCAAGGAAAAGGCTACTGGTTACACAGACTTAAATGCATTTATTTTATGGAAGGATTAAAGTTGAGCGGGATGAAACTGAGTCATTTTTCTTATTTCCCTCAGCTGTGTGGATATTTATGACCCTCCTGCCCACCCTCATGCTGAACACCGAGAGGCGTACTATGCCTCTGGGGGCCAGGGACTACGTCGGCTGGACTGTTTGGGGGCTTGGCTTTGCCATCCAGACCATTGCTGACCAACAAAAGTGGCTTTTCAAAAGTGATCCAGATAATGCTGTGAGTTAACGGACCCTTTATGTTGATGCGTCGTTCACTTTAGTGCAATAACTTTATTTTCATGTCTCCAGGGGAAGTTCATCCAGAGTGGGCTGTGGGCCTACAGCCGGCATCCTAACTATGTTGGAGAGATCCTGCAGTGGTCGGGTCTTTGGGTCTCTGCCTCATCAGTGATGCGGGGCCCCCAGTACCTTAGTATTGTGTCGCCACTGTTTGTCTGGTTCCTGCTGCGTTACGTCAGCGGGGTCCCCATCCTGGAGAAGCAGGCTATGAAGAGGTGGGGATCTGAGCCTGCCTTCCAGAACTACATCAAGAACACTCCTCTACTCTGGCCATGGCCAAAGTTTTGATACTGTTATATTTGAACATTTATCACTGTCAGGTGCAATTACAATAAAACTACAAATATTTTGAATATTGGGTTCAGTCAGAGATGTCAAGTAATTAAGTACTTTAACTTACTTTAGTTATCTATATTCTGTAGTAATTATTTTAGCCAACTTTTTACTTCTTCTCCTTACATTGTCATGCAGTTGTCTGTACTTTGGTAAATGGATAGTAAATGGACTGTACTTGTATAGTGATTTCTATCCAACCAGGATACTCAAATTGCTTTACACTAGAATAGAATAGAATAGAATAGAAACAGCCTTTATTGTCCCACAGAGGGGAAATTTAAGTGTAACAGCAGCAGCAGATACATCAATTTGTAATAATAATAAAATAGGAATAATAATAAAAAAATAAATAAAAATATTCAAATAAAATACTGTACAAGGCGATAAAAATAAGATATTCAGGAAATTTACAAATGAAACAGTCATGACAGACTTGTCTCCCAAGGAGGTGTGCAATTGAGTCATATTAAGTCATTTCCAGCAATGTGCATAATATGCACTTGCAATAAATATTGTAAAGGGCAAAATATTTACAGTCAGTCTTTCAATACAGAAAAATAAATGTGCAATTGCCACAAGAGTGTCATTTATGTAATGACGGAGAAACAGAGTTGGCTGCTGTGCAAACAAAGTGCTTATTGAGTTTGTTGGGAGCAGTGGTGATTGTAGAGTCTGACAGCTGCTGGGAGGAAGGAACTGCAGGAACATTTAGGATGCAGCAGTCTGTCACTGAAGGAGCTCTGTAGCTCAGCAGCAGTTCCATGCATGGGATGGGAGATGTTCGCAGTCATTGATGTTATTTAGCCAGAGTCCTTCTGTCTCCCACCACCTGCACTGGGTCAAGGGGCATCCTAGAACAGAGCTGGCCTTCCTGATGAGCTTATCCAACCACTTCCTCTCAGCTGTAGATAAGCTGCTGCTCCAACATACAATGCCATAAAAGATGGCTGAAGCCACAGCAGAGACGAAGAAGGTCTTCAGGAGCGCCCCCTGCACTCCAAAAGACCTCAGCCTCCCCAGCAGGTGGAGTCTGCTCTGACACTTCCTGTAAAGAGCGTCCGTGTTGTGGGTCCAGTCCAGTTTATTGTTCAGGTGAACACCCAGGTCTACTATCTCAATGTCCACTCCGTGGATGTTCACTCCAGACAGCTCCAGCTGGTCCCTCAGAAGTCCTGGCTGGATGGTGTTGAAAGCACTGGAGAAATCAAGGAACATGATCCTCACAGTGCTTCTATGTGAGTCAGAGCTCGGTGCAGGAGGTAGATGATGGCATCATCAGCCCGATGCCAGGCTGGTGGGGGGCGAACTGCAACGGATCCAATGAAGTCACCAGGTGGTGCAGATGGTTAAGGACCAGCCTCTCCAGGGTCTTCATCAGATACATTAGGGCTACCGGCCTGTAACTACAATCTGTGCCCTCGTTTACCCATTCACACAGTACTTTAGATCTCACTACAAAGTTAATATAAGTAAATCCTTCTATAGAGACTAATCAGTGCTTTAAATCACATTCATGGGACACACATCAGAAGCAGTGGGGGTTCAGTGTCTTACCTGGGACACTTCAACATGTGACAGAATAGCGGTGAAATCCAACCTCCAACTCTCTCATTAGAGGAATGACTTCTGATGAGAGGTAAATTAAAATATCATTCTCAACATATAAGAAGAAAAAAGAAAATAAAAGCATTCAGGAACTAGAGGATACAATTAAATTGTCAGAAGCTTCACAAGGAGAGGAAATGGAGCAAAAAATGCAGAAAGCAAAACTAGAATTAAATAAAATTATCAACAAAAAAATGCATTAACTTTGAATAGAAAAGTTTGAGAATAGTAATAAATCAGCAAGCTAACTGACTCAAAATAAATAAAAAAACGACTATATCTTGTGTTAAAGACAAAACTGGGAATATAACTTATGATCAGGGAAAAGTAAACAGCATTTTCAGAGACTTCTATAAAGCTTTATACACGCCACAAATAAATCAATCAGATGAAGATATTGATCACTTTTTGGATAAAGTAACACTTCTAAAATTACTACCTATTGTGAATTGGGAGACGGACTTATCAATTAACTTTGACCAAAACACCTGGTCTCAAATATGCTTAAAAACATTTAAAATTACTAGAAACTTCAATTCACAATTAATACAATATAAAGTCCTCTATAAAGTACATTATACAGGTCAGCGAATGTTCATGATGGGATTTATATCCTCTAACACCTGCTCACAGTGCACAGGCAATATACCTGACAATTATATTCATGTATTCTGGTTCTGTCCACCTGTTCAGAGGTTCTGGGACCAGGTTTGTGAAGACTTATCTAAGTGTCTGAAATGTAATATTCCACCATCTCTGTCTGTTTGCTTATTGGCTACTTTAGATGATGTCACTTTAGAGGAAACCACATCTCAAGCGATCTTCACTGCCTTTTGTATCGCAAAGAAAACCATACTATTGAATTGTAAAAAAAAAAATGCTCTTAGTATTAACCAGTATAGAAATCTTTTGTTAGATCATAGTAGTCTTGAGACAACATCTGCTGCTACATCAGATCAATCTCTCTGGGCTCCTTTGATCGACTTAATTACACAGTGGGGGTCCTTGGATCAGGTCTTGGCATTGGGGCTGATGTGGGGGGTATCAGGGTTTGGGAGCGCCGGGGGGGCCCTCGGGGGCTGGGCTGCTGGGGTTCAGGTCTTGGGGGTCTGGACAGCTCAGGGGTGGGTGGGTTGTTGGTCCCGGTCCCTGGCGGTTCTCTGGGCTCTGTCCATCCATGGTTTAGCGCTCCCTAGACATGGAGGTCTGTCCAGAGGAAGAGGTATTGGGGCCCCCCTCCCTGGGGGGTGCCGGGGACAGGGCAGGCATTCCAGCTCCCCTGGGGCTGTTTGGACTCCCGGATCATGGCTCCTGGTTGCCATGGTTGGCCTGCAGGTCGGGGGTTGCCGCCGGAGTCCGGCGGGTGGTCGCCTGGGGGTGTGCGCTTGGCCGTTGGCAGTGTGTTGGGGTGGTCAGTGGCATGGCTCCACTGTGGCGGAGGGGTGGGGGGTGGGGTGTTGGCCTGGCACGGCCCGGGCC
>JARVJO010000024.1:3180591-3191371 GCA_031762555.1 Cynodonichthys magdalenae
ACTGTGTTTTTTCGACATTAACAGAATATCGACAAAGTTTTGCGCACATTTGCAATGGAAACGCAGCTACTGACAAATAAACACAAAGACAAAGGTAAAACCAATATTGCCTTTTCAGGGTTCCTACGGTTTAAGGAAAGTTACATTTAAGACTTTTTAAGACTACTTTAATGCCATTTGAAATGAAATTTAAAACCAGCTTCATAATAAGCCCAAATGGGGGAAAAACAGTTAGCAATAATTTTACACAAATGTTTATTTTAACACAAAACAACTGCGAGAGGTATTCTGTAGATCAGAGGAGCCCAAAGTGGGGCTCGTGGGCCAAAATTGGCCCGCCAAGCCATTTGATTTGGCCCGCCAGTAGTTTCCCTGGTGCCTAGGTTTTAGTTTTATGTCATCCTTTGTAGAAACTCTGTATTTCCATGTACAGTAGTTACATCCAATGGCCAAATGACTAAATAAGGGGCTTTAGCATAGATAGTTTTCACATTTGCCGTTGAATTATATTAAGATTAAACATAAAATACAAGTAACCAAAGAAGATATTTAGATTAGATTTAGGCACACATGTAGATTTGAAACCTTTATAAAACTACAAATACTAAAATATATTTTATCAACTTATGAAATGTCCCATGAGCCTTTGCTGCCCAAGCAAATGTACGTACTAAAAACACAAACAAACAAAATGTGGGCCACCGCACTGGCTTCTAGCTTAATCATAAAAAGTAAAAACTTCCCTTATTAAGTATTTGCATTTCCTCGATTATATTATTGCGTTTGGCCCGCAGCCCTTGGGTAGATTTTCCTTTTGGCCCTCTCAGGGAAATAGTTTGGGCACCCCTGCTGTAGATTATGTATAAATAAAACAATGTTACCTATTATTTTAATATTTGAGATGAATTACAATCTCTTTACTTAGAATGTGTTAAGATTTTAAGACTTCTTAAAGATTGATTTAAGACATTTTAAGGCTAAATAAGGCCTTATTTTTGGATTGATGAATTCAGTGCCTTTTAAGACTTTAAGATCCACAGAAACCCTGCTTTTGGTGGCGTTCAACAAAAAAAAAAAAGGAAATAAATGGATATTTACTCCTCTCAGGGGTGGCATAGCAGTTGGCATTCTCAATGATCAAATGCTCCAAGTTTGGCTGCACATTTTCTGCCATCACGTACTGGTCCCAGTAAGCCACCGGCAGAGTCAGCAGACGCTCCACAACCTGGACAGAAAACAAATTCATCACATTTTTAAAAAAAGTTTAAAAAATATATATATTTATTTTAGCATTTTACCCTGAGCTGTTTCATCTGTGCTTTACTGAGATGCCCTCAAAAACAGAGTTAAATTAAATTTATTATAAACATTTCATATAACTACAATGACTATTTAATATTCTCATTATTATTATTATTGTTTGTTATTATTATTATTATTATTATATTTTCATATTAGGATGGTTTTAACAATTAAAGTGATTGTTTCTTGTTGTGGGAATAAAATCTGTCAAACACTTTAAATTTTCAAACACACTTTTTATATGAAATAATGTTTTATTTTACTTGTGCACAGAGAAATTTCTCACAATTGTTCCTTTTTAGTCTTCGTTAATACAATATACAACATGATATACTATACTTTTAATAACTGAATATTTATTCAATACTAAAAATCTTATAAATAAAGACGGAGGAATGTTTTTATTCTGTGATGGACTTGTGGCCTGTCCAGGGTGCACCCCGCCCCTCGCACTGTGACTGCTGGATATGGGCACCAGTGACCCTGAAAGGAAGAAGTGGGTATAGATAATGGATGGATGGATGGATGGATGGATTGTTTTTATTGTGATGAAATCCCAGAATGCATTGCAAAGTAGAGAAGTCTGGATTCCCCTGGGCAACTATATATTTTATTATGCATGCAGAAACCAGACTGCTGTATTTCACACAGGAACAGGGAGTTGGGTAAGATGTCAGTGGACCAGTTGTAAATACTGCAGGGATTAATGGAACAAGCTTCTAGAGGTGAGAAGTGACACATTTCTGAATCTAAATCACTCCTGATTATTTGTGCAACATTAGACCACAGCTGGAAGAAAAGAAAAACCTGAATGTGAGCCATGTTTATCAAATTGTAGATTTATTTTCTCATCTGTTCCTGTATAATATTAGGCACTACTTGTTCTCTTCAACATTTTCTAATTACACTGGTTTGCAGCAAATTCTTTCTGAAAAAAGGTTTAAAACTTGTGAGGTGTGACTAAAAGAAATTGTTTCTTTTTTTTTTTTTTTAAATGTATCACGATGTGGACATGAATGGATCTGAATCCATTGAAAGGAGTCAAATTGATTATATTTCAATGTTAATACAGTTTTACCAGACTGGGTGGGTTTCTGCCCAATTGGACTTCTTAGACGTTCTTCAGACATGTTTGGGCAGGTTGTTAAAATTTAGGTTGCTTTTTACCACATTTGTTGTGTTTTTAGAAAGTATTCACAGGAAAATGACACTAAAATATCAAGTGTCACTAAGAAATTATATTGTTGATGTCATTTGTACGCACCAAATATGGAAGAAAGGATTTTGAGACTCTGAGGACACGCCCCCTCCTCCTGCCAAACAATTCGAGGGTTGTTGGTTGAGTTTTATGTATCTGCTTGCAGCTAACCCAGACACCTCTACCTCAACTTTTTTTATGAAAGATTTGCACATTCAATGGTTGAAAACCAGAGCTTGTACAATATTTTGCACTTTTGAGCCACAGCAAAACACCATCATTACAACAATTTCCAACAAAAAGTAGTGAAAACAGAAGAAAACAGGTAAAATATCCATAACTAGTTATACATGAAGATTCCCTGTCACAGAATCTGATGTCGCTGTTCTCAGAATTTTGACATTTCTATTTGGTTATTTAGTTTATAAAACTTTGTTTGAATTAAAACTGTTTTATAATGTAGTGTAGTACAAAAAAATAAAATTATATAAATTGTTTTTTTGTTTTTTTTAAGTATGAAAGATTCTTTGTTTGGACTTTAGTTTGAAATGTAATTATGAATGCATCAATAAATGTTTTTTAATGACACTGCAGCTCTCTGAACAGTCATCGAATCATGAGGTGCATAAAGCTTCACGTTCTTACTGACTTAACGCTGCTTCAGCTTCGGATGGAGTAAGTCGAGGTCTTTACTCAGACTTACCAAAGGTTGTCGTTTGGTGTCCTGAAGGATCGTCATTGGTTCTGGGTTCGGAACTGCATGTCCAACAATAGTTGGGCCAAAAACTCGGGCCAGGTTACTGATGTCCATCTTAGTGTCCAAACTGTCAGCAACTCTGAAAGATTTCATTAGACTTGGTTTATATCTGACATGTATATGAAATAACATTTCCAAACAGTCTTTGTTTCTTTTAAAAAACTTACTAAAGTCAATTTTAACAAGTATGTGTTCTGTATACATTTATACTTAAATCAATTTGACTCGATTAATTGTAAAGGACACGAGTTGTGGGAGAATTATAAAAAGTGGGAGTAATCAACTCTAAATGTCAGCAAAACCAAATATGAGTCTGGAATAAATAAAGAAATAGATTTCAGAGATTGGAGCCACGAACCTTTTCAAGTGTAGAACTAAGAAGGCCAGCGTGTCTCTGTTGGGCTGTGGCAGGTCACTAATTGTTTGGTACATCAGAGCCTTGCTGTTATCTTCATCTGAAACCTCTATGAAAGAGGGAGAAACCATTTTCTCAGAGGCCAAGACGTTGTACAGAACTTTTATTCAACTTCGAAGGGAAAATGTTTCTAACTCCAGCAACAAGCACTCAAACAAAACAATCAGTTTCTTTATGTGCCGGATAACTTTGCCCCAGAGGTTTCCTTCACTCCCCAGAACAAATGTGAAACAAAGCATGAGCACTTATGAAGCTGTGTTTATTGGATGTGTTGGGTATATTTCTGTGCTCTGTTCAGACGTTTCAATGTCAGTTGCTTCAAGTACTACAAAAAAAAAGTTATTTATTTGCCAATATTTTACTTATTTCATTCAGATCAGTCACAATAAGACAAACCTACCCGCTGCATCCATGAAGGCCCGGTTCAGATGGAAAGTCAGAAGAGGCTCCTTCAGGTTCCTCAGGAAGTCCTTGAGGAGGCCAGTAATGGCGTGGATATCATCTACCTTGCTGAGTACAGGAACAGTTTTACTGCGGAGGAACTTCTCTTTCAGCTCCTTCACTGTGCGATCAGCGCCGGACAGACGGTACAGACCAGCCTGAGGGGGGAAAAAAAAACAAAAACTAACATTATTATTGCATTCAGGTAAAATTAGGCTCATCTGGACTCAAGTAGAGGTGTCATTGTTGCATTCATTTGATGAAATAAGAAAAAATACAAAGATTGTTTTTTGTGTAAAACTTGCAATTATACATTCAACATAAATCAAGTTGCTATTTCTAAAAAAAAAACAGATATTTTCTTGTATTTTTGTGACAAATGAGCAAAGAAAGGAGCCAAACAACTTGGGAATCCATCACCTTGAATTGGAACAACGAGCCTCGTGCAAAAATATTTTTGTATTCTTATCCTAAATTTCTCTTACTTTTGTTCGTATGAAGGGTTCACACGAACATGTCATGTCAGATTCAACAAACTCTTCTATCTTCAGGTAAAGTGTGTAAATGAGCAGCGTAAACATGATGAATCCCACCTGTTCGTATCAGGTGCTCGTGCACGAGGAGATTAGCATAATTACCACCCTAAAAACACCATATAAGGCTACGTTTCCTGTCCCACGGACCAGGAAGTGTTCGTTCATGAAAATGACAGCGAAAAGTAAAAAGAAAAACTTCACGAGTTCGGAGACTGAAGTCCTGCTGTCAGAGATCCAGAAAAGAAAATCTGTCATTGTCAGCAGAGTCAGCTGGAACTAAAGCTGAGAGATGAAATGATGACTGCTGTTAATGTCGTGTCTCTCGTGGGTCGTATACAGTCATAGAAATAAAAATCTAAATCATATTCATCCCTCTCTGCTCCAGGTTTCCTTTGGTCAAATATTTTTAATTCAAGTATAAACAGCTGTGTTAAATAATTTTCATTTATTCAGATGAGCCACAGCAATGTGCCAGGTTTCATTCAAATTTATAATTCTAATTCAAACAGAATAGCCTATTGTCAACATAATTATAGAGTGTGATTTATTTTCCTCTCAAAATATCTTCAAACTAACGAAATATAAAGTTATTAGTGAAGAAAATCCGTCTGGATAACAGCAGACTGACTACACGTAAAATATACAACAGGTCTGGACCAAACCGGAATATTGTTCGTATCTGAAAAAAAAATCTTAGAAGAAGAGAAAATTGGTGAATGCCACACGTTCTCCTAAATCACTCGTACGCACAACTTAAGAACAAATCTGTTCGTACGAACGGTTCTTGGATGAGGCCCATTGTGGCCTTTTCTTTTACTCAACCTGCTATCTGATTGGATCTTTTTCTTTAATTTGAATTATTTATTTTTGAATATGCAAAAGAGTTTACAGAAAATGTTCAGGGAGGAAAAAGAAAAAAGAAAAAGTGAAAATTGGTAAACATAGACTTGATTTTTACTGAATTAGTTTACATGTCTTCACTGCTTGCAATTCTGAAACACCAAAGTTAGTTGCTCATTTTAACTGTTATGTGCCATTTTTTGTATGAGTGTTTGTTTGAATTAACACATCCTCTCTTTCCAAAGCCGAAGGTTGGCAAGTCTTTGAAATAAACAAGCTTCACAGTCTGAGAACTAAGGCTGGTGGGTCATTGGTTGTTGATTGTCATCTCCGCTCTGACTCCACACATGCTCACATCAATAACTACAGACCTTGTGCCATGTTGTTTCCTTAATCACAGTTTTAGGAAAATTATTAGTTGGGGTGTTGGGAGTTACCAGCCATCCTGCTTTCAGTTTTGGGTTTAGTTTAGGGAATCATGGGGAGCAGCCCAGACCAGAAGGTCAACTGCATGACTGGTTCAAGGCCGTTCTTCTTTTGGTTTGTTTTAGCTGGAGCTTCAAAACCTAGTGCTGCACTGATCTTTAACATTGATCTGTATTACTGGATCGGACATCACCTGCAGCCGCTATAGCTGGCGAAGCGCCACCACAGGCGCCATTACTATTCACTGAGTCCTGTCAACAAAACGGTACAGTTTCAATGAGGGATGCACATTAATCAGTCACAAAAACATGCATAGCGACCTTATCCCTTAACTGATTTCTATAAACTATGGCTTAAATTAAAGCTGAGAAAATTGCCGATGTTGTGGTTTGTAAAACTTTCTATTTGCCCAAGAGATAAACCTATAAGCAGTCCGGGAACTTTTCATTTTATGTTTTTGTCAATGTGTTTACTGTAGAAGCACCTTTCTGCCACATAAAACTAAGACTCACTATGTCATATTGAGATTCAATGATAATTTAGACTTTCAGTCAAAATCTGAAAGGATTGCTCTTAAAATAGGAAAGTGAAGAATGGAATTAAAAGCTCCACTTAAGCGCTCGCTCTCTCTCCATACACACACACACACATATATATATATATAGTCTAATTCTGTATTTGTTTTATTGGTTCTTGATTCGCACCGAAGTGACTGAACATAAAATAAGTGCAGTCAGCCCCTCCACCGCTTAGGAAGCTTACAAAATGTACGGTGGAGGAACAAAAAAGTTATGGGGATTTTTTTAGCCTAGAAGTAAAGGTAATTTTACTCTTGTCCACCGTATTTACAACCTCTCACAATATTATCCTAACATCACAACAATATTAATAAAAAAAACTATAATAATTTGTTGGAACAGCAAATTTGTCTTTAAGTGGATTTACCAGACATAAAGTTTTCAAAATCAAGCTAGCAGAACTGACCTACTTCCTGCATTTGTTTTAAATTAAAAATATTTTAATGACCTGTAAAATGTGATAAACTTTGATCTTGTGGTCTCGTTGTAGTCGTCTTGACAATTTATGGCAAAAACACTGCCCTCTTTTTTGGTATTTCTTGCGTGACTGTCAGCTGCATGTAATGTTTACGACCATCCACAGATGTTCGTGAGTAAAGACTCAATGCAGAGCAATGGCACCAGTGCGGAGCACGATAAGTCACGTGATGTCCAGTCCAGTAATACACATCAATGATCTTTAAGTCTGACCTGCCGATTCCGATTTTGGCCGATATAGATTTTTTAAATAGTTGACACCGTCAGGTGTTATATGGTCACAATACACCTTCAATGTTCCAATCTTATTTTATTGAAATACACTGAACAATACCATTTAAACAATACAAACTTATTAGGTAGTGCTCACAACAAAGCAAAGGGGAGAATGGCTGATTTTCAGACCTTAGCTGAGGTAGAGAAGCAGATCGTTTCCACCGATCTTATCTAAGGATCGGCCCATCTCCCAGAATTAACGAAATCTGTACCCCTAACAAAATCCCTTTGGTTTGATAGAATTGTTTCAACTAAACTTTGCTTAAAACTTCACATGTTAAATGTTCTTGTCACTCTTTGAAACACACACCATAATCATTGCTATTTTTCCTCTTAATTTGTCATATTTTCTATAGGCTAATAAACTTCCAGTTTTAAACAGTTTTTTTTAAACAAAACTTGACACGTCAGGTCAAGCACTACAAAGACAAAGCCTTTCTAGTACATAAACAACACCAAAGCCTTAGCTGAAACAAAAAGCAAATACTTCCCAACAACTAGAGTTTAAAAAAAATCCTATACATGGTTAAGTTGGAGGATGAGACAGGAGCAACATTAAAAAAAAAAAGAAAAGACAGCAGCAAAGTCACAGAAATCTAATTTGGAGCTTTTCAACAGCTGAGCTATGAATCTTATTTCACAGGAACAGACTGTAAAACCTTAAGTTACAACTTTCTTGTCTCAGCTTAAAGGGGAGACATTAAAAGTGAGACGTGAGGCTTTCCTGTTCTTTATATTCCTGCACAGTGTTAGACGAGTGAAAACCGCTCACCTCATGCAGGCCCCTGTGTTCAATCTCATTCACACAGTGCACCACGAGGGGGGGGATCATCGGGGATGTGTCTGGGACGTAGTCTGCGAGGACCCCCTGAGGAGACAAAGGTGAAGTGGGTAAACTTTCCAGACTTGGAAAAACAAAAAAGATAATGCAGGTGTGATCACATACCTCCCCGATTCTGACCGGTGTTCCACCCAGGTTGGGGATGCACGGCAGAGGGCACCGCTCTCGACATTCAGGGTGAGAGACCACCTTGCAGTCACGACATTTCAGTGAAATCTTGCCAAACTTTATCCTCTTTCCGCATGGCACACAGGACTCAGGCTTAATTACCTATAAGAAACGTGTTAGAAGTTGTTTTTTTCACATTCTAACATAAACCAGACCATGAAGCTTAGTGCATTCTATTTGTGGTGTTGAAAAAATAAGTGTAAAACTCTAAAATGAGTAAAGTAAATAAAAATAATAAAAAAAGGCAAAAAAACATATTTAGAATGGAGAGAATTAGAATAAATTAAAACAAAATGGACAGAAGCAATTAATAAGAGTTAAGATATGATGAGAAAAAACTTGCTTGTCGTCCCCCAAAAAGTATCTCTACAACAAATAATCCAGTGTTCGAGATACTTACAGTTTTGGAAACAAACTCGTGCAGACGGACGCCTCCTTTGCTCTGCGGAGTGCTCGCCTCAGCTTTCATCTCTCCCTCCAGGTTTTCAGGTGGCTTGAAAACATCCTGAGACTTGACAGATTCAGAGTCCCACTCCATAGCAGCTGAACAGGAGGGATGAAAAAGCATCCATTTGTCAAAAAATATATATTTTTTTAAATTAACCATACTGATTCAAATGTAGCAAACAGCTGTTTACACAGGAAATGTATAGAATTTTACTTCTGTTTAAGGAACAAGGTTCACTAAGTTAAGATCTTTTCAGTGGTTAATGAGGTTGAGCAAAATTCTACCGTGCGCAATTATTCATCAGAAAAACTTTAATCGATTGTTTTTGGCACTTAATGTCACCAGGCAGACTGACTGAAGATTTCCCCGATCAGTCCGCTCGACATTTACAAACATTTACAAAAAACAGTTCTGTAATCTATTTATCATAACTCAGGTTTTACTTGGTCTATCAATACAATTTCAAAATTGTTATATATCCTGAAGTCTGTTCTTTTGACACAATTTGGAACAGATTTTTACAGAAAGCAAATCTTTCCCACTAGAGCGATTTAAATTGGTGATGTGACTAGGATATTAATCGTTATCGGCTAAACACCACAATTAATCGTGATGAATTTTTCTGTCAGTATCACCCAACCTAGTGGCTAATATCATGAACCAATAAAACAGATATGAAGATGGAAATTAAGACTTCTAAACATCAAATGAGACCATTGATCTTAGTGGGATTTTCCTGGTTAAAGGTTAATAATGTTTTACTATAAAAAGTAAAACATTTATTCAGAATATTAATTTCAAAAGAATATCATCGACAGACTTTAAGGCTAGCAGAGATGCAGTGGATCTAAAGAGAAACCATACCGGTCTTTCTCCTGCTGCGAGTCCAGTAAGGAACTGTTTCAATTGTGGAAACGGCTTCAACGGGTCCTCCATTGGTAGGAACAGTCACTGTTGTCTTCGTCACCAGGGCTTCATTTCCCTGTGCACAAAATAAAAAGGCCTAGTATTATTTGAAGAAATGCCAACCACCCGCTGTTTTTTCTTTTTTGCCCAAGTTTAAAACTAAAATCATCATCATCACATGATAAATCAGTGTTAGCCTATCAGTGACACAATCACAATGTGTTTTGATGGTGACTCTCAGCTATGACAACATGAAACTCTAGCTCAATATCTGTAAAATTAACTGAGTTATAGCCACTTTTTGAGTTTGCTGAAGTCAATAAAAATGGTAGTTCAAGCAAATTTTGTGTTTTGTAAGGTCAGTTGGCAACTATCTTGAATTAAAAAAAGGTAAAAGGTAATGGTTGAAGCTGTACATCCAATGATTCCTGTTTGAGAGTGTGGCAACAAACAAAATAACTACCCCAGTTTTCTTAAAGTTTGAGTTGTTACTTCCAATGATAGAAATGTTAGAACTAAATGAGACGCTAAAATGCAGATTAAGCCAAAGTAACTACCCTCTCTGAAGTTCTTCCAGTTGATCGTGATCTTTTAGAAGCAACTGGAGGACCGTCGACAAGATTTCTTGAGGAGCGCTGAAATCAGCAGAATCAATGACATCTAATGAACATCAAGACATTTGATCATTTCTTAAAAAAAGAAGTTGTGCACATTAACAAACCCTTTTTTCTCGTTTTTTCAGTCGCACTGTCCTCACATTGGAAGAATCCCAGTCCTATCAGCGATCAAAAATATCAGAACCAGATTTAAAGTACAGTTTATAGTACATCAATGTCACTTTAGCGCCAGAAAAAGCTGAAAAAGGAAGTACTTACAAGGGAGTCATCTGTTTTGTCATAGCTAATGTCTGACAAGATGGAGGCAGACTCATCTATTGTCATCAGTCTGTCAGGAGCATAAAGCACCAAAAATAAAATAAAAATATTTTATATCTATTAGAACAGAATTTATGCACAGATATTTCCAGCAAAACCATGTTAGCAACAGCAAACATTTTTATTTGGTACACCACAAATATTTAGGAACTTAGACAGAAATACAGTGGGGAGAACAAGTATTTGATACACTGTTGATTTTTCAGGTTTTCCCACTTGCAAAGCTTGTAGAAGAC
>JARVJO010000024.1:3213317-3231948 GCA_031762555.1 Cynodonichthys magdalenae
CACACAAACACACTTGTTTCTTTGTACTTGTGTGGATTTTGCATTGACTTCCATTAATTTCTACAGCGTAACCCTGACCACTTAGCCTAAACCTAATCCCTGACTCACACAGTGTTGTATAAAGTACCTCAAAGGGATACTTCAGTAAAAGCACAAGTACCTTATCATAAAAATACTTTGGTAAAAGTTAAAGTCTGCTCTAAGAATATTGAGTAAAAGTCTTAAAGTATCTGATTTTTTTGTACTTGAGTATCAAATGTAATTTTCTGACACAAAATGTACTTAAGTATTAAAAGTAAAAGTATTGAGTAAAAATGAATGGTTAGATTTTCAAAAATGACATTTAATGGGAGGTGACCTCTCCAAAAAATCATTTTTTTAAAAGGTGTTCAGCTGTGATGGATTGTGTACAAACTAACATGATATCAGAATGGTGAATATTTATACTTCCAACCAACCACAATTAATTTCACTCTATCCAGGAGGCACAGTTTATCAGGATAGTATTTTTTTTCTAATAATAACCCTGAATAAAATAGGAGTAATGACTTTCTACTTCTTACCCTTTTAAAAAATGTAAGGAGTAGAAAGTACAGATAATTGTGTGAAAATGTAAAGAGTACTAGTAAAAAGTAGGCTGAAAAATAGTTACTCAAGTAAAGTACAGATAACCAAAATTTCTACTTCAGCACAGTAACAAAGTATTTGTACTTTGTACTTTTACTTTACAACTCTGGACTCACAAATGTTTTTTTTTTCCATTGGGTGGACCAGGCAAATGTCCACACAATGACAAAATGTTCTCATGAGCATAGTATAATATCAAAATATGTCAACACACCAATACAATAACATGTACACACACTACCACCAAGGAAATGAGTTTAAGGTCCAAAATGAAGGAATGCAGGCTCTGCAAATGTTCCTTAGACAAATCCCTTCCAGTCCACCAGATACTGCAGATTTTAACCTCTGCACAGGTCTTAATTGAAAAACATAGACTAGAGGGTAGATTCTCATTGAACAAGGGAGGGGTTTACCCCCTGGGATTGTTTTTTAGTGGATTATTCTGAGGAAAAAAGCCAGACCTGTTGACCAGGGGCATACTGGGATCCTTGATGTCTCCTGTGGTTGGCAGTGTGCTTGATTTGCTCTGCTATCTTTAATAAAGAAACTTTGGTTTTTGGCCCAACACATGGCAGCATCGGTGATGCTGTACTGATGGTATGGCAACTTTGAATGGTAAACAATGGAGGTAATTAACCCAAGGAGGCTATGAAGGGAGAAAATCCAGAGTAGAGAACATCAGGGTGTTATGTGGGCATACTCGAGCCAGGTAAGTTGAGTACTCCAGAATAAGTAAGAACAGAGGCTGATAGAACGATACACTTAAGGTTCAGGAATGCCTTCTCAGCTTCGGGTGACCAGGAGAACAATGGGTTAATGGAGGTTAGTTTGGTTAAGTGTGCTGCAGTATGGTTTAAGTATTGATGCATCGATTGTAAAAGTTGTCAAACCCTCTCAGGACATTGACCTGTAAAACTGTAGGGCCATTGGTAAGACCAAACAGCATTACCAAATACTCATAATGGCCCAGGTGCATCTTGAATGCAGTCTTTTATACATCCCCCTTACAGATTCTTATCAAGTGATATGCATTAAGAGGTCCAGCTTAAATCAACCTGGGCAGAGTGGAGTTGTTCAAACACAGAATCTTTAAGTAGTAAATGTATTTATTTATTGTGATCTACTTCAGACCTCTGTAGACAATGCAGGGCTGGAGGGACTGGTTCTCTGGACCCAGCACCAAGTGGAGAAGTGGATGAGTCATTCTTAGGGGCTGTTTACACAGAGCTGGTTTTCAGAGGTGGGAAGGATATTTTGTAAATGATTAACTGAATGTTAGATGCAGTTTTGGACTTTATACTTTTTGATCATTAAGGCTAAGACAGAGAAAGAGTTGGTGTGTGTGTTATCGATGTGTTCCTTCTGTCTGTATAAACAAAAGTTAGTTGCGTTCTGACATCTGATGTAAAATTTACCACCTTCAGGGTGTTACCAGGAAGAGAAATAAATTATAAGGTCAATTCATTATTATATGAGTAGAAGTTTAGTTTTGTAGTCTCTGTTAGATCATCTTGGGACAGCTGGGCTGCTAAGAGTGATTGCTGTGTTTTTCCTGATATGAGCTCAAGGCCTTACGCTGAGGCCTGACTGCTGTGCTGTACTGTATGAACCTGACTGGAGTCAGAGAACAGAATAAAGTTTTGAGAAGAAATCCAAGTGGGTCCTGCTACATTATTCAGACATGTCATTTTTGAATAGCACATTATTTTCTACAGGTGTATAAAGTACTTAAATAACTAAGTAAGACTAAAATACCTTAACAGAAAATGACTTTGGTAAAAATGAATTTCATCTATAAGAAAAGTACTTAAGTAAAAGTCATAAACCTGAAAAGAAAGCGTGTTATTTTATCGTAGCTAAGTGTTTAAACCCAGATAGAATGCAAACCGCAACAACCACAACAATATGTTTGAATTGGCAGAATTGTAAGAGAGAGGCTGAGAGACAACATTTTAATTCGGATGCTCGAACCATCAGCCAAGAAATCCAGGAAGTTACATTCAGATAACACAATCTTCTGGACCTGACTCTGCCCCTTTTGCATTGCGTCATGTGGGCCGGGCTATTAGCAGGAAGACAGATCCTTGTACACAATTCCTAACCTAATGTTAATAAAACGGTTTTTTATGTGTTGTGTGGAAAGAGGCATGTAACTACCTAAAATCATCAATCATAAAAAATAGTCACAATAGCTTATAAAACATATCAAAATTCACCTAAAAAATTGAAATGTGTAGTGTATTAAAATCAGTAAGTAATACAAACCCCATAAATTTCTTGCTCACAATAATCGGGAAAGTAAAAGTAAAAGTACTTTTACACAGACTCTAAAAACAAAGTGTGGATCTTACATAACCAAACTGAACAATTTACAAATTTTTTTAAAAGAAAACATGTAAATTGCTTTACATTTACTCAACTCTGTTTAGTGTCGGATACATAGCTGATGTTTTTCAAAGTGAGTGTAGTCTGAACCCTCATGTTGTATTTCTTTACATCAGTGAGGTAGAGATGAGCGCATCGATCTGTAAAAACACATATACCTCTTATAACAAAAGTTATAAGAAAATTATTTAGCAAGGGATCTCCTATTTTCGGTAAGCAGTTCTTCTGTGCCAAAGTGAATGGACAAAACACAATTAGTGAACCAACTCAGTGAATTAAATTTGATCCATCAATAAATGCGATCATTTATTTACATAATCAAACAAATCACGAGTGAACAACTTATTTATGAGCAATCACTAACCTATAAAACTAAGGATCAAGAAATAATCAAACACGCGTCCAACCTTAATTAATTATTAAATCCGACGACTGAAAATATTTACATCAAACGATGGCTTGGATGTTGATTAAACCAGCATTTGAAGGTACTTAAAACTTAGGGTTTTGGCAAGGCAGGTAGTTTAAAGTAAAAGGAGGAAAAGTCAGATATTAGTATTTCTACTTTTATCTTAAAGAATGTGGATTTTGACCAGAGGGCCAGCATCTCTTAACGAATCCAGCCAGACAGGTACACTTCGTAACAGATCGACTTTACCTTGACTGAGGACAGATGTGGTCTACCCACCATGGTTCAGGTCGAAAGGGGGTTACTCCGGCTAGTGAAGAACTCTCGGACCCTCAGCCAGCTGGACATCCAGTCTACGTTACTTTTCTAGTGTCTCCTGGTCTGCTTTCAAACGAAGATCAGAGACGAGGCTTTTCTCTGTATCCATCACAAAATTAAAACACTTCCCACAGGAAAGTAAACAAGTGCTAGTGGAGCTTTGAGAGCTCCTGTTTGGGACCACGACTGACGTTATCGTGTCCCAGCTTTTAAGATCTACTCGTTGGCTATTGAGTTAGATCTTCCAGCCAAACGCTGTAATTCCCGTGAGGAAAAACTGCTCCTTCTTTTTGAAGCACCAAGTGTGTTCTGCTTAAGCAGTGGGTTAGTTTAGACTTTAGAAGTTAGTCAAAAGATAAGAAAATATTAGTGGTGAGCCAGGTGGTGTTTGTCTACCAACCATCACTTTACATTGACAAAACAATGTCAGATCGTTCTGTTCTTATTTTCAGTCTTTGGCAAGACGAATACCAAGTGAAAACTTTAGCTCTGGATATAACTGAGACGTTAATTATTTAAGACAAAATAAAACCTGAGGTCTTTGTATAAAACTCAGGCACAAATGAACATTTGCATTTCATGAAAACACAGTAAACTAAATCGAAGTGATATAGTTTTGAAAGGAGGAATAAAATGAAAAACATATTATCACATTACTGTTGAACAACAGTTGATTAAAAACAATGATTTGCATTAAACAAATAAAGGAACATTGGAATAAAGTTCTTTTTGTGTTTTTCTTTTTTATAAAGTATAATGGAAAAGATAGGTTATTCTTTTCATTAATTAACCTTGACATTATTCTTTGATTTATCAAATGGTAATAACTTTTAGTTAAAAGAAGAATATAAATCAAAATAAAAGAAGATTATTATCCTGTTATTAATTGATTAGGTAAAAGAGAATGTCTCTTTAAAGTTAAGGTGACCTGTTGTGGCCTAAATTAAGTTCTAACTGGAACAGAGTTTTTGTCTCTTTAAAGGGCCTGTCCGAGGCCTGCTGTCAGAGACAGTTTTCTTGCTTATTTCACTCGAGGTGACCACTACAGATCCAATATTAATAATACTAACCTCGATCATGCAGTTTAAATCTTGTGGCTCCACATGTCTTCAGCTACAGAACAGAAGTCCAGCGCTTTGTCTTTTTTCCTTTAAGTTTCCATGGACGACTGAATCCACAGAAACATATGCTCGTAGCGTCAAACGTCAGTCGCAGAACGTATCGCTCTTAAACTCTATCAATGCTTTTCTTTTAGCGTGGCGCTTCATTCCAAAAATATAATGCTGCACCGAAGCGTCCAGTCAGAGGCAGCTTAAAATATAAACACTAAACTAAACAAGCATTTCAGATAATTACTTATTTGGCTGTGATTGCACAACTTCATAAATAACATGCTAACAAGTAGCATGAATGTTTAGCTAACTCTGTGAATAGCCAGCTGAATGTGACATTATCTTGTGTGCATGCAGGTTGCATCAGGGCCATGGAGAGTTCACATAGCAGTCTGATTGGGGTTAAAATTTTAATTTTAATAATGTAAAAGTTCACACCAAAAAATCTGAGTTCTGCAAAACATCAGAATTGAGCATTAAGACCTGCAGTGTGAAGCAGGCATAGGCATCAGACAAAAGAAGAGCTGTGTCAGAAATCTAAACCTGGAGCTGGCAGTACCAATGATATCGGAAATGAAATTTAGGTTTTGATCTTTCATAATCGAAGCCACCATCCTTTAGAGTTTTAATTTGCACTTGTGTTCCCATGCAGGCAGTGTTTTATAACAGCCCATGCTCTGATTTCAGAGACAGAATTCTGTCTGTTTTTATGCCAATGGATTGAGAATTCATCTATCCGTCTATTAACTTTAGCCTCTTTTCATTGTTGGGTTGTGGGGGTCACTGGTGCCTACGTCCAGCAGTCAGAGTACACCCTGGACGAGTAGCAAGAGCTGCACACAGACAAACAACTGTTCACACCTTCACCTAGGGAGTTTAGAGTGTAATAACATGGAGCGTGTGGATTTATGTTTTTGATATCATCAAACGTATTCATTTTTTATTATTTTCTGGGAAACATTTGTTGCTTTTGCAACTAGTTATACAAGCAAAGACAAATAAAACAGCTGGATCGATCTCCAACTTGGTCTGTGAGAATGCACTGCATGTTCTCCTCCGTCTGAGAAAATCACCTCCCACAAACTCTGGGTCATTTTAACTCCTGACGCTGATTCCAGACCAACGTGAGCCCTGAGGTAAATTCTGACCACCTGTTCCTACAAGCAGCAACGCCCCCTCCTTGGAGCTGTTCCAAGCTTACTCATCCAATTTGACCTGTGAACATGTATCGTTCTTGTTTGGATCAATGAACGCACACCTTAATGGGAAGAATCTCCTGATGGTCGAATCTCCAGAACCTTTATTGCTCCTAATGATGTAGTGTCAAAGTTATTATTCTTGGTTATCCCCAGTTAAAGCCATTATTCAACTTTCATTTTCCTTGAATTTTTTTCTTTTGATTTTATTTAAATCATCTTAAGGGTTTCACTCCTCTCCATCCACAGTTAGATTTTAGACCTGACAGTATTTCATGACTCACCCTCTTCCCATAACATTACCAGAACATTATCAATCTTTTCTTTGGTCTGTTAATAGTTAGCAAAGATCCCTTTTTGGAATAAACTACATAAATTGTATGCAAAGCTCCTTTAATTTTTGTGTTTCAGTGGGTCAAACTGTGCTATGAGCAAAGAGTAATCTAACACAATACAGAGAACTAAATAATATTTTTATGTATGCATTGAACATGTTTTGTCTCAGTAGCAAATCTCTCCATTTTCCAGATTTATACTCTGTTAGACAGGGAAAAAAATAAATAGAAGAATGAATTTTTTTGTTGTTTTGTGCTTACCTAAAATAGGCTTGGGGTGCAACAAGGTGTTGCAAGCTTAGCTCTGTCTGCTACATGTTACGCAAAAAAAAATAAAAATCACTGAGCACGCGTCCCCCAAAATTTTTGCACTTTTAAAATGGAGACTAGTCAAAAGTTAAACTCTGGAAGACTAATCTACCTCACCTGATTCGTCCGATCGCCGCATCACAAGCCCAGCTGCATCCAATCAGCATCTGACAGTCAGTGGATAACAGCGTCGTCTCCAATCACTCTGTCTGCTCGCAGCCGAACGTCAACCCCCTACCCCTCCTCCACCCGTCATCTTCCTGCTTTCAAGGGGTTCCCCCTCCTATGACCACCACCACTAGTGTCTGGGCCCCGGGGGGAAAATAAAAACTCCTACCCCTCATCCTAAGCAGCTCATCTGAGCTTAAAGCAACTCATGGCACTCACATCCTCTGCCAGGGTCCGAGCACCAAACTCTAATTTCCATCATGTCAATAGACCTCCTAATTTCAGCCTATCTTCATGTGAGTCTTTCCAGGTTGAAATGAAATTCTCAAAATATATATTTAAATGGCTGCACAAGCTCTAAACAAGTAGTGACTTTTTATCCAATAAAAAAGTCTAACAGATTTTTAAACTTTCAAAGTTTGCATTTGTTTACATTTTTTCACATCAACCCAAACTGTTTGGAGATAGTAAGTTGATAACGCGTTACGAACACTTTAATCAAAACTTTTCATCCTACCTCCTGCCTTTCTGTAGTTTAAAATGACTACTGCTGATTCTAACAGAGGAAAGGAATCAATGGGAAACAAAAACTGTGGGGCGAATATAATTGCCGCCTCAATTATAAACAGTTTTCCTAAAAGCAACAGCTTTATGCTCTTCTGCAATTAAAAAGTTGTGTAATTTGGTGATGTCTAAGTAATGCTGCAGATAAAGTCTGAGTCCCCTGTGGCTCGCTGCACCGATTTGTCTGACTATGGCAATGAAGCGGCACTAATGTCCCCCTGCTCTCATTCATCACTGTGTTTGTTTTCTCTTCATCATCAGGACCTGGGGAGCACAGACGGTCCCCCGCGGAACTGGAAGGGCATTGGGATCGCCATGGTGGTGATCCTGGCGGTTATGTCCCTGGTTATCCTCTCGGTCTTCCTCCTCACGCCTGGTGAGAATGATGATAATGAGACAGAGAGAACAAAGATTAAAAAAAAATGTCCAGAGGGAAGTCAGCATATAAAAGCAAAGGAGTTTAGATGTTGGGAACTAATTAAATAATAATAAGTGGCTGAAACTCTTATTTGCTTTAGATGAGTTAGATGAAAAGATCAATGCCCCTTTCATGTCTTTATTGTTAGAATGATGCTACAATCAGCACCCTTCAAATTAGCTAGTGCAGAGAAAAACTCATCAGGTTCTGCACGGAAATTAAAACTAAACAAAGACTTCATAATTAACACTTAATGTTATTTAATCTGTAAGAAAATCACAAAATAAATAAAGTCATTCACCTTTATATGAGGTTAAAATCTTCTTTAGTATTTCTTGTCTCTTAGCTGTTGCCAGGCAACCAGGGGAGAATCCTAAGAAGTTATCATTCTCAGCCAAAAAATAAAGTCTCTGAAAGATCATAAAGCCCCATAAAACTGTGACTTTTGGTTTTTATACTTCAGCTTCTGCACTGCTCAGACAAACACGACACAAGGTGTTGATTATTGCGCTAAAACAAACAAAAGACGAAAAGGTATTGTTTTTATAATGATGTCATTGCCAAATTCTTTTGTCTTCCTTTTTTTTCTGTGAATTTTTCTGTTGTTTTACTTTATAGTACACATAGGAGAGTGGGATAAAACCATCCACCACTTAACATTAAGTTATTATCTTCTCTGCTGTTAATGCTCACATTTGGTTCAGAGTGACGGTAAAGATGCAGGAGGCGAATTTGCAGAAGATGAAGATGTCGCTGAAAAGTGGGCCAAGCTTTGCGCCCCTGTGAACAAAGAAATTCCTCATGAACATGTGAAAATCTCTGTTTCTTTGCCTTTGAAGATGAGTCCCACTTGTTACTTCACTCCTATGTGACCATGGAGGATCTGGAGAGCGAAGACTTCAAAATTCACGATCCTTGCGTGACTTGGTTAGATGGTGAGGAATCATGTTCTGAATCAATAATCACTGTTGCCTGACAAAGAGTTCGCTGTAACATCATTTGAAAGGATTAAAATGTAATAGCTGGTATGCAGATAATGTCTCAGTCTCTGTGGATTCAAATCTTTTTTGTAATAATTTTTAAACTGTTTCAACCCTGTTAGAGAATGAAGTGGCCCTGCGAACCAGAGAGGGACATGTGCTGACATTCAGCCTCAACAACAACCTGACCATGACTCTGCTGGACAACAGCTCCCTGGTAGGACCGTTTCCAGCACTGATAGCACACACACACATGTCTGGTTTTTATATCCCTGTGGGGACTGTGAATTGACTTCCATTTGTGTTTTTTTAAAGTTTTATAGCCTAACCCTAACCATTTACCCTAAAATTAACCTCACAGATGACCCTAAAACTAACCTAAACCAAACCCTCCACCCATAATTGGCATTTGTACCCCTGGGGACTGGGCATTTGTCCCCACATTTGTCTGCTTTTTTAGGAAAATTGTCCCCACAATGTAAGAAAAACATGTCCACACACACGCAGAATAAATAATCAGATCTATGATGATTTGACGATTGAGAGACAGAGCTGCACATTTTCCTCTTCGTTTTATTTTAGAAAAAGAAATTGGCAGTATAATGACAGTATGTGCTCATTTTCTCCCCAATCTGGCTCTCTCATGGTTCCCCCCAACATGTGCCTTCAAAGAGATTTTTTTTTCTTGAACAAGAACATCATTTTGAACACCGCCTCTGTGCGACTCTGACAGACTTATGTGGGTCATCGCAGGCACACTCAAAGCAGGATTGTGCAGTCAGGTTGAAAAGTCGTGTCTGTGTTGAGATTTGGGTTGTCAACTCTTTCCTGGCTGCTGTTATTATTATTCACACCCATGTGAGCATAAATACCTGAAAAAAGCATGCGTATTTAATTTAGTTTCTGAGACAATATAGTCTGAATTTGATATTAAAAGATCATTTAAGCTTTAAAACTATTCAAATTAAAAGCTGCGTGTAAGTTTAAAGTTTTAAAGAGATGATAAGTGTGTATAGAGGAAAAGGTCAAGTAATAATGGGTGCAATAGTAGTTAAGTGAAGCCAAATCAACCTAATTTAGATTTTTTTTAATATGTGACTGTGATGACATAAATCTTATGTGATACATGTGAGCTGTAGAAAGGTCTGCAGTTTGTTTCTTACATAACTTAAAAGTTGTTTCTGACTGGACCACGACTGATTAAGACTAGTTGAGTGGTATTTACAAGGGAGGCTCCAAAATGTCTCAAAACATTTGTCAGGGTGCCTCGTTTTTTAAAGCGAGTCACAGAATCTTAGAGACTTGTTGCTTGAGTTTTGACCTTGATCAAACAATTTATACAGAACATTTTTTTCTTAAAATAGTCAGAGTTGTCACAGGCATCTTTAAACCTGTCTCGAGAGCTCTACTGCTGTATTTGACATCAGCCTGGGATCCCTCCTTTGATAGAGAACATCACAGGCAGTAGGCTTGAACTAAAAACTGATGATAGATTTTGATGAAAGCTGGTTCAACTCTGCCTAATTTTATTCCTAAAGGGTTCTAAATAATGATAATTATTGTTTTTTTAATAATGTTTTTTAAATTCACAAAAAAAACCTGATTTTAAATAAGTTGCTCAAAACATGGCACACGACTTGTCACCTAGTTGAGAAAACATAAAAGTTTAGTGAGACTGCGTCAGAAAATTCGCCAGTTTTCTCACAATTTGGAGTTCTCAGCTCATCTCCAACTGGTAAAACCCAGTGAGATGCTAATTTTAGGTTCTGTAAGAACCAAACTGCAGACCTTTTTACAACTCAATACTATTTTTTATGTTATCACTTTTCTAACAGTTGCAACAGAAACGTAAAAGAAAAAATCAAAGTTCATGGTAGAACTTGTAACCCATTTTCCCCCCTTTAGGAGCACTTATTAACACATTAAAATATTTAGGTGAATAAATTCATATATCTACAGAAGCCGAGAGCGAACATTTTCCACATCAATTTTTTTCCATGGTTTCCTCGACATAATGAGTTAATAATGTCGTTATCATGAAATAACAATGATCGTTTTCTCAAGATAACGAGATGATTATCTTTTTTTGAACGCTCACGATCAGTGGTGTTCCTAAAAGAACAAACTCAAGCTGAAAATGTCAGATCTTGGAGAACCTGGCATTGATCACAGGCTGAAATTGCAGTTTGTCTGTCTTGTACAGAAAACTTTCATATCAGCCCTCATCATTTAAGGACACGGCTGACCCAACTGCAGCTCAACAGGCGTTTACATTTAAGTCATCCTGCTGATATAGTAAACTTTATTGGTGAACAGCTGAGGGGACCAGGCTGTCTTCATGGTTACTGAATGATACACGAGAGGAAAACCACGACTTCTTATCTCGAGAAAATCCTCGGGAAGTTAACTCATTTTCTCAGGAAAACATTATAAGGATATAAATATGTCGTTATGAAATAAAGAAAATTTAATTAAACCCGACTAATGACATTTACTTGAAGCAGAAATTTTATAACAAATATGAATATACTGACATATATCAACTAATCATCATATTATCTTGAGAAAACTGTGGGACAAAACAATATGTGGAAAACGTCAGCTCTCTGCTTCCGTATATCAGGGTAGGTGCATCCAGGTTTTGTTTTTAAAAAGTTATTGAATCTGTGTGTTGGATGATCATTCCACCCAGGAGAAATATGGTTAAAATAACTGATTAAAAGCTCTAAATAAATTTGACATTCATGCTTACAATAAGTGGACGTAAATGTCTGACTGCATCTATATGAGTTTTTCACAGAGGTTTAACAAACCAATAAACAAGTAATCTGAAGAATAATCTTTAGACTAAATTCTAAAATGAACCCCACCAAATCCAACAACTGTTTCAACAAAAAATGCGCAAAGAAAACCAATCTTATATTTTCATGTTTCACACTAAAATCTTTCAAGTAAATGTCATTTTTAGTGTGATTAACTAAATTTCCTTCATTTCATGAGCATTTTATGGCTGCCTCTTGTATTTTTCCCTTCACTGGCGTAGTCGCACAAAGTAAAGCAGAAAATAGTTGCAGCATTTCTGCTAACTCTGGCTTTTTCTGCAGGACCTGACCTCGACTAAATTCCAAGTGTCTGCAGACAAGAGGTTTGTGCTCCTGGCGTATAACATTCGACCGGTGAGTTCCACATTAACGACAGACACACTCCAGACATCCTCGTGCGTTTTTTACATTCAGAACGTATCCACCGTCGTTAATCTTTCTTTTAATATCAGCACTAACAAAGCTCCTCCACGTGTCTGAAAGGCCACTTGTGGCTGTTAAACAAAAGTGACATGCAATTTCTATCACTGAAACAGCAGAGAGAGAGAGTGAGTGGGAACACAAAGGAGGGTGTGTGTGTGTGTGTGTGTGTGTGTGTGTGAGTGCAGTCTGTTGCTGCTACTGCAGCAGTTTAGGCTCCATAACGCCTGCCCGCTGAACGACCAGGATAACATACGAGGAGCTGAATATTTAAACTGGCTTATTGCAGAAGGTGCAGCGTGCGGAGGGACGCTCAGATGGAAGAGATTTGCTGTGAAGCTGCGAAGGAGTGAAGAGGAGATCAGGGAGATGAAGAGACAAACTTGAAGCTGCAGTAATGAAATCACCCCTGCAAGTTCAGTGGGGAATTTTAATGAGAAACTTGCAGAGAATCACAATTACAGATGGTTTTAGATAAGAAAAAAAAGGAAATAAATTCTGCTTACTTTACTTTAGCACCCCATTTTCTCACCCTCCACCTGTATGAGCTCACACTGCAAAGAAAAAAAAACCTGCATTGTTGTGACTTTTTTCCATAAAGGCAAGCTGGATAATGTGCAAGTAATCTTCCATGGAAGAAAACCAAATTAGGAGAAAATGAAGGTTCCCTGCTCATTCCACCCCCCCTTCACATTTTTATTAAAAATCTGCAAGCGGATTTTGTTGCTCGCGTTTGTTCAGCTTCTCTCTCTCCCTCTCTGTCTCTCTGGGTTTCTTTTGGAGACCTGCTTCTCCTCTAATCACTGCGTATCATATTTTCTCTGCGTGTGAGGAACGAATGAGCCTGTTGCCGTGCTACTGCATTCATCACAAACACGGTGTGTTCACACCGGCTGAATTATTGAACGGTTTGCATACATTCCATCTGTTTTCCCCACACACATCTCTGAGGAGAAAGGGCTCAGATCCTTGCCCAGTTTGGGTCCCCGTTGGTTAATTTATAGCAAGTCATTAGCATAGATCCTTTGATATCATTGGGGGTCGTCTCAGCTCTTCTTTAAGCTCAGAGCATCAGAACAGACAGAAATTTGAGATTGTGAGGAAACCACCTGAAAGCCTATGTTTATTTAGATTTCTGGTTTATTTGTGTGTGTGTGTGTTTGTGTGTGGAGGCTGCTCCTCCATCCCTCCCCGCCTCTTCCTTTGTAGCCGTCTTCCCGTCTTCCCCCCTCCTTCATTTCCCTCGCTTTCGTCTATCTATCTCTGGGGGGGATTTGTGCTGACTGAAGCAGTTTATGCCAACCCTGGGCTTCAGAGCAGGAGCAGCATGCTTGCTCAGAGTGTGGCAGGAAACGCCAGAGAAAAACAGAAAGCCACTCAGGGTGGTGGTGGGTGATAAATGGGACATGCGCCGCTTGCCCTTAGATACACTGCCCAGTTGAAATCAATTGGAATGATCATGAGAGAGTGTCAGAATGGAACTGCGAGGAGGAGAAATGGATGAGCGGGTTATGGGTAAAGTTAAAAGGCTTCGCTGGATTTTGTATTAACTCGAGAGGCTTTGGAGGGTGGCGCCTGCTGGGTGAGAATAAATGGATTTTGATAGGATGGGATGCGTAGAAGATATCTGGGGATTCGGACTCAAATGAAAGCAGATGTCCTACAGGGAAACGTTGCGCCTCTAAAAGCCTGTTTGAATTAGGTGGCTTTGTTTTCAAGAGAGAAGTGAATAAAATGGGATAACTTAAATATTTCTGAGGCGGCGCTGACGAAATGTATGATTGGACGTTTTTCAGGACTGACGCACAGAAGGGGCTGCACCGGAGCCTGCCAAGATAGTGTAGTTTGGGGACAAATAAAACGCCAAGGGGGCTGTGTCTGCAGTCTGCAGCAAACACTGATGGGTGCTCGTGTAAAAGCAGAACAGTGTATCACTGCTAGGGAAGTAGCTTTGAGGCAGGAGGGATACTGAAAAGGAGGGATGCTATTATCCTCACATTGTGTGCTGAACAATAGCTCCAAATATCTTGGCTCGCTGAAAGCCCATTGTAATCTTCACACATATCCTTTGTCACATTATCCCGCACTATCTTCTAAGTGTTTAATCTTTCTCTAGTGCCTCCTCTCCTCTGTTTTGGCAGCAGATTGGATGTGTGTAATAAAAAAAAGAGGGGTGGCAGGCAGAGAGAACTGGAGGATTTATGATCTGTTTCTGGCAGTCACATTAGAATTCACTCTGCCTCTCCAAGACAGATGCTCTCAGCCTTCCTTTCTGTTTATCACACAGAGTCACACATGCAACAACAATAAGACTGCCAAAGGCGTTGGGATGTTAAATTACAAGCAGAATCGCTGGGCTCCTGAACAAATCACAAACAGCTGATGGAACGTGGTGCTGATAATGGTAACGCTGCAATGTTTCACCTCTGAGAGGGATGCGCCCTTTAACTTCCTGTGTCCACGTCCCTAACTTTTTATTATTACCTGCTGCCGGAAAACAAAAATTTGGTGACAACATGCTTGTCCGTGTCTGTGTTTGTGTTTGTGTCATGAACCGCTGGCACTGGGCAGAGATTAATGTAACTTGCAGAATATTAGAAATACATTTACTGATTATTAACCTTTGGAGTCAACGCAATAAAATTAAAGTGAAAAACACAATGATGGATGTCACTCACAGATAATGACCCAAAATATAGTGAATTCCCAACACATATTACCAGTGCTAAAACATTGTGCAGAACCTTTGTTTAAAATGTTGTCATTACTTATTTGAGATCAACTCTGTCTGTTTGCAAAATATTTAATGTACTACTGGATAGATTTAGGCCAAATTTACATAGGAACAATCTCTGAAAACTATAAACAATAGGGAAACGTGCTTAAAGGGATTTTGCCAGATAAGTAAATGACAAACTGTGGCTTTAAAACTGGTGTATTTTGACCCATGGGTTGAGTGAGGATCCCTTCTTTAGAGCACATGCATCAAATTCAAGGCCCGCGTGTCAAATGTGCCCAGGTGACTTCTGTCCGGCCCACCAAAAGAGCCCCCCACCATTTGTGTTTATTTTTTTATTTATTTTTTACTTAAATGAAATTTAAAATAGTTTTTATATCAAAGATAAACCTTAAATTCATGATTCAATATAGCAAATGAACACATTTAAAATATGAAGGATAATAATACTTGTCCTGTCCCTGAGCTGTTGGCTTTAAGTAACTGTAGCCTCTTAAGCATTTTAGTTGAACAGCCCTGTATTAATGTTTCAAAATAAGTTGCTTTAAAGCCAGCATTGACCATAAACAACATCTCCCATAATGCATGTTGATTATACAGGGGAATTGCCTGTCAGAAAGTGTAGTTCAGAATTCAAGATTTACCACAACTCAACGATGAGTATTAAAATGCGGTTTCTGTGCAGGAAATACCATGTAGAGCTCAGTTATTGTTTGTTAGCAGTGTTCAGCTGTAGAAATGAGAGGAGGAACATGACATTTTCTTTTTAGTCGAAGTTAAACATGAAACGTTAAAGTTAGTTACGCTCATGTGGCCCTCAGTGAAAATGAGTTTGACCCCTGCAGGAGACCGGCCCTTGAGGACCGGAATTGGACATGCCTGGTCTAGATACCCCCTTTCCCAGTAGGGCGGGGGGTGCTCATTGGTGGGCCTGATGGATAGCCCTTCACCAGAGCTAAAAAACAACAACAACATAAAACTGAAGCTCCTATGTCAAATAGTTTTTAAGTTACAACCATTTTTCATGTCTAAACACCACCTTTTCAGATGGGGAGGGGTGCAGGGGGTGGGGATGCCTATTAGGGGGCCCGAGAACTAGCCTTTCATAAGAGCTGAACAACAACAAAAAACATAGTTTTGTGGTAAACAACCCAAACAATTGAGTTCTGTTAAAGTTTTGAGTAAACTTTATTTAGTATCTTCAAAAGCACATCTTAGACCAATATTTTTAATTATTACTTTGGGAACCACTGCTCTAAGGTGTGTTTAGTGACTGTCAATACACCTAAAAATGATGAAAAAATCCCTCTTTCTTCAGAATGTCATAAGTCTTAAAAAATCTAAATATTGCAGGTTAAATTCTTGTCATTACTTCCACACTTCATTAGAGAACACTACCGTGTTTTTTTTACTAATGTCACATACTCCACTTTACATGAAAACCTTTGACCTGTGTGCAGGACGAAGCTCATGAATGTGTTGTACTGGGTGGTGGAGGGTGATGCCTGTAGGTGTACAAAGATTTTCTTTTTTTTGCTACTCTAATTCCTGAGCCTTAAATAATTTCTTCCTCTCTTTGTGAAGTCTGATGAAAAAGATGAGGATGAGGAAGTTTTACTTAAGCAGCTCCTGAAACTGTCAACCTGGCGGACTGAGAACATTTGTATAAACTTTGTATACAGAACAATAGACTTATTAAACCACATTTATCTTAAGAATTTTGAAAATTTTCAACTAAAATGTTTCAAAAATGTCTAGCCCTGGGGAGGTGGGAGAATACTTTTGGCAATATATTATTATAATAATATAATATTGTGGTTTTGTTCACGAGTGAGGGAAGAATGGAGCTTGAGATTGATAGAAGAATCAGTGCAACTTCTGCAGTTTTGCAAACTCTGTACCAGTTTGTTGTGAAGAGGAAGCTGAGCTGTAAGGCAAAGCTCTGTGTTTTTGTTCATCAGTCAGTCTACGTTCCTACCCTATGGCCACGATATTTGCAAAAAAATTAATCATAATTAATTGTAGTATTTAGCCGATACCAATTAATCTCCTGGAGCCCCTGGATGCCTGCATGCCCTAGTCACATGTCCAGTTTAAATCATTCTTGTGAGAACGATCTGATCTCAGTAAAAATCGGTTTCAAATTGTGTCAAAAGTACAGACATCAGGCATACATTAATTTTTAAATTGTTTGATAGACCAAGTAAAACCAGAGTTATGATAAAGAAATTACATAACTTTAAAAAAAAATGTTTGTTATATTTGAATTAGAAAGGAGCATCGAGCAGACTGACCAAGGAAAGCTCCATTCAGTCTACCTGGCGGCATTAATCGTATTAATCGTCAAGTGCAAAAAAATAATCGATTAAAGTTTTTCTGACGATTAATTGCACATGATACTTTTTTGTCCAACCATAATTGCAGATACAACTGGACGAAATTAGTTTTATCTGCAGGGTAGCTGGACTCTCTTAGAGAGAGGGTGAGAAGTTCAGTTATCTGAGAGAGCGGCTGCTCCTCCGCATTTAGAGGAGCCAGTTGAGGTGTTTTGATCATCTGGTAGGGATGCCTCCTGAACGCCTCCCTAGGGAGGTGATTCAGGCATGTTCAACTGGGAGGATTCCCCAAGGAAGACTCAGGACAAGCCGGAGAGACTATGTCTATCAGCTGACCTGGGAACGCCTTGGAGTCCTCCCAGAAGAGCTGGAAGAGGTGGCTGAGGAAAGAGAGCTTCCCTGTTCAAGCTGCTGCTCCTGCGACGCGACTTTGGATAAAACAGAAGATGATGGATGAATGGATGAATGGATTAATGTAATGAAATTTTAAAAATATATTAATAACTTTGATAAAGGGCGATTACAGCACTTTTTATACATCTGGACCCCAATGGAACTGGTCCAGCTCCAAAACTACAACACCTAGACTCTCCAAACCTGGTCTAGATTATTCTACACTAATAGCAGAATATTAAAACCTACTCAGTGATTTAAACAACCTATGTTTTATTTGTGAAACTTCAATATAAGTTCCATATTAGTGCTTTTTATGCATCTGGACCACACTAGACCTGGTTCAGATGCAAAACTACAACACCTAGACTCTTTAAACCTGGTCTAAATTATTCCACACTAATAACAAAATATTTAAAACCCAAGTGTGTGATTTGTGAAACCTTTATTTGGTTTGTGAAAATTTTACAAAGAGCCATATAGTGCTTTTTTTGCCTCTTGAACTCACTAGAAGTGTACAACGCATCCTTCTCTCAAATTTGTATTACTGTATTTGCTGTTCTTTCAACTTTTAACTTTCTTTTTTCTTGTGCTTTCTTTTTTTTATCTTCATCATAGCTAGATATGGTCATCCATTATGTTTAATAATGTTCAAAAATGTATTTTTTTTTATAAATTTGCATCCATAAATATTAACATAATCTAAAAAAAATAAAATTACTAAATTACTGTCAAAAAATAAATTACATGTCTGAGTTTTAATAGGACACAAGTATGAAAAATAGAATGTACATTCAAAAGTAAACCAAAAAAAACAGAAATGGGTCATAGTGAAAAACACACAAAACATTTAACACATTACAACATAAACTAGTGATTATTTTATTTCTTTTTTTTAGCTATTGTAATTTTATTTAAAAAATAAGGGCAACACAGTGGATCAATCATTTTCTCAAAAACATTAAAACCACCTTCTTTCTGTCTTTGAGAACAACAAACTCTCCCTGTGCTGCGTGGGTTTTTCCCTGGGTACTCCAGTTTTCCCCCACATAGTTAATTTTCAAAATGTTTCACTGGTCAATCCACACACACACAAACACAC
>JARVJO010000024.1:3252666-3265423 GCA_031762555.1 Cynodonichthys magdalenae
TGAGGGCCACATGAGCATTATGGTGGTCCTCAAAGGGCCAGTTGTAACTAACTTTGAGGTTTCAAGTTTAACCTTGACTAAATACAAAATGTCACATTCCTTGCTCATTGTGGCTGAGCACCACTAACAAACAATAGCTGAGCTCTACGTGGTATTTCCTGCATGGAAACAACATTTTAATATGTTCTTATATAAGCAATGAAAAATACTATGTGTACGACTTACTAAATGTGAAATAAACAATGCAGAAATACTATTAAAAGTAAAATTCTGAACTCTCCAATTTTACGACAGGGAATTCCCATACATACTCAACATGCATTATGGGAGATGTAGTTTATGGTCGATGCTGGCAGCTTATTTTAAGACATTATTACTGTGTTATCCAACTACATTGCTCAGTTCCTTAAAGCCAACAGCTTTGGGGCAGGACCAGTATTATTATTTTTAACCTTTTAAATTTGTTTATTTTGTTGCATTTAATACATTTAAAGTTTACCACTGGTATAAAAGCAATGTGACCCGCGACCCGACCCCGGATAAGCGGAAGAAAACGGACGGACGGATAAAAGCAATGTTCATATTAAGTAAAAAAATGAAATATAAATATATATACATTTCTTTTGGGGGGTTGCCCCTCTTGGCAGGCCAGACGGGAGTCACATGGCCCGCGGGCCTTGAGTTTGGCACATGAGCTCTGCTGTATGGATTGGAAGCACTTACTAAAACAGCTGGTTGCTTCCAAATATTTACTGTTTTCTGTAAAACTTACTCAGGGGTAAAAACCAACCACTCAATAAAGCCCCTTCTGTTGTTATGGTCAGTTAAGGCGGAATGATCCGACACAACTAGTTGTTCCAAGTTAGCATTTTGTTGGACACCAAGTTAGTATAAAGTGCATCAAACCTTTAACATGTCTACATTATAAAGTCTAAATTACCTGAAATCCTTCAAATTTTAACTTTTAGTAAAGTTAGACCAGGTACTGCTGTAAAGAATATGAAGGAATTAATATTTTATGTATTGGATAAAAGGCAGTTATTACTACATTTATGTTTGACAAGGTTGATTAGATGTGGCAGCCATCTTGAATCAGGATGACTTCATAAGACAGTGGTGTCCAAAGTCGGTCCTCAAGGGCCGGTGTCCTGCATGTTTTAGGTGCTGCCCTTGTTCAACACAGCTGAACCTAAGGAGTGCTTAATTAGTGGGCCTCTGCAGACCTTGATGGCAAACTGAGAAGGTAAATTATCTATTTGAATCAGCTGTGTTGAAGCAGGGACAAACCTAAAACTTGCAGGAGACCGGCCCTTGAGGACTGGAGTTGGACATGCCTGTCATAGGGTAATTTGTTGTGGATGTACACTCAATGATTACTTTCTGAGAATTTAATCAAAGTCCGCTCAGTGGTTCATTAAATACTTTGCTAACAAACAGACATGGTTGACCTCAGCAATTATCAAAGTTTTAAGGAAAGAATAACCTCACCCACTTTATTAATACTAATAATACTTGCTGGGGTTATCTTTCTGCTCTTACCACACCAAATTTGAATTCAAGACATGTAGTTCACTGACTTATAGCCATTAATTTGTTTGCTAATGTTGATTAGCAGTAGCAACCATCTTGAATCAGGTTGACTCCAAAAGTTGATCAGTTGCAGAGGAACATCCGGGTTACTTTCTGAGTTTTATTAAAAGTTGCCCACTGGATCATGAGATGTTTTGCTAACAGACAATCACTCTCTGACTCCTGTCTTGTCAGACTTTAAGAAGTGGCTCATTTTCATGGATAGCTGGTAAACATGGCCGAAGATTAATACTGTTTAAGTTTTGCCTTTAGTGAACTTGAGAGGTACAGAAAAACAAACGGTAAAGAATAAAAGCTTTCAGGACTAACCTAACTGGACAGCTTCTAAACAGCTGACAGCCTAAAATGTTTTCTTTCAAATACTTAATATATTGTAGCAAGCATTTTAATTACATTAGAGTGAATCAAACTACTCAGACTGTTTAATAACCTTTCTTCTTTATTATTCCCAAGTGTGGACCTGAAAGGAGTGTTTCAGCGCCAGTGCATCTCGTGTGACCTCATTGATGGATGTGGTTTCTTCAAAGCTGCTTTCAGCCCCAATCAAACTCACTTCACCCTCTACTGTTTGGGTAAATCACTTCAACTGACGTGTGGTTTAACAGGTTCCACACTGCTCGTTCATTTTCACAGTGTTCTTGTTTAAACGTTTCCTCCAGGCCCAGGAATCCCTAAAGTGACGGTTCACAATACAAAGGACCCCTCCAGTGAGTGTTACATCTGCATGTGTGATTAGTTCTGTTTTAATACATGGGTATACACTCAAACTGATTGCAGTTCCACCATACAGGCTGCAGAGAGCGATATTGAGAGTCAGGTTCAGGATGTGATTTATTTACATCAACACTGCCATCTATCTGTGGCTCTTAAGAACAATCAGCATGTTAATGATGAGAGTTTAAACCTGTCTGTCTTAATGTTGTAAATAAAGCCTAAGACTGTGATGTTTCCTGAATGTATCTTATACAGGATATGTTATCTTGGAGGATAACAGCCCTCTGTCTAAAGCGCTTGAGGAAAAGAAGCTCCCTGAGACTCTGTTCAGGATGGTCCAAGCAGACAACTATGGTACAACAGATCAGGAGGCTGGATTTTTTTATGCTGTCACGGTTGAGACTAAGTAGTGTTCTGAGATTATCAGCAGTGTTTTCCCCTAAAACTTTGATTATATCAACAGTAAGAATGTTAGACTTGAAAAGCAAGAATGTCAGCCTCAAATGTTTCTTCCAACAGATCTGCACCTAAAGCTGTCTCTACCTCAGGGCTACGAGGCCAACCTGCTCCCTCTCCTCATCATGGTGTAAGTGTCTCTGAACAGCCAGACAATAGGACTGAAAAAAAGAATCTGTTAGTCACATGTTTAACAAAAACCCACCTATGATTCACAAACTATTTTTAAGTCCTTTAAGCCTTGCCTCTATCCTCACACTCACCTATCCTGTTTGTCATGATGGTCAGGGACAGCACTCCCGGGAGTCAGTCTGTGACGGAGGAATTCGCCCTGGACTGGCCTCAGGTCCTCTGCAGTACGCACAATGTGGCCTTGGCTTGGGTGGACGGCAGGAGCGGGGTCGGGCGTGGACAGAAAACTGTTGCTGTTGATCCACGGAAGCTGGGCTCACTTAGAGTTAAAGATTATCTCAAAGTTGTAGAGTCAGTACAATCATACAGCAACACATTGCTATATCTATTAAATGTGTGTAACTAAACAGCTCCTGTCACTCCACAGGTTGTTGATGCGGCTGCCTTACATCGATGATCGACGGATAGCTCTCTATGGAAAGGTTACAGCAGTTTAAAAAACTTTACCAGTTGTACAGACCTTTGGAAATGATGATCTGTGGGAAGGTTATGAACGTTTAATGTCTTAAGTGTTGTAGATATCCCTTTACAGCTTTAATTTGGGGAAATATAATTAGTTCTGATTTGATTTCTAACGGAGCTAACAGCTAGGTACAGTACCTGGGGTCACATCTACAAAGGTTTGCTGCCTTCCTAAAACTCCAGTCTCACAGTTTATGACCAATCATGAGAACTCTATTAAAACTTGCGTATTGCTTTTGACTGCATTACATTGTTAAATAATATTTTAAGGTTCTTTGCTATGGCGTGGTATGAGGGCCAAAATGAAGACATGTCTAATGTCTTAATTTTGTCCCTCAACCAGCGATTGCTACATCCTTGTGGCAGGAGGCTATATCTATTCCTAAGCCAGCTATTGATATGATTAATGATAGGCTGGCACCGATAACTGAGAGGCTGGTGCTGGTAAATAATGAGACTATTGATTTTCGTTAGCATCGGAGAGGCTAGCGACCATCATGGATAAGCTGGTGTTAGCATCGGAGAGGCTAGCGACTAGCATTGATAAGCTGGCATTAGCATGGGAGAGGCCAGAGGCTAGCATGCCTAGGTTGCTCACCTATTTTGTTTGACACAATTTTTTTTAAATAAACGTTCTCAACAAGATGGTTGACATATAAAACCAATAAGCGACATGCGCTGACAGGCTTTCCTTTGACATAATCTACTGTTCAACATGATGTCAATCATAAATATTAAACATAAAACATATTACTGTGAAGCAGACAACTTGGAGCACTTTGGGCATGAATATTCTAGTATTTCTGCTGTAGTTTGAAACACGTCATTAGAAACAGATGATGTGGGGTTTTATAAAACAGTGTTTGTTTGAGGATAAAAAAAACAAGTTTGTTTGTTTTAGGACAGAAACAATCCATTTTGGTCATGGCCTCACTTAAACTAGCCTGTCACTGTTAGCTCATCAATTCAGTCTGAATTAAACTTTATTTCTTCAAACTGAGGTCATTCAAACAGCTATCTACAACAGGTAAGATGTTAACTGTTTTTAACATAATCTCACTTTTAAATGAACCATGTCCTTAACCCTGTATAGTTAAACTACATAAGCTGTGGCACCTTTAACCTATTTCTTCCTCATGACAGGCATTTGGTGGTTACTTGTCTCTCAAAATGTTGGCTGCAACAAATAAGCTCTTTCAATGCGCGACAGCTGTGGCACCAATAATTGATTTCAGGCTTTATAGTGAGTTAAAATCATGCCATAAAATACTTGCATGCAGATGCCATGAATTTGTTTTTAAAACTTAGATGCATTTGGTAAATTAAACATTTTTTTTAATCCTCTGTTTTTCTTTTAGGTGCTGCCTTTTCAGAAAGGTATCTTGGCCTTCCAGCCAAGGAGGAACATGCTTACTCGGTGAGGCTTTAAAGCTCCCAGTTAAAATATTCAGATGGTTTATTGGTTCACAGTGACGATGTAAGTGGATTTATACTCAGATGCAGGATAATTGAATAGAGCTAAAGCCATCTAATGCTGCAATAAAATCTTGTTCTTATGAAGGTTTGTTTTAGGGTGATGTTGAATCACTTTAGTTTCGTTGAAGCCTAAACTTGCAGAGCTGTGGTTTATAGAACTCAGACATACCAAATATTTTTTCAGTTTTATTGAAAAAAATTTAATTGAGCTAAACATTATAGAAATCTCTTTCTGGTGCATCTAAAAGTAGCTAAAAATGCGCTTGCAGGACGACTTCAGCTACCTTATTTCATATCAGTGTGAGGCAATATTAAAACCACTCAGGTTAGGTTTGAGTGGTGACCAATGTCGTTGTTGTAATATCTTGACAAAACCATTGGAAACTAGTAAATGCCTGCATTTGTGTCACAGTTACATTACCACAGCATGGATGCTTTTAAAAGTGGAAGCCCAATCCTTACATGGCAGCAGCAGCACTCTCTATAAGCAGAACATTTTGTTCTCACACTGCTCAGGAATGGATTAAGAAGCTCCTGAGATCAAAACATGTTTATGTGTGTTTATAATAACTACACCTTATTTAGCCTTATTTAATCATTATTTAATCATTAATAAATGGTTAGTTAACCTTGAAGACATTATTAATTAAGGAGGATTTATACTTAATAAGCTATAAATTAACACATTTATCAATGGTTTACCCATAAAGACTAATTGCTTTCAAAACCGACATACTAATTGTTCATTCATGCTTAATAACTCATGAATTAAGTATTCTTTATACTGTGTGTACATGTATTTAAAGGCTCATATGAATGTACTTCTGTAACATTTGAATTATAGCTACTAACTCTGCATTGCATAAATAACTAAGAAGTTGCTAGTAGTTAAGTCTTTTTGTAAACCCTTCTATTTATACTTTTTATGTATTTGCTAATGTTAAAAAAAAAACATGAAGTGCCACAAGTTAATTTTCACCTGTGGAACTCAGACTAAAATCATTGTCAATTCATGAAAACCTAAACAAACAAAAGGACTTTATACCTAAAAAGTATCTTTCTTTTATTTCTTGTTTTTGCACTTGAATCATCCTGAATTTATAATTTCAAAGTTAACAAACCATTTACAGTAAGCAAGGCTAAATAAGGTGTCACTATTATACTGTAAAGTGTTACCAATTAATTATGTCATAATCGGTCGGCCAAAATATGCTGGGCCTATACGTTTATACACAAATTATTCTAGAACATATATACAGTATAACTGAGCCGTACACTTTTTAAACCAAAACTGAAGCTCTTATGGGATTTTGATGCAGATTTGTTTGAATTGGCATATAGCCAATAAAGGATTTCTGAAGCAATTTTCTTTTCAGACTGCCTCTGTCCTTGAAGAAGTGAATAAGTTAAAAGATGAGAACTTCCTCATTGTACATGGAACTGCAGATGGTATGTGTTTTAGTGCATTTGTTATTTTAGTTATTTTTGAAGTAATTTTATGTGAACGCTTACGTTTGTGTGTTTTGTCACCCAAAGCCAGGGTCCACTTCCAGCACAGCGCTGAGCTCCTGAGCCGACTGGTGAAGGCGGAGGCCAACTACTCGCTGCAGCTGTACCCGGACGCGGGCCATGACCTCAGAGACCCCCACAGCATCCAACACTTCCAACGGACTGTGGTGAACTACCTCCAAACCTGCCTGAAGCACAGCGTCCTTTTAGAGCTCCCAGAAGATGATGATGAGGAGGATGACTGAGCCTCCTTTCTCTTCTGATGAAAGGACTCTTGGAGAGGACCTGTACGCCGTGTTATGCATCACCTTGGGTCAGGTTATCAGGCACAAGAGCAGAGGAGAGTGGGGACCAAAACCATGACATCACCTCCTGTAACTTCTGGGGAAAATGGATGTGCTGCTGTATAAAATGTTGCGCACAATTATTTCTGCTGTTTTATTGTATGTCAGAGGCCTAGTTCGTTTACAAAATTCACCTCAGATGACGTGGACTAGACAGCCTCTGGTTCAGCAAAAAGGTATACAAAGATTTGAAAACATGCATGTCGTCATGGCTGCATGATCTTTGCATCTTGAGCATTTTCCAGGTTTTGAGTTTCACCCACCAAAAGGGCATACTCTGCCAGCAGCCAGGAACACTGCTTGCAGACTTTGAAAATATATATTGATTCTGCAGAATAAAAACGCTCATCAACACATTTATTGACTGCAATAATGCCTGAGGTTTTCCAAACAGATTTCTGAATAAATCAGCCACACATGAGCCCCTTCCGAATGAGGTCAGATTTACATTAAATGCTTGGCACAGCACTGAGGTATAAAATGTTAATCTCACACTTAAAGGTTACTGTTTCTATTTGTCAGGGAGCCTTTTCATTCCTGCATGAAGTCAGTAAAAAAAGGAATTGAGTATTTTAATATTTTTCTAAGTGTTCCTGGCTTCCAAAAACTTGAATGAAATATAAAGACCATTCTAAACGTGCCAAATATATTTTGTGGATTTTATCCACTGGGTTTGTTTGCATTGTATAATTATTAACAATGAATATGCAACTGAGATGCAACAGAAACTATTTATACCACTCTCCAATTCACAAGTGATTGCAAGAACTAGTAGGTGTCCTGTGTACTGTATTTGGAAGTAATATTTCTGTTTTGATACATTGTGACATTTTAAGCATTTTTTGTGTAATGTAGGATTAAATCATTTCTTTGGACAAACTGTTCAAGCATTATGTTATAGTCCAGTCAGACTATCAGATGTGCATGCAGTTGGTTTAAAAATAATGACACTGACATCAGGAAACCAGCAATTTTTTTCCTCCACAGTCCTTGAAAATAAAAGATAGAAGTTTTGGTTTTGCAAAGAGAATTATTTAATTTTTACAGCAATATAATGGGACACATGTTGGAGCTTGAGTACAAGAAAATACTATTATTTCAAACTATAAGGCCTTTTCTCTACAAAAGCACTGCAGTAGTAGTCACCTTTAGGAATGCTGATACTATAGCTTTTCTGTTTAGTTTTTTTCCTGTATATTTTATGCAATTTAACTACTTCTTCATACCATTATTTATTTTTTTTTTTTTTAGCATTTTATATATTAAAAACACTCAACTCATTCAGAAAATTGGGGCTCTGACTTTTGGTTCTTGTATCATTTAGACTTTTCAACTTTTACTTATCTCAAATATTTTTCTCCACATTAAGATTTTTTTTTTCTTTGGAATCCGTTTCCTACTTTTAGTTTTTAGCTACCGTTCACCTACTTTTAGACAGCGTTTTGCTAATTTTAGCTAGTCTTTTAGTTATCTTTGCTATCATTTTTAGTTAACTTTTATGTATTTTTAGATAGCCTGTTGCAACATTTAACTTCAAGCTACCACGTGCTACTTTTGGCTTTTAGCCAGTCTCTATTCAATTCAATTCAGTTTATTTATATAGCACCAAATCACAACATACATTGTCTCAGGGCACTGTACATAAAAAAAAACTCTAGCAGCTAGAGTCCTGCTACTTTTAGTTTTAAGTGATTTGTGACAATTGGATAGCATTTAGCTACATTTGGTTGTAATTAATATTCTTTTTTTTAGCTTTATTTCAGTTTCATATTCTGCAAACCTTAGCATAATCACTGAACATTCAGTTTCTCTGGTTATCTATAATTTTAGCAGAGTACAACAAAGGCCATCATAACTAAAGTCAAAACTATTAAAATATGTAAATGAGCAACACGGCACTTTATAGCTACACGTCCTTTATATGAACCTGCTCAAAGAAGGCTTGATCAATGAAGAGGCCAGATTAAAGGTCACTAAAGAGCGTACATAATAGTGTGTAGGCTACTGTGTTCCTCTAATGTATGAGCAGGAGCGGGCTTATAAAGGCTGTTCTAAAACGATTTTGAACCCTCGTCACAGAGTCAAGTAAGGCACTGTCCAATCAAGATATACACGATTTATTTTTAACAAATCAGATGCTTCTACGATGTTTTGACGATCCTGCCCACCGTCCAATCGTCACTGCGGACGGCTGCAGGCCTCAATCCGTCTTCAACCTTCTCTCTTCTGGAGGGGCACCTTCAACCAGCTCCGTGGTGCATTGGCAGTGGCTTACTTTGTTGTGTAGTTTAAGTAGAAGTAACTCTTTATTACAGACGCAATGTCCTTTCTGACTGTCAGCAGGCTAGTGCCTAAACTTCTTAATTCAAAGGTAAGACTTCATAAAACTAACTTCATGTTTTTTTAAAAGTCAAAGTTGCCGACGTTATCATGGAGCTAACTTTTGGCTAACTAGCTAACAACGTATTAGCTGGCTAGTAGTTAATAGCAGCCCAGCCTTGTCAGCCACATTGTGAAATGCAGTTGAACAATTGTGTGGGTGGTTACTGCTCACTCTTTGTCAAGTGTTTTAGGTATACCACGCGTTTCTTGTGGGTTTATTCTGTAATTATTGAATGTGAACTTATGTCTCGTTAGATCACGTTAGCTTACGCTGGCCTAGTGTCAGTCCCATGATCTTGGACATCATGTTTCCTTAGGCAGGGTTACCAGACTGTGTTATACCCGAGTTTTAATGGCAGATTTCCTTTCATTTTGATATTTAGCTAACTCATTCATGTGTTTGACCACCTATAAAAACTATGATCTTGTTTAAATGTGTATTATTTTGACCTTCACATACATTTTCAGCATATTATCTAATATTCCTCCTTTTTAAAAGATGCTACATTATTGCGTAAATCATATTTTTAAACAATGCTGTAGAAGAGGGTGTTTGTGTGTTTAAGTCATCTATGATCCATTATAGGGAGAAGACTTACCATTCAGACTTGTAAATTGAGAATGAGTGTTTTTTTAATAGATCATTGGGTAATTTATAATTTTATCACAGGGTTTTGCAAGTCAGATGTAAAAGTGCCAGACAATGATCTAAGTGCATGCACTGTCAGCAGCTTACCTGTGATTACATGATATTGTCTTACCCACTGACCGTTCAGTACAGACTCTCATTTTGCATGCCACTTTCATTTAAAATATTTACAAAAGTTGTCCGGAAGGTCTTCTTTCCAGCCAGTAATAGGTGACTTAATGATTTCCTACCTTGCTTGTACTGGTGTGCATTATATTTGTAGAGCAGACCTCTGACACATTTAACTTTTACTCTTATCAGTGCTCTCAGCTCATGAGAGTTATGAGTTAGCTGTTTTTTGTAGTTGCATAATATTTAATTACTCTAAACGATGTTTAATTGAAATAAAATGTCCTATTTGAGGCTTTTCTTCTAGGTCTTGTTAGGGGAGGTGTAACAGCATTTTTAAAACAAATAGTCTGTTTGATTTTGCTCACTTCTGACTGTCATTAGGTCATTTTGTGTGTTAGTTTGCTTACAGCAATATTTTACCCATAAGCAAGGTTGTTTGTTTTGTTTGTCAACTATAAACAATGTTAGTCTCTGACAGTCAAGTTTAACGTATTTACTTATAAACACAAGTGTTCTTCAGACTGCCTCCTTACCTGCTGAAGTGGCCTGTAAATAAATTTGATAATTCTTTTTAGCTATAATTCAGGATATTTATATTAAGAATTAAAATGCATTCTGCTTGCACTTCATCTCACACTGGTAGAAGTTGAGAATGACTGAGTCAAACTGGTGCTTTTTATAGAAGACTCCAAGTTGTTGCATAACCTCTTTCAGCTTTGTAAAGAGTATTCAGGGGTGCACAAACCCACCTTTTGTGTTGAGGACCTTTTAGTTTGACCCTATTCATTTGTAATGAGTTCACTTCCCCCCCAGTCTATATCCTTGTCTAATGAAATTTTTTTAAAGAATTCTGTTTTCATGCTCAAATAATGTTTCAGCTTTTGTTTTTTTGTTTTTTTTACAATTGCAAGAATTCTGGCCTCCAAGCACTTTCATAACTTGTGCTAGTATGTCTTTTTTTAATCTCCCATCATTTTGTCCCTGCTCCAACAAGACAGCCTGGGGAATGTTAATTATAAGCAAATATGTTCCTCCCTGAGAAGAATTTTAACTTTCTAAAGTAAATTTTACTAGATAAAATGGCCTATAAATATTTTAAAGTTAAGGTTGAGACTTAACTGTGGGTTCCCAACATCATCGTAGAAGTTATGAATGTTGAAAACTCAAGCACATGAACTATTCATAATTTCAATTAAACACATGTTAAATTGCATCAGATTTGTAGGTTTAGTAAATATTGGTGTTCTTGGCAGTTTTTCTGCCATTTTTATTATTGCTATTGATATCAAAATTGTATTGTATCGACTAAAATTAGTAGTTATGTAGTATATATTTTAACCAAATCATCCAGCGCTAGTCTCATTTAAACTGTCAGAAATGGTAATGTTTTACCATAATATTTTGTAACTTTTAAGCTGTTTCAGTTCATGTATAAATTGTTGTGTGTGTGGGATTGTTTTTAATTTAAGTTGTTTGTTGCTCTTACAATCAGATTTCTCTATTTGTCTAATTCACAGAATGCCAATTTCTTATTTGTGGCTGCTAGAAATGCCAGCGCAGCAACAACAGTAAGTAGACTAGTTTGCATATTTTTACCTGCTTTAGATTGGTGCATATTGTTTATTTCAAAATTAAGAGTTATGTATACTGCAGTAAAAGCCATTTTTGACTGCAGTCTTTCAGGTTTTAACAGAACATTCTGACCTTTGTCATGAAACATGTAAAGATCAATTTTTTTCTTAGAAATGTCTAAAAATAGTCTGTTTAACTGCAGGCCACATCAAAAGAATGTCTCTTATTTTAGTAATGTTTATTTAAGGGCATTACTGAACTTGTTTTTTCTTTCAGAATCTGAAGGATGTTCTGGCAGATCTTATTCCCAAAGAACAGACCAGGATCAAAAACTTTAAACAACAGTATGGTAAAACCAACATAGGTCAGATTTCTGTGGATATGGTGAGTAATTCTAGATGTTTAGTAATTATATGTATAGGGTAGTATACAGTGACAAATGTTATTTTAAAAAGGGAACTGAATCTCTGACTCAGTGTTTTAATCTATGAGGGGGCATTTAGGCCATTGACCATAACTAGTATTAATAGTGACATGGTAGCTACTCATAATCCATTTAGGCCTGCCCAGACGTGTTTACTGCAGTAGGTATCCCTGTGCAGTCATATATCGTACAATTTAGACTCCATGTACATGAATATAGATTTCTGACTGCACATTTCAGCTGAGTCGCTCCAAATTGCTGTAAACTGTAGATCTTATACAAATGGGCTCACACACATTTACACCACTTTATGGTTGGTTTCTTTATGGATTTTAAAGAAATTGATGTCTTTATTTTCTGTTATCAGACCACTTTGTTTTTTAACAAAAAAAAAATCTTTGTGCAGACTGTCTTGCCAAGTTTATTATTTTATATATTAGGGGTGTAAGAAAATATTGATACACTGAAATATTGCGATATTTCATTTCTTGATACTGTATCAATTCTCTAAAGCACTGTATCCATTTTTAATTAAGATTTAAAATGTAACCTTTCATGACAGCAGTTATTTCCTGTGTTGTAATTTAGCCTCCGGCTGCTAGTTGGCAGCTGTCAGTCAGTCATTTAGCTTCTCCACTCCTAAAGAGCCAGAGAGTATAATGTTAGTTTAGAATAAATGCGATGTTCAAAATGGTATGTCTGAATAAATGCAGGAATCCACAGGATTTCTTCTAAAAACTTTATTCTCAAGCTTCTGACTCCAATCACTTTCAGCAGTGCATTCAGCACAGGCCTCAGCGTAATGCTGCGTTCACACTGAACGCGATTTGAGCGTCAAAATCGCGTCTGACGCTTGAAGTTGGACGCTTGTACACT
>JARVJO010000024.1:3317091-3331279 GCA_031762555.1 Cynodonichthys magdalenae
CAGTGCTTTCAGCACCGCCCTCTGGCGGTCATTCGGGATTCATAGAACCGTAGTTACATACGTAACTTTCGTTTTGTTGCGTGTGCAAACATATGCGTTATGGTGGAAATGCTTGTGAGGTCTTTTAGAATATATAAAGTAAAAAAACTAGTCCTTCTTGGAAAATAGTCTGGGGAAACGCTGAGAGCTTCACCTTCTGTCTGTCTGGGAATCAGCTGTGCACGCCTGCTGTCAGTCAGACAGTACGACCCGCCCTGCTCTGCTCTGATTGGGTAAAATGTTCACTGTGCTTCTCATTGGTGGAAAGAACCGTCTGTTTAAACCCAGTATCATCACAATATGGTAAGATAGTACTGGTATACTTTTTTAGGTTTACATGTAGGCTTTCCTGATTTTATATTTCAAATACAGTACTTCCAACTCTCTCGACTCTTGTTCTGCTGTTCTAAGTCCATGTAACATTAGGACAATTTAACAGCTTCTGATACACTTTGTACAGTCATTTCTTAGATTATTGATGTATTTTTAATGAAAATAATGTGGTTAAAAACATCTGTTGATCTATTGACAGGCTGTTTTAGGACACGATGACTGTGTAATGACCCTGCTGGAGTACAGAGCTTCTGCGTTATGTCGGGACGCCCAGGGTAGGACACCGCTGCACTATGCTGCCTCCAGAGGCTACGCAGAGATACTGGCCAATCTGGTGCAGGCTGCTGTGGCAACTGACTCGCAAGATAAATTGCTGGACAACAAACAATACACCCCATTACACTGGGCTGCTTACAAAGGTTTGCTCTACTTGATAAACTGAAAATGACGAAACCTCTAACAAAAATGATCTAATTAATCACTGCAAAAATCTGTTGTGGGTTTGTGTCCAGGGCACGAAGACTGTTTGGAGGTTTTACTTGAATTAAAAACAATTTTACATGAAGAGGGAAACCCATTCACCCCCCTGCACTGTGCTCTGTGAGTGTTAACATTAAACTTCAGTTTCAGAAAGTATTTCATTGAGATAAACTAATTTCATTGACTCTTTGGTGGTGTTTGCAGGATGAATGGTCACAGCGGTCCTGCAGAGAGACTGCTGGAATCTGCTGGTGTTCACATGATTAACACCAGAGATGCCCAAGGAAGGTAAGTCTGCCAAACTCAAGATTGTTTGAGAAAAGACACATTAAACTGAACAAAAGGAAAGACAGACGTACAGTAGATGTAGTTGAGTGTTATTTTTACCTGCAGCTGTTACCTTTTAAAACTTTTTTTCTAGTGAAAATAAGTAGGATATATTTGATATATGAAGTGAAAGGATTGAAGATTTTACATTGAGAACCTCTCTTCTTTCTGTTAACCCACCACTGTATTTTATTTTTTTCCTCATTAATCCTGCTTAAAATATTGTTTATATCCTGAAAATTCTTTGTGGATGTTGTCTGCAGTTTTTTTATATATGTATTAATAATGGGTCCTGAACCATACCACGGACTGGTCTTGGTCCATAAAACAGCCATACATCCATTTCCCCTTTCTTGTATGTATCGGGTCATTGGGAGCTGTTGAGTCACTGTGTGAGAGGTGGGCAACACCCTGGACAGGCTGCAAGTCCATCATAGGGTCACATAGAGACAAAAAACATTCACCCTCTCACTCATCTAGTGACAATTCAGACTTGTTGAACATGATTGATCTTCAGGAGGAAACTATAATACCCAGAAAAAACACATTCACATCAGAACTTGTAAAAAGCTGCAACCTGGCTGAACCTTTGACCTTCCTGCTGTGAGACAACAGTTTTAACCACTGCACCTCTGTGCTGCAGACCATAAAAGTAGTTGTTACTAAAAGGAAAAACATAAAAATTCAATTCAGCTTATTGATGATAATAGAGGAGGTTACTGATTTATCTCTGAGACCTTTTTTTGACAAATAACCTTTATGTGAACATATTTGCTATAAATAAAATAACTGAAGGCACCATACAGGCAAGCTGTAATTGAATGATGCGTCAGTGGGCAGTTCTGCTCACTGCTGACAGGTATTTGTTTGTGCAGATGCAGTTGGCAGGGAACAGTTCATCTGAAGTTCAATCTGAACTGAATTGAATGGTTGAACAGAACTCCAGCAGATGTGTGGAAACAGCTCGGTTTCCCATAGAAGTTGTGTGAATCCTGATGAGATCAGGTGTAGGTGCCTAGAAGCTGTCATCACACTGTTTTTGTACTGTCCTTTCTGTACCTATAGGACCCCACTGCATGCTGCTGCATTCGCTGAGGATGTCTCAGGACTTCAGCTAGTTCTTCGCCACGGGGCAGAGATCAATGCAGTGGATAAAAGTGGACTTTCTGCTCTGATGGTAGCTGCTGACAAGGGGCACAGCGGCACTGTGGGTAAGTCTTGCACCTGTCATGTGGCTGCTGTGAGACACAGTTTTCACAAAAGGCATTTGAATAAAGTTTTAAAAAGTGGAAATTAACATTTTTGGTTTAAATGGTGTTTTGGACAAATGTAATGTGTTGATGTTTTGGTGCCTCCCAGCCATTCTCCTTCACCGGGCCAAGGCCGACCTGACACTTTTGGATGAGAACAGGAACACTGCCCTGCACCTGGCCTGCAGCAAGGTATGCAGAGTTACTCATCAGATTCTCAAGTCCAAGCTGCAGATATTCTTGGTGTCGGCACACCACTAATACAAGATTTTAAGCAAATATTTGTTCTGTTAGCAATCCGGTGTTTGTGACCGAGTCCTATGTGTGTGTTTTTATTCACCAGGCCCATGAGATGTGTGCTCTGCTGATCCTGGGGGAGATCCACAGTCCCACGCTCATTAATGCCACTAACAGTGCTCTGCAAATGTGAGAATGTTTAAATCTTCATCAGTTGTACATTTTGAAACATTTTTTTTTGTTGCAACATTATTGATCTTTACTTTCTTACCATGTTTGTTTGAATGCCTTTTTTCCACTCTATCAGATAAAACCTTTTAAAAGGTATATTAAAGTTGATGTTTCCCTTTATTCAGGTCAAAGGAATAATTTTATTCTCCTGTTATTCACTACTTGAAAATTTGACAGTTTTTACATTTAATCTTTTATGCTCAACTTGATACTGTGATGTGTGTGGGGGTGTTTTTTTTGGGGGGGGGCAGTAGTTTTAATTTACATTTTAAAGGCCGTGTAAAATTTTCCTGAAATGAGCTATATTTTACAGTTTCACATTGACTGTCCTCAGTAGCTTTGAAATTAGTATTTTTTTAAACCGTAACAACAACTTTGTCTTGGCTGCTCTATATTTTCTTTTTTTTTTAAGAATATTTTGATCCACAATTGTTTACTATTTGGAGTTTGTAAATTCTGCTTATTATGCCATTTCATTTAGAACGATTTGTGTTTTTGATGTTCCACAGTAAACTAAATAGTAAAAAGGATGACTAATTTATTGAGAACAGTTTTCTTGTACCAATATTAATACTAAAAGGAAGTATTAGTATCAGTAGTAGTTTGACATGTTTATACTGCTTCAAGGTTTTTTTTTAAATAAATGTTAGGAGTATAGCACCGACTGTTATTTAATCTGCATCTGTTTCTCACATCCCTCCTCCTTGTCCAGGCCCCTTCATCTTGCAGCTCGAAACGGCCTGGCTACGGTGGTGCAGGCACTGCTGAGCAGAGGAGCCACAGTCCTGGCTGTGGATGAGGAAGGTGAGACACCCTTAAACTTTAACTGGTTCATATATGCTTAATAATATACAGACATGGACAAATTTATTTTTACTTTAAAGATAGAAAAACCCAAAAGGGTCATTGAAATAACTTGAGATTGTCAGAGGTAATAAAGAAACACTTTTGTGTACAAGTTCTTGTAAAGGTTGTTCAATATACATTTAAATTGAGCATAATGTTAGATTATATAGAGAAGACATTGGCTCAGATTTCTAAAAATCTGCCATAAAAAGACTTTGTTCAACAAGTCAGTAATCCAGTATTGTTAGCTTGTCGATCAATAAACCTTTTCTTATGTATTTAATATAATTTTGTTGCCTTGTTTTGAGCTATCAAACTATAATTTTTTTATCTAAAAATTACAAAATGCTCTCAAAAGATGAGGAAGTTTTTAAAAAGTAGGATTATAGTTTCCTATTAATTTATCTGAGTTGGACCTCTTGATGTTACCATAAAAAAAACATTAGAGCAGCTTGGAAAAGCAACCGCATGTCGTGTACTCATCTGGTTGTGTTGATGTTGACCAGGCCACACCCCAGCTCTGGCCTGTGCTCCCAACAAGGATGTGGCTGACTGCCTGGCTCTAATCCTATCTACCATGAAGCCTTTCCCTCAGCGGGACCCTTCCTCCTGCTCCTCCTCCTCCCCCACAGTCTCCTCCACTGCGGGTCTGAACCTGCTGAAGCACTGCGGTATCACCGCCGCCTGCTCCCCTCTGCCCAGCAATGGCCTCCACAATGGCTACGTCAAAGACCGCCACGGTGCACCGGTTGGCCTGGATGGGTGTCTGTCTGAGTGAGGTCTCGTGCCCCACTCTCAGTCAGCTGCTATTAACATCACCACCACCAGGGGGCAACTACCTTAAACATGGTCAAGAGGACCAGAAGAGCACCCACCCACATGTTTGTTTTTCTCCGTATGTACGTGTTTGTGTGTCTGTGTGTGCGTGAGTGTTTGGTCTTCTCTTGAGGTGCAGTCAAACCTATTATGCAATTAGATTCCATTCCTCCATCTCCTAGTAGTGCTTAATGCATCGAGGCAGATTGCTCTACAAGGTCACTGAGACAAGTCGAGGCATTCAAGATAAACACGAGCAATCTGGCCATCTCTAAATTATTTAACCCTTTAAAACCATGCAAACATCATTCTATAGTCCACATTTAGGAGCATGGAAGTGTCTGTTTTAACTGTCTTTCTCTTCATATCATTCAGTTGAAAACTCTTATGTTTATTCAGTTGAGGTGACCTTGTAGAGGGTCTTGGAGCCTTCACAGAAGAATGATCAAAGAATTTTCTTTTTTTTTTCTTTTTTTTTTTTAGGTTTTTCTTTTTTATTGTATGTTAGCCTAGATTTTTATGAAGGAACCACACAAGGGAAAGAAAAATATCTAAATTTTACTTAGGAGTGCAATGCTTTTTTTTGTACTACAGTACAATCTTAAATTTGGAAAAGGGTCTGAAAGTTGTTAATTCCATAGTGTATGCTAAATGTATGCCCTAGAGTTTTTTGGCATTTTCAGATAATTTGGTAATGCTGCTGAATTCATTAGCATGTCTCCTTCCAAAGGAGAGCCATGTTGGGGTCCGCATTAAAACATCCCTAATGTTCTAAATGCTGACCTCCTTTTTTTTAAAGATGCTAAATAAGTGTTTGTTAAGCTAGAATGTTTCTAAGCATATAAGTTTATGACCAAAGTTGATCAACACTACTATGGCTATAAATTATTTATTTGAGATGAACTGTACTGTATAGAGAAAGACAATAGATCTCGATATACCTCGTCAACTCGTTTAGCAGCTGCTTCATCTTCACCAAGGGTCTGAAGGCCTAAAGTTCTCTTTTTGTAAGACTGGAGAACCTCTGTAGGATAGTGACTGACTGAGGCCTTGTTTATTTCTAGATGAAGGCTTTACTAGTAATATCTGCCAACAACACCTCATTAAAGCATCATATATTTGATATTTGAGCACATAAATGAACAAGCCATTTCAATTTATTATTTCCCCATTTCTTCAACAGTGGTTTTTTTTTTTTGTTTTTTTTTTTTTTTAGAAAATATTTCAGATTTGAATGGCCTGATTAGAAGAGAGATCGGTTTCGTTTTAAGGCACTAATAATGTTTTGTTGTTGAGTTTTTGAAGTTGAACTGGCCATCAATATTGTAGTTTTAAGGTCAGGCTAAAGGAGTATTTCCTGGAGCTGATGAACTTGTCTTAAGAATCTGATTTATTTATATTCACAGCTTCTTTGTGGTAAACTCTTCTCCGTTTGAACAGACATTTGTATTGGGCAGTTTTTAAGCAATATTTTTTTCTTTTTTTTTTCCTTTTTGTTAGGTGTTATTGAATAGACAATCACTGTCACAAGGGCTTTTGTTTCCCTAGAATGTGTTTTGAGTTTCCTTTTTTTCTTTTTTTGATTTATTATATCATGAAAATTTAACCTGAAGACTAAACGAATGGCTCTGTATGTGCCGGGCATTTTACTGTCAGTGTCAATTTAAATGCACTGGATTGCCTTTGTGGCGTCTTATGAAATGCCTTTTGACCCATGCCTTCTATTTAACGTATCATTTCAGTTTGATTGCTTTATGGCAGAATATGATGAGCCCTTGCGATGGATTATGTTGCCGCCCATTTGAAAGCAACTGCGCTTAACCGCAATGACCCCACCGTAACTAGTGGGGTCAAATAAATATATAGTTTGTCCATATTATCTGGCATTATTGATAACCAGGGAATTGGTATCCCTAAAGAATAAAAGATAGGGCTAAGAAAATGAGAAGGGTCTTTTGCTTAGGCCAATACCTGTTTAGATTTCAGGATCAGCAGAAATCCAAATATGTGCTTTTTAGTATTGATTTTATTGTCTCCTCATTCCATTTTCTGGTAATAAGCATACTAAAGATGATTGTATCAGACCACTAGAGCTGTTGGTGACTTTAGATGTTATATCTATGCTTTTTAGTTGTTTTTTCCAAATCATCTGATAGTGGTTGGATTACACTGAGTCAGATGAACTTTTCCTTGGCGTGATAACTTCATAACCACTGGTATTGAAGTGGCACAATTGCACACATTAGCTGACTGGATGAGAGATGAGGACCTAGACTAGGCTTTGTTCTGAAATACTCTACAAACACAGATTTTTGCTTTGTTGTATAAAACTTGATTTTTTTCTCCAACTGACAAAAATCCTTTTCAGAGCAGCGATTTCAATAAGAAAGTGTTGTAGATGTCTACTTCGTATGTCGTTTGACCTCTGTAACTGACTGAAATGAAAAGGAACAAATTGGTGAAAGCTCAGCCTCTGTTCTCTTGATTGAATTTTTTTTAGAATTGCATTAATATTAATAACAATAGGTACATAGTCTCTTTTTTGTAATCTCAGGATTCCTGCTAAAGCAGCAGGTACAATTTCTTAATTCAATCAGATCTCTGCAGGATGATTATGTCTAAAGATTTTTTTTTTTTTTTTGATGGGATGTTCCAAAATGACATTGTTTTTTTAACTAATCCCATAGCACTTAATTAGATAGTCAAGAACGCACTTTAGTACATTCAGGTTCTAAGTGTGCAAAATAGAGCAGATGGTAATGTATGTACGTATGTTTACATGCATGTGTTGCTGCTGAATACAGAAAGGTGGAGATGCAAAAGAAAAGGCTACAACAAAATTGTTCTTCAAAAATGCATTATTTAAAAAAGAAGGTGTCTTTAAGCACTTAAGGACAGTGTCCACTGCCCTCTGATTTGTGTAATCTCTTTCTGGGCAGGCAGCCCACCAGAGCGCCAAGGTGTTAATACCCAGCCTACTGTTAATATTATAGACTTTTAACAAAGTTGTGTAAAGTCGATGTGATTCAACAGACACCTCAGGCAGGCTCCTCTAAATACTCTTCATCTACTTTCTGCCATCTGTAGGTGCTGTCAGGCCAGCCTGTTTTGGGCAGGGATTTTTTTCTTTATGTCCTTATTTATCTAGTAAATAGAGTCATTGCCCCTTGCAATGATGCTTGATGTAATTTTTTGTTATTACAGTATTCTTATACGTGCTTTTTTTTTAACCTTTTAAATGTACGAGTAATACCAGTGATTGTGCATGGAGCTAAATCACAGCTGTGATATAGCTACTATTTAACAAATGGAGCATATACAATATATTTGGAGTCAGAGACAAAAAAAAGCAATGAAAGGTCCAATTGTAGCAATAGTGTGTATGTGTGTGTGTTATAGTGTGCAGCACAAATATTGCACTGCCATTCATTTAGGCCAATTCAGTAAATCATAGCATCATTGCCAATGGAAGATTCAAGTGCGGGTTGGATGTCTTAGACTTTTTGTCACATATAAGGCCTGTTTGCCAAAATGTGTTGAGTGAGAACCTGTTAGTAAAGCAGCAATGGATTTATGCATATGTTCAAGCAGTTTACAGTCTGACCATCAAATCTGAGCCATGAATTTTCTGACTTAAATGAATGTAGGGTCAGTTAAGAGAGGACAGTTTGCTTTCTCCCGACTTTAAACTGTTGCTCTTCATTTGTCTTGCGTAGATAAATATACAGTAGCATGTAGTAAAATGATTCTCTTCTTATTAATGTGTGTGTAGTAGTCTTCCTGCATAGAACGTCTGGATATGTTTAGATTGTTCCCCCCCCCCCTCTTTTTTTCTTCCATTATTGTTGGAGTTTTAGGCCTGCTGTTGTGAATTATCACCACTTCCTCCTCATAATACAGTTTTGATGAAGCCTACGAGATAAACATAGGGCAAGAGTTAAGATGAATATAACATTCACGTTCATCCATTCCATTGAGATTGCCTTACAGTACGGTAAAACGAGGGAAAAAAAGGTCTACAGTAGATAGGGTCACACATACTCTTAAATAGCCTATATTTGACAAAATGCACCTAAGCTACACCCATTTAGTGCCATAGATACCTTGATTTGCCTTTAGAATCGAATCACATTTACTTAGAAACATATTCAGACGTAGACAGAATTATTAGTTTTGTGTTTGGAGCTGCATGTCTCCTGGCCAGTTATATTACTCTAAGAAAAGCTATATAAACATTTGCATGAGATAATAGTACTTAGACGCAAGTGTTCTGTTAAATTTTGGTGTTGGTAGAATTCTATTTTATAATTGGAAATTTTTAAAAGAATATAGATAGTCCCTTTAGTATTGGCAAAGCAATCCATTGTTTGTGTATTTTACAAGGTGGTTTATAAATGTGTGTTACAAAGAAAAAAGCATGGTATATACAATGTTTAGAATTGATTTGCCTCAATGGATGTCTTGATTCTTACTTGAAGTAAATGGCAAATTTCAATTCCACTCTGATCCACTGTTGAGCCTTTTGCCTTAAAAGCTTAGACAGAAAATAAAAACATGGCAGCACCTGATCGGTTACATCACATGTGGAGTTATGCTACTCAGTTTGATTGCAAAGAAATTGGCTACTTCTAGTCCTTACAGACATCATCTAGGTGTCAAGAAGCACACAAATAAATTGAGGTAGCACATTGCTCTAGGTCATCGCGGTGCCGAGATCGTTCCGAGAGGTTGGGATATCGCCATATTTTCCACTGTGAATGAATAAATTCAAAATTCACTTGTAAACAATCAACTATGGCTTCTCTGTTATCCAGAGCTAAATGACACTGGGAGTTGAAGTTTTGTACCTCAAAAAAAGAAAAAATGAAAGGAAGGATGCTTGTACAGCTATGCTATCAAAGAGTTCAAAACCTTGTAATCCATCTTGTGGGTTGTGTAATTCTGCTTAAACCAGCCTAAATCAGATGTTGTTGCGGATATATCTGATTAGTTATAGTAGATGTGTCATGTTTCCTACCTTTTGAAAGGGCAGCCAGCTGCACCTTGTACTTTTTATTGGACCTGCAGTTTTACCTCATCAGTGATCTTTTGTGTGACGATGCTGACATTTATTGTGTGTGTGTGTGTTTTATTTTTAGATTTTTTTTTTTTCTGATGTCAGTCTTGTAGACTACTTTGCAAGTAGTGCGCGTCTAAGTGTGAGTCTTTTCAAGATAAGCATGTCGTACTTTTACCATGCACAAGCCCGTTTTTTTGTTTTTATATCTGAAGCTCATATTCACCCCGTTTCAACATGTTTCTCATTATTACAATCAACAGATGAGTCTGTTAATTGGTGCGAGTCAGAGTCAAGGGTCCGGCGTAACGTCAAGTGGGAAATGAAGGTAGCTATAAAACTTTACCTCTGTAAGTCAAACCGATACAATTTCACTGTATGACTAGCGCGAGTTTGACCACCTTCCCAGACTGAACATGTGGTTTTTCATTCTCCCGCCCCACCAAAAGGACCTGTGTATTATCAAGCACAGAGGTGGCATGGTGCCTTTTATATGTTACTACCGAAAGGTACGGTCTTCCATTTGTATTTCCCGGAAGCCTTATGAAGGGGGAAAAAATAGACACTCAACATGCATGACTGCAGCAGATGGACTCCCTCTAGGCATTATCAAATTCTGTTTGATTGAAGTTAAAAGAAAAAGCCAAAATTAACCTTTTATATTGGTCTGAATTTTGAACTTTTCAGTGTTGCAGAAGAAATTGCTGATGCAATTTTTGGCACATTCGTGTCTGAATGAATGGGGGATCAGTAGATCGAAAGCACAAATCCAAAGAAGGCACCTCAGAGATCAGTAGGCTTACGCAAATTGTGAGAAGCAAGGGAGCCTGTAGACCAAATTTAGGCAAAAATGTGAGAGAAAAAGGCATCTCTCTGCTACGTGCAGAAAATCCAAGTAACACAGTAACTGTAGAGACCGTTGTCTAAAAATGCAGAGCTGCTTCTGATTATTATTCTCAGCTGTTGGGTAACTTCAGTGCAAACCAAGTTGTGAAATGATGTGGTACCTACATTCAGCATCAGATTTAGGTGAACTGTTTGTTGTGACTGTGTTGCAAATTGATTGTGGAGATAGTTTTGTGTTCTTTAGGGTAGACTTTCTATAAGTAGGACTGCATTTGTAGCTGTGTGCAGTGTTAATAACGGTGTGATCTTATTCTAGAAGTGACGTAACATTTGTTGTCTTACTACGACATGAGGCATGAATTATCTTCTGTTAAGCTGACCTCATTTAAAATAAGTGCAATAACCTCTTGTTTACCATCGCTTCCTCAGTTGAAAAAAAAAAAATGAATATGCCCTTTTTTAACACCAAAAGTCACTCGTCTGTAGCAAATGAAGGATTTCAAGTGGTCCTCTTGTTTGTATTCAGAGAGGTGGCACTTTGATAGTGGAGTGTGTGGAATTCCGTTCTTAAAACTGTGATCAACGTCAAATATTAAAAGCTGCCTGCTCAGACATAGGACCGTGCACAAGCTGATAGTTTGAATAGTTTTTTTCTTCTGATGGATGGACTTGATGGTATTGTAATTTGGATTTTGGTTTCCAACCAGTGGATGCGTTCATTGGCGTGTGTGTGTGTGTGTGTGTGTGTGTGCGTGTGTGTGTGTGTGCATCCTTAAAGCCTCCACTAATGAAATGTTCTCTCAAAAATATTTAGACATGCTGTCAGTGAAACAGGGGTGGGGAGGAAATGATGCCTTATATTGTTTTCAATGTTGAGCATTAAGGGTTCTTTCACGTCCCTCACGTTTCAGTGTGTAGCCTAAAGCTTGTACAGATAAAATTACTGCATAGCCTGTGTTTTCAGAATTTGTTACTCGGAGGTCCTGTGATTGTGGTTTTAGAGAAACATTCCCCTTGAAAGTGCCGTTTGTTTTCACCAGCAGAAGATGCGTTATCGGGAGAGGGATGTGTTTACACAAAGGAAATCAAACATTCAAAACACTTTCCAGTGTTTACTGTTGGATTAGTCGAAAAGAATGAATCTAAAGTATTTGTGCAGGTGAACTAAGGCAGCAATTTTTTTTAACGGAGCACCTTATTGACTTGCTCCTTCGGTCAGCCCGTAGAAGTCGTGTCCCACAAAGCAGCCATATCAGAGAATTCACCCCCATGAATGTGCTATTAGGACTAGCCTCCTGTAGAAAAGGATGTATACTGCATGTTCTGTGACATTTTAGTAGTAGACCCTTTTTTATCTTTATGTTTAGTCTGCTTCACTGAAGATGTTATTGCAACTTACAAGCTATTAACAATACTCTAAAAACTGGACTTCAAGCAGGCATTAATCTGCTGCTGAGGCAGCTTTAATATTCTGCAGATTATTTAAAACAAGGAGATGAGTAAAAAAAAAAATAAGCTGCCTGTTTTATTTTGGATGGCTTATTTGGGAAACAGAAGAAACCCTTATCCTGAGTGAAAGGACTCTTGATTCAGGGCATGTGATGAGTTACAATCAAATAGTTTCACAGTGCACCTTCAAAAATGTGGGAAAAAAAAGTTGGTTCATCCCCCTGACATTCCAAAGTTTAATTTTTCTACAGTCCTCTCTTCTTTATTGAGGAAATCTTTTTGCTTTGCTGGTGATCAAAGTGGGCATGTGTGTCAATGACAGGGTTTCCTATTTAGCATAACGCTGATTACCTCATTTACAAATCTGCAAATATACTATTCTACTGTGTGTAAAGGAGTTAATGCTATCACCAGCAGCGTGGTCTCCAGACCTGTGATGACAACAGGACCAATGAAGTTACTCTGTTGACATTAGCCAGTTTCAAAATTATTGACCAGTCTAGTAACATACGGTTTAGACATGATTTACATTTTTTGCAAGGGCCAGGCGGGCCTCTAACATTTCTGCACTTAATAAATCGCCACAGCTGCTAATCTAGTTAGCATCAGGATCCACCGGGAAGCTGCAAATATAGTTTTTGGATTTCAGATCAATATGATCTTGTTTTACAAAATGAAAATCTGTTCAAAACTGCTGCTCAGCTGTTGACTGGAATAGCAGCTGTTGGTAATACTTAGCATAGTTCAATAAGCCTGGTTTATAACATAAATATTTAAGATCATGAACCGCTGTTTTTTTTTTTTTTGTTTGTTTTTTTTGTTTTTGTTTTCTGTAGCATTTCTCCTACCTCCTTGTTTTGCAGCTTTGAGTATTGTTTGTCTTTCCACTGTTCTTGACTTTTAAAAAGTCAATTCACCGTACAGGAATACAGATTTATCATAAGCAATTGTAAAGTGTGCTTGGTTGTGCTGTATGTGTATATGTCTACTTGACGTTGGAAAAAAAAATATTTATGAAAAGCATTTATACGACAAAATACCACTGGAATGTGAAGCCAGACAATGTTGTGATGCAGATTATGATGATAGTCTTTCCCCTTTAACATTCAGTGGCAAACGGTCAGAGCAACCATTTTTTCAGATAAAAAAAAAAACAACTCCCACCTTCGTTATCATTTCTTAGTTTTCTTCATATGCTTTTTTGTCTAGCCCTATAGTATACAATAATTCAACGTTTACAGCTTCATTTTGGGTCAGCCAATAATGGCCGTGCAGTTGTACTGATATCACAGGTTGTCACAAGGGAGATGGGTGGGTGGGTTTGGGATTCTGTTTGAGGGGCCACTTTAAGCCCATCAAGCTGTATTAAATCCACCTCTCTATTCTGAACCAAATTCTAGCTTAAAGGTATCTATCTCCACACTGCCCCCAACATCTTACATCGGGTTTGACTACAAGGAGTACAGGACAAGGTGAAAGGTTTGAGGTTTTCTGACACACACACACACCCCACACCCACCCCCTCCTCCACTCATGCCAACTCCTAAGACAGGACCGGTCCAACTCCCTGTCATCCATCTGCTTTCTCACCTAAACCTCAAACCATTCACGTTTCTGTTTTGTTTTTTCAACAATGCAATCCTGAAAGCACTTTGCCTTGTTATTCCTTTGTGTGAACATGTGAATGATAAATTTGTTACAGAAATGTTAAATATGTAAAAGATCATTCACTGTTTTGGAGAAACCTGCATCTGTCTTTCTGACGTTAAAAGAAAAAAAAAAACAGTTTAGTGACATTAAACCTGAATATATTTTATAAAATGTTTGCTGCAGCCAATTGGTCTTGTCATTCAGTATTGTGGCTTAGGGTTGTTTGTGTTCAATAAAGTGCTATTGCTAAATATTTGCTGTCTGATGTCATTTTTTGGGAGGGTCGACTAGTTAACATTGCATTATTTTCTTATTTGTATAAGTGTATGGTAATATGAATACCTAATTGACTGGGTGCTAAATTAAATTCTATAGAGTGACTTAATGTACACTTTTCCTTTTTGGTGTAAATATATTCAAAATGAACAATATTTTTGTTCAATGTTTGGAAGTGAACAGGGAGTCTTGCATTTCAATCAGCAGCATCATAATTTTTTTTGTGTTATTGAGTACATGACATTTCATGACATTTGAGTAGTATTTCACCCTATTTAGGGTGAGAAGCTCGGTCATCCGGGAGGGACTCAGAGTAGAGCCGCTGCTCCTCCACGTCGAGAGGAGCCAGTTG
>JARVJO010000024.1:3340861-3369904 GCA_031762555.1 Cynodonichthys magdalenae
TCATACACTGATGGGACACACATCAGAAGCATCAGGGGTGAAGTGTCTTGCCCAAGGACACAACAACTGAGACAGCTGGAACGGGGGATCGAACTAGCGACCCTCCGGTTCCAGGACGACTCCCCTAACCACTCTGCCACAGCCGCCCACAATGCAGGTTCCGTCCTGGCCGTGGAACACTGGACCATGTCTTTACCCTCACTAGACTTCTCGAGGGGTCAGGAAGTTGCCCATCCAGTTTACATGTGTTTTGTGGATTTTGAGAAGGCATTCGACCATCTTCATAGAAGTACACTGTGGGGGGTGCTATGCGAGTATGGGGATTGTGGGTTTGTTGTTACTGGACATTCAGTCCCTATACAAGCAGTGTGAGAGTTTGGTTCGCATTGCCGGCAGTAAGTTGGACCCTTCAGGGTGGGAGTTGGATACTGCCAGGGCTGCTCGTTGTCACCGATTTTGTTCATAACTTTTATGGAAAGAATTTCTCGGTGCAACAAGGGGGCGGAGGGAGTTTGGTTTGGTGGCCTCGGGATTCCATCTCTGCTATGTGCAGATGATGTGGTTCTGTTGGCATCATCGTACCATGATCTTCAGCTCTCACTGGAGCGATTTGCAGCTGAGTTTGAAGCAGATGGTGATGAGGATCAGCACATCCAAATCTGATGCCATGGTCCTCAGTAGAAAAAGGTGGATTGCTCTCTCCAGGTTGGGGGTGAAGTTCTGCCTCAAGTGAAGGATTTCAAATATCTTGGGGTTTTGTTCACGGGTAAGGGAAGAATGGAGCATGAGATTGATAGACAGATTGGTGCTGCTTCAGTAGTTTTGCAGCCTCTGCACCAGTCTGGCGTGGTGAAGAGGGAGCTGAGCTGTAAGGCAAATCTTTGTTTACAGGTGGGTCTACGTTCTTACCCTCACCTATGGTCACAAACTTTGAGTAGTGACCGAAAGAATGAGATTGCAGATACAAGCCATCAAAATGAGTTTTCTCCATTCGGTGTCTGGACTCTCCCTTAGAGATAGGGGGAGAAGCTGTTACCCAGGAGAGTCTCTCCTGGGTAACTGGGTCACTGCTCCTCCAAATCGAGAGGAGCCAGCTGAGGTTGTTCAGGCATCTGATAATGCCCTCTGGACGCCTCCCTAGGTAGGCGCTGCAAAGCATGTTTGACTGGACTGGGAGAAGACCCCAGGGAAGACCCAGGACATGCTGGAGAGACTGTGGCTGTGTCTCAATTCATGGGCTGGGTCCTCATGAGCACGTAGCCCAGCTGGGCCGGGTAGTCTGCTCAAATCTGCTGTGAAATGAGACGGTCTACCCTTCGCCTGACGTCGGCTTTACGTGAGTTTGCGTGACCATGCGCTACCCTGTTACCATAGTGATCAGTTTCATATCAGACTCAAAATGCGTTGGTTTGTATATTTACATATCTTTTTACTGGAAGCATAACTTCACAGTTAAAATGTTACATGTAAATAAATACAAAAACCACCAATAAATCCGGTTTAGCTCTAGTATCAGCACTTTTAGTTGAATTTTATTATTTAACATCGTCTTCGTTTCTCTGTTTATTTTGCTGCCCGCGCATTGAATTCTGGGATAGCCTTGGCCAGTGAGGATACTCTCATGCATCCTCGGATTTCGAGAGTTTGTCAGCCGCATTCCTCGGCTGCATGATGAGGGGTCTTTGAATTGGGACACATTGGGACAGTACTCTGTGCGGGGCAGTGACGTATGCGGCCGACAAATGCGCACTCATGAGGACCCAGCCCCTGAATTGAGACACAGCCTATGTCTCTCGACTGGCCAGGGAACACCTTGATGGCATAGTCATGTAGAAAACATTAACAACAAACAAGATTCATAAATTTTAAAGCCACCACCTTTTCCAAATATTTTTAAAACCATTTTATTTACTTGCTGATGTAGGTGTAAACAAAAACGGGAAATAAATATACTAAATAAAGCACAATTACAAATTACATTTACTGAAGTATTATCCCAAACTAGTCATTTGCTTTATCATGCCATATTAGTTTTAATAAATATGATTTTGGCCAGTGAAAGGAAACTGGAGTACCTGAAAAAAACCCACTCATGCACAGGGAGAACACAACCCTGAAAGGTCTCAGGCTGGGATTTGATCTAGAAACCTTCTCGCTTAGAGGCAACATGTTGCAATACCAACTGTGCCACTGTTCTACCTACCCTTGTATATATTTTTATATATATTTTATATAAATATTTGCAATGAAAAATACATGTAAATGTAACCTCGTGAGAACCTCCATCCCATTGCTGAGGACACTGTCATCATCATCTGTAGGTAGGCAATGAAAACTAGAACACTTTTTGCAGGGTCTGTGTTCAAAACACTGTTGTTGTGGACATTAGTTCAGTTTAATCTAGTTGTTTGTGCAGCCGCAAACAGCACAACAGGTCGCTGAACTCTGCAGGGCCACTCTGCTACAGTTGCTAAATGTAAACAAAACAAAAACAGGGTTTATTCTGGTAATCCGAACACAAATTACTTTCCAATAAAGGTCCGTGCTCCGGTACCTCAGTCAGTCAAAGCTTACTGCTACTTTTGTGTTTCAACCGAAAGTTATACCCACAATCTCATCGATTCCTGTCCTGTGCGTCCTGACGTCATATTCGCCTTGGTATTGGGACGCAGGAACGTATGATGTAGCAGGACGTGATTAGCAAGCAGCTAGTGACAATACGACGCCCGAAAACACTCAGAAATCGGTATAAGGATCTGTTTTACTTAATATCAGAGTAAGTATATCAGTCAAATATCAATTTATTTACGGCATATCTAACTGTAAACAGCCATTTGTCATTGTAATTTTCTGTACGTGAGCTCAGACTGGTTAGCTTTATAGCTAATATTCAGAAGAAGCCGACGTTAGCATAGCTGCTAACACAGAGGTAGCAAGTTGGCAAACGTTTCATTTTCATAAATCGTGACAGCCAGGCTTTGATGGTATACTACGTCAAGCATTCGAATATTTTTTTCTCCTACGACATAAGTTAACATTAGTTACAAGTCCCAGTGCTTTACGAGTTGTTCTTAGAAGTCGAATAAGAAAAAGAACTAAAGAAGCTTCGAGGTTCAGCTAACTTTGTGCAATATATAGAAATTTTATGGTAGAAAATGTTGGTATTTAAAACCAGGTGCTTTTGCATTTTTTGTATCCGTTAGTATTTAATAAGGACAATAAATAAATAAAGCATTAGATGTTTGAGTTATCTGTTGCACATACCGAAAGCCACAGCTTTAGTAAGAATGTGATTGTGTTGTCATAAAGTATGTCATTGCCTATCAAAAGAAAATAATGTAATTTTTTTGCTAACATTTTATACTTAGATTGTAGTATAGAGTTTTTCAGAAAATCAAATAAGATATTGAATAAATTGGATCTCAGCTGTTTAAATGTGTCTTAAGTTAGGCTGCAATATAATCTGATTTTATTGCATAAATGGTAAACAGTAATAATTTCCCCCAAAAGTCTATTTAAATTGTTGTTTTTTTGCAGGTAGTGTCTGTGTCTTTTTCAGCAGGCAAAGTATTTCTGCCAGATGTGAGGTATCAAGGAGACATCAGGAACTGAATGGAAACATTTCAGAGATTTTGTGCATGAGGTAAACACAAAATAAGAGCCACAGTGTTGTACATTACGGCTGCACAATATATCAAAATGTATTATCATAACAATATTGGTGAGCTCATGGATAAATGACTTTTAAACTCACCCATGTTAGGTTCAAGTTTTGACGTGCTGATAACCAAGCCCTAGATTTTGCATCTTATCCTAATTTGAGCAAAATTAGTTCAACTTTAATTCATAGGTGAGCTTTTGGTTGACATGATCACTGAGCAGTTCTGTATAGTAAAACTAATTAACATTCAATTTAACATTTGATTAATTTCTGTGTATAAAATACTAGATAATGTAGTTAGAGGTTCTGTTACTAGAGTGAAAAAAATGATTTAAATAAACAACAGAGACAGAGGATCAAAGTAGAAATGGACTGCAGTGATAAAGTTAGCCAATGAAGTTGAAATGCAACTCTTCTTACTAAAACATTCACTGACATGCTGCAAACCAGTCAGAAACCACCTTTGGGGCTGCTGTGGCAGAGTGGTTAGGGCAGTCGTTCCTCTAATGTGAGAGTTGGCGGTTCAATTCATCGCTATTCAGTCACATGTCAAAGTGTCCCTGTGCAAGACACTGAACCCCCACTGCCACTCAGTGTGATTTAAAAGCACTGATTAGTCTCTATAGATTGATTTGTACATGTTAGCTTTGTAGTGAAATCTAATAGAGTCCTGTGTGAATTGGTAAATGAGGACACAGGTTGTAATATAAAGCTCTTTAAGTATCCTGGTTGGATAGAAAGGCACCATATAAGTATAGTCTATTTACAGTGTTAAGTGTTGCTTAATAGAAAAATGTCTCAATTTTTCCACAAATGTGTAAGCCCACCATGTCTACAATTATGTCTTTATGGTCTTGAGCTGCCTAAAAAGCTTAATGTTATTGTTTGGATGTTGTGTTGCTCAGGAGGTTGTGGGTAGTGTACCATGGGGTACGACGTTACCAGATTCCAGGGTGAGGTAGATGAAGACCTGCTGTGTCCTATATGTAGCGGGGTGCTTGAGGAACCAGTGCAGGCAAGTATCAGTTGCAGATTTCCCCCCACTATTAGCTGAATGTTTAACTAATGTCCTTGTTTTTCCTAAGTGTTTTCTGTTGTATGCTTTCATTGCAGGCTCCACACTGTGAGCATGCCTTCTGTAATGCATGCATAACACAGTGGTTCGCCCAGCAACAGATTTGTCCTGTTGACCGCACAGTGGTGACTCTTGCTCACCTACGACCTGTGCCCCGCATCATGCGCAACATGCTTTCCAAACTCCAAATCAGCTGTGACAATGCAAGTTTTGGCTGTACAGCTACACTAAGGTTGGACCAGCTGCAGTCACACCTCAAGGACTGTGAGCACAACCCCAAAAGGCCTGTCAGCTGTGAGGAGGGATGCGGGTAGGTGGCAAAAATGGATACTGTATCAGAAGGACGTTTGCATTCACCATAAATTCATTTTTAGCTTTTAGAAGCAATTACAAAATCTGTAGTTACCTTTTGTTGTAAACAGTGACAAGTTTACACTAATGGAACACAATCCTATAATAAAAAAAATATTTAATATTGATAGCTACCCTGCTGGATATACATGTGTATTAAATGTGTATTAATTACATTTTTTGTTTTGTTCCCTGTTATTCTTTCCGTCTTAGGCTTGAAATGCCCAAAGATGAACAGCCCAATCATAACTGCATCAAACACTTGAGGGGCGTCGTCCAACAGCAACAAACTAAGATTTCAGAGCTGGAGAAAACTGTGGCAGAACATAAACACCAGTTGGGGGAACAAGTAAGATTGTTTTGTTGAAAAAGCGGTTTATGCATCTAACAAATTAACATAGGATAAATAGTTTTAAGTGTTTTGTCTGGAAATTCTGTTGATACATTTATATAAGACTCATTGATTTTTGCAGTGAATCATTTTTAATAGAGGCCTTAATAAGAACAAAATCTTTATTGTATTGAGAGATCACATCATAAAATGTGTTTACCAGGCTAATCGTTTCAATTTAATGGAGTTCTATTAAAGGCAGTGGTGTGTCCGTCTTCTTTAAATCTTGAGTAGTTTGTAATTGACTGTGGTTTTTAATGTCCAGAAACGAGATATACAGCTGCTAAAAGCCTACATGAGAGCGATCCGCAGTGCAAACCCCAATTTGCAAAACCTTGAAGAGAGCATTGAGTACAATGAGATACTGGAGTAAGTGAAGTTTCCTTGTCCTTTCAGGTGTTCTTTTAAAATCTACCTAGTTTCTAATTTTCTGTTGCTTTTGAAATTTTACCGTACTTCAGGTGGGTGAACTCCATGCAGCCAGCCAGAGTGACGCGCTGGGGTGGCATGATCTCCACTCCGGATGCTGTGCTGCAGGCAGTCATTAAACGCTCGCTCATCGACAGCGGCTGTCCTCTCTCGATTGTGAACGACCTGATTGAGAACGCCCACGAGCGTAACTGGCCGCAGGGACTGGCCACTCTCGAGACACGGCAGATGAACAGACGCTACTATGAGAACTATGTTGCCAAGCGTATTCCTGGCAAGCAGGCAGTGGTGGTGATGGCCTGTGAGAATCAGCATATGGGGGAGGATATGATCCTGGAGCCCGGTCTCGTCATGATCTTTGCGCACGGAGTGGAAGAAATCTGATTACTGTACAGCTTTCTGCATTAATTCAGAGACAAATGAGAATATTTAGCTCTTTCAGTCTGAAGAGGGTTTTTTTTCCTCTTTGAAGTGAAACCTGCAAAAATCTGGCTTATTTAAAATAAAATCTTAGGCTCACTCCTAAGCTTGATACCTATGCCTTAAAGTAAGGACAAATACTTTATGAACCTGGCAAATATAAACAAAATCTGTTCGTTGTTGAAGATAAAAGTGAGACATGTTTACAAGGTTTGTATTAGTGCATTATATGATCTGATTGTTCTGATCCTAATATAGTAATAAACCAACATTTAATGCTCTCAGTTGTATAAATACATGTAAATACAAATGCTATATTCAATTACAAACTGTATACTCATCACTGTAATAAGATTGTGATTTGTTTGTTTCAGTTGTTTGAGCCTGTGTTATCTGGAGGGACGTCAACTCAGAAGATTTTTGCGTGCTTTAGTTTCTTGTGAAGATTTCACAAAGTGTTGTGCTTCTCAATTCAGATTGTTCAGACCTTTTGTGCCATTTGTTTTATTTATTGTATTGCCTTTAAATCAAATGTTCTTGAAGATGTTATTTGATGTATGGAAAACTGCCTTTGGTGAATTTGCAGTTTGTTGCTGGAAGGAAAAAAATGGGGAAAGGTTTTGTGTTTTCTTTGTTGCCTTTTTTGTACATAAAGTCTGTTAGTTGGGTCCAGTTAAAGTGTTTAATTTGCAGTTTGAAATTTGACTGATGTTTAAGTTGAGAAATAAAATAGTTTGTTTTATATGTCATATGATATCGTTTCAGATTTAAATATCGACTATGTTCTTCGCTGTTGGCAAATTACTTTTTGAGTGACACACCGTGATTAAACATAGCTTGATGATTGTATAAATATTTGTGAAGTCACTTAATACTTTTGAAATGAACAATGCTTTACCATTAGTCACTTATTCTAGTGAGAGAAGCAAAACTTCAGCTGATGGTGTAAAAGCCTAAGAAAGTGGATCGTGCCCTTTGCTATTCTTGTTAATGTTTTTATTTTGTCTTATGTAATTTGTTGTACAGGTAATGTAATAAAAATTGAAACTGCACTTTTTCATTTATTTGAATAACTTGTGTTAGGAAAAAATGTAGTTCCTCATTTTACCACATCATGTCATCAGAGAGCTGTAGGGGCTCAACATGAGTACATTGACTGACTAATGCATATAAAAATTTGAGTCAATAGGCTGTGAGGGTGTTAATAAGATGAGGTGTGAAGTAATCAGGATTCTGAAAGCGAAAAGAGAAGTTTAGACACTGAACTTGGAGGAAGGCCTGACTCACCCTTCTTTTCACTTTTTCAGACACCCACATGTTTTCCCTGTCTGTCATCCTCTCCTGCCAGCTCTATCCACATTGTGGGGCCTAATCCATTACCATTGTGATCCGTGGAATGAGAAATCATGCGCTTTACCAGATGCTGCTGCTCAGTCTACTGTCTTGTCACATCTATTGTGTACCTGGGTTATCTTCCATTTACTGATGAGCATGTCATACACACAGATTGTAATTATTTCCTTCAACACTGACACCTCTAAATGCACCTTGTATTCAATTTTCACACTTTGAGAGCCATCCCACAGTGTCACAATTTTGCATAAACTACTAATCTAAAAATATTTAAAGATGATCATTATAAAATGTAGAATATAACTTTATGACTATGGGGTTTTGCACAAGTTAGGAGTGTGTTTGCATCTCTTTTAAAACTATCTATGCAAACTAAGGCACCAGGTAATTTTAATTTTGTTGCTTGTGGATCTTATGAAACGTTATGCATTGTTACTATTAGTGAAAAGCTGATGAAATATGTGAGAAAGATTTATACATGCCTCTCAAAGTTTTGTGAAACTTGTGATAAGATGTTAAATGTATAAAACATCGCAAAATAACTCAAGTACTTAAAGTGTCTGAAATTAATACGTAATGTTTATATTTGCAGTATCCGGTGCAGTATACACAAATGTAAAATGCAATTTTCCTTAATGGAAAATACTCGTTTCTGATTGGCTAAAGATTAACGCGCTCTCGTGTGCAGAGTGCGCTTGTGTAGCTAGCTAGCTACTGACTTTAACTAACGGCGCAACTACTTCTTCATTTATTTTTAATTGTTTTGTACTGAACCTTACCACTGCTCCTACAAACTGAGGTATGTAAGTACAAACAACAACAATAAATAAAAAATACTGAAGCTACACTCATCGAGGTCTTGAGGTTAAAAGCGGTAGCTGCATAGCTAACCACAGTTAGCTACTTGTCATATTTTTGTTGATGTTATGTTTAGCTGTACAGATCTCAGTTTTTATTTTTATGCAGAGGTTGACTGAAGCTTGTCTTAGTTATTTACTAAAGGCTATTTCAGCCTTTTTTTAAACAGTTACAGAAGACTCATTCAAAACTAATGGCTAAAAATTAACCAGAAGTAGAATTTTAAGGGCATAAGTAGTCCTATTTGTTTGTTGAACTATTGGAGCGTAATAATGATGGTATTTTAAGGCGCATTACTTTGAAACTTTACAGATGGATGCCTGCAGCGCCAGTGCAATGGGTGTGTGTTGGTTATCGAGGAGAGCAGCCGAGGCGGTGCTTGTGTTTGACAGGAGGGGTGTTCTCACTCACTCTCTGCCCTGCACTAGTTCACTGCTTCCACTCTGACGACCTGCCGCCTCCATTTGAAGTTTTGCTTTGCTCCTCGACCGAAAGCAGGATTGTCGTGCTGCACCACGACGAGCTCAAAAACAATAATAGAACGACGGATCGTCGACAGAAAGGTAAATGACCCACAAACACAGCAACATGCCCGGACTCGCGTTGATTGAAGTGTCACTGCAGCTCTGAACGTGTTTTAGCCTCAGATAAAACGCCAGTCAAACACAGAAGGATAATTTTAGCACATAGGTTTTGCGTTTCGCCAGTAGATCGCTGGAAATAACAGCCGTGAGTTCTGCACATGGTCATATGGTAACAACAGAGTAGTTCACTCAGCAGAAAAACAAGCATCATAGAGCAGCTGTGCTCTGCCTTATATTAGAATGATAGCAATGTATCATTATAGTTCCCTTTGCCTATTATTACCGATTAAATCAGGTTGCTTAAGGTACCGTTATGTAGATTTTCTGATGACCACAGAGAGGCATATTTGACTAAGTCTACTTTTTCTTTAAATTGTCTACAGTTTACAACCTAATATGTTACTAGAAAAAAGGTTATTGTTGGGATAAGATCCTATCTGGGTGACTGGCCTTTGATTACGTGTGTTATAGGATATTGTGCGATACCAGTGGCAACTCAGAAAAATCAACTAAACACATACACACACCGAACATCTCAGAGGGTTTACACTGTGTAATTGTCAGTACTGTGACTGCAAAATCTTTCATGGTGTGAAGTAGGCGTTGGTGGGCACTGTCACTTTGAGGTCAGTGTTTACTCAAAGCTCCTTTTACACTCCTTTCGACAGTAAATGATGAGTGTGACTTTCAGCTGTCATGTTAAGTGGAAAAACACAACATACAGGAAAATATAGATTTTTGATATAGTTTATTTTTCTCACCACTCTTTCCATTGTTTTATATAAATGTTTTGCATTTGTTATGGTTACTGGACTTCTTACACTATGAGAATTTCGCTGGCGATCAATTGGTGTATCTGCAAATGAATTTAGTCCACAGAAAGTCAGCACTCAAGTAAGGTCAGTATCGATCTGTTGCCATGCTTACATCTAAGTTTATATTTAGTTTATACATTGTTCATTTAAATATTGTATATTTGGTGATTTGTGCCTTAGTTTATATATCGAGTTGAAATTGTTAGGCTCCAGGAAATGGTCCGAAAGAGTTTATTTGTTCATGGATTATTTAGCTTTTATAAATGTACCAGTTCTATTTTGTATTTAACCCTAACTTCCTTTGTTATATCCTCGTCTGACCCTAATCCTGTAATTATTATGTTGTAACTTATTCTTTGGGTTAGTTTTATTCATTATTTTTTAAGGCAAATTGAATTACCCTCCAAATGTAAACCTGCTATGTTTTGTTAAATGTTTTTTAAACCATGACAATACATTTAAATAATTGTGGTTATGTTATATGTAGGTTATACATCAATGTAAACATGAATGTAAACATGTTCATTATTACTGTATATTAAGGTGATATACCCAATGTACCAACTTAACATCTCAATATTTTTTCTGATGATTCATAATCTTCAAATTACCAATTTGACAGTGGAAAATATTATTTAATGCCAATTTTTTTTAATTAAATAAAATAAAAATGGAATGTGGTTTCGTTTCACTTCATGGGAAAACCAGGCAAGACTTCCCATCATACCTGAAAATACTATGTCAAAAAAACTGTTTGGTTGCTGCTGTATGACATAATGATACTTTGCAAGTCGAGTCAGGTTTGACCCTTTTTCCCTTTTACTGTACGGTTTGCTGTTCTACAAGACTGCCTCCATAAAAAAAAAAAAACTCTATTATGTAAGTCGCATTCAAGTCTGAACTCAGAATGATGGGCAGTCCTCACTTTGAATCTGGGGAGTGAGTGAAGCCTCGCCCACCTTTTCCAAGAAATCGGTGATTCATACTGTGGTTGATTTTTTTTTCTTTTTTGGCTTGATTTACAGTCTATATTTATTGTGTTCTGTTATAACCAGTGTTTCTCCTAAGCACGGCCTGTAGTTTGCATACCATCCAGTTCCTCAGAAATTACCACAGAATTATTAGACAAGGGAAAGCCTTGTTTTGAAACATTATGTTCAGCTACGAGTACACAGGATTATTGCTTTTTGACACTGCTTTTTGGGATTATTCCCAAAAGCAGCGTCTATATTTATAGGTGGATTCCGTTCTATTTTTTATTTAGAAATCCACTTATCCAAAAGACTCTTCAGCATAATTTAGCAATTCATATTACGTATATAAATAGGGCTAGCATTGCATTTGGCAATGAGTCAAAGAAGTAACTTTTTAAAAAACAGCTGAAGTAACGTTTTTCTGAACCTCCTAGAAAGTTTGAATAAACACACAGAAGGGCCTCTTTTTTCTGATTGCTCTTTGTAACTTCTGTTTCAACCTGCAAAGTGACCCCTTGAGCTAACAGTCCATTTATAGTAAAGAAAGTATTCCATCTTCATGCAGTGAGTCACAGTAACATCTGCATGTTGAATGTAGTTTGGAGTATGGCCTCTGGTTCTGCCTACCGGTGGTATTGCATGAGGCGCAGCTAAAGGGGGAAGACTCAAAGCGAGCTGCTGGGCTCCCCCTGCCTGAACTGGCTACTTCCTTTTCTGCCCGTGGATCCTCCTACCTGTTAGTCACCAGTGGTGGTGCTTTGACAAAGAGCAGCTGATGGAGGGAAACTCTTTCCATAGCAACGGTGCATGTCAGTCCTTTCCCTCTATTAACCTGATGCAATCTGCTCACGCTTCACTGAAGAGAATGTAGTAATTACAGGAGGAAAAGAAGAGCTAAACATTATAGACTTCACTTTTTTTTTCTTCTTCAAAGAACCTAAAGAATCCTTTCCAACCACAGAATGACAACGTCAGTGACTTCACTCTGCAAGTGTTGCAAAAACAGCAGATTTCCTTGACAAGAGGCGGGGGTGTTATGACAGCTTACACAAACATTAGCCCTCATGGAAAAAGGTCATCCCCTGTATACCTTGAAATGATTCCTGTAAATAGAGCATTTCGTTGTTTTACATCCAGCTGTTACAATTAACTAACTGCATGTTTCTAAGAAAGCTTTCAGACCTAAAAGCAAGTATAAAGCTTTAAACAGATATTTGATCTGAAATGTTGCTTTCACATTTTCATACTTAGATGTCACTGCATTCATGAGACTGGCCTGTGCCGTTTTTTTGTTTTTATATTTGCTCATATTAAATGTGGTGCGCTTCTTGTTGGACTGATTTTGTGGACCAGCAATTTGTTTAAACAAAATTATATCTTAGACTGTTTATCAGTGGAGAAGCGCACCAGAAATGATAGCAAATGTGCTCACATGTAGATCTTTCACGCTTCCACACAATGCATATTTTTTCCACACAAATGTTTCTTTAAAGAAATTGAAACATTTCCCTCATAAAGCAGCTGCTGTTTAACTGTAGTCCAACCGTGTGACCTTACTGAGAGTTAAGTCAGTCACATGGTCTGTATTTAGTCTTTTCAAGCTTCAGGCCCTCTCAAAACCTTCTGAAATATTTATGCCTACTTCGGTACGCTGATTAAGTTGATGCCATTGTTTTTCAGAAGTCCACTCCACGTTTCTGACGGCAGACAACCGGCTCTGAATGTATCACTCTATTCATTTCTCCTCTAAGTACATGGAACGCTTCTTCCTGTGCACTGTGTTCCGACTGGTCCTGATTCCCCCCAGCATTGTGCATGCAAATCATTATCTAATCAGGAAGTGAGGAATCAGATTACATAGATAGGCTCAAGATTGTGTTGAAGCAGACAAAAATAATGATGCTCAGTTGGAGAGAGGAAAAATAAACACAATACTGCTCTTGATGTCACACTACTTTGGAGAGCATTAAAGTTAGGGAAAGAAAAACACCAGGAAGTTTCTAAAATAAGACATGCCCAAATATAGTCAAAAGCTTATTTTTAGTTTATTTACAAGACAATGTTTGAAGATGGAGTCAGGAGGATGTTTGATGGATAAACATTTTGAGGCTGTAGTCTGGTAATCAGTCGAGTCGGTTTTTCATGATTCCTTCATGTGCTGTCAATACTGGCCTGGCCCACCACGTTGGCTGCATAAACACAAGTGCTAGGCAACGCCGCTGACCTTTTGAGGGAATTAAGTGAGGACAGTGTGGACCTTTTAGAGTCCAAGGGGAGCTAATAGATCCAAATCACAAGTAGGGATTGGATGTTATTTCACATTATTTCAGTAATTTTCTCAGTGCATTCTTTTTCCTTTGAGTACTTTGATTGTCTGTTCAGCGCAAGCAGCCATCGCCAGTAGCTGCAGCAGCTACATTCGAATGTATGATCAAACCTACGGACAAAAGTGTGAACAAAACCCTTTACATTACATTCTACAGGGCTTTTCATCAACCTCAACGTTGAAAACTATCATACAGTCTGCTTTCATTTTGTATAGCTGTAGAAGATCATATAAAGGTTTCTAATGTATAATGGGATTTTCTCTTTGTTGATCTAGTTTTCGAGATAAATATTTCCCTTTGTACTTATTTTTTTTGAAGATTCTCATTTTTTACTAAAATGAAACAGAGCTGGGACATACTGTAGCAAACCTCAAGAGTTTAAAACAGACAGCTGAGCTTTGTTTTTTTTGTTAGTTGAAGATGTTTCACTTCCCATCTCAATTCAAACTAGAATGTGTAGGATTCCAATCTTTTTTGTCTCTTTTTAGACTTCATTGTCTTTTGTTGTCCGTTTTCCAACTGTATGTGATCAGGATCATTCTAACTTCATCAACTGGTAGACATAAGAAAGCTGCAGTTATTGCTTTCTGTTGAATTGTTAATTTGGAGTATGGCAACGCTATAAATGGAAATGTAATTCATACCAACCCTGGTGCAGAGTGTTGTGATTACACAATTAAAATAAATTATGCAACACTAAATCTTCTTGTGTTTTCTTACACAAAGCTGCCAAAGATACTGTTGCAATCTCATACAGCAATAGTTAGCACATGCAACTAAAGTAGTTTTACTGGATTATTGGAAAAGTTTATTAACTTCAACTTCATAGCATCATTGATATTTATAGTTTGACATAAGATGCAGGTTGTACATAAGATAAAGAGTTATTTGCCTATATTAATTAAGTAATTTGTTAATAACAAAAAGCATTCACTGTTATCCTAATTTATTGCATAATGTAGATTTATTGCATGTGTATCTGTTGATGCTATCAATCAGAGAATCATTTGTTGAATTTCCTAATGCCTATTATCACAGACTTAATGGAAATATCACATTTCTTAACTATCATAGTTGCAAAACATTGATTTTAACACCACAAAGTATTCTATAAGATTTATAATGATTATTTGATGTATTTCTTGTTGAGCTGTTTTAACTGACATTCATCATTGACAGCAATGTCAAACAGGATGTCAACTTTCACCTGTCCATTAACTCCATTTTCTTTTCTTTAATGATTAATGAGGCTTACATGTGACAGCTTGTTTTCCTGTCATGATACAGTTTCCCTCCATTATGTTCAAACACTCACTTAATGCTGATAAAAGCCTTCATAATGAACCATCCAAGTGTTCATCCAGGCACCACACACCTTTAAAAGCAACGCGTGTCTGGTGATCACGTTCCACCGCACTTCGGATCACCCTCTCTGTCAGCTGCAAATGTCTTGTTCACGTTTGACTTTGTGTGACATTTGAGTCGTCTTCCTTTTTACATTAAAGGGGAGCCCCCCTCCTCAAGCCAGCTTGGTTTTTGTAACCTTTTTTTTTTAAAGTTGTTTTGTTTATCTCTTCTATCTAACACATTGTGTCCCTCTTGGGTAGTCTCTTAACTAATCACTTTGTTAATCTGCTTTTTTAATCTAATTCAGGTCAATGAGCATAAAGAAACAGATTTTAGGTGCAGAGAATCCCTAGAGTCCAAGTATCAGGGGCCCAGTTTGGCTGACATCATTTCAGAGAGACCCAGTTTTAACTGGCTTGTCACATGTTCTGATACCGTTTATAAGCATAACTGTATATTTTTATACTTTCAGCACAGCTGTTATTAAAAAATGTGTTGAAAACATTTTTTGTTCATGTGTGCACGTTTTACTTTTTTCTTCTTGCCGCGTTACACTCAGTTAGGATGTTAATTCTCTGTGTTTACAGTTATGGATGTCTCTGGTGAAAGATGGAAGATGCTATCTTTTGCTTGCAGCCATGCTTTTATGTTTTACAAAGAAGCTGTCTGCTGTTCACCCACCTTCTCTTTTCTCTGCGTCTACATCTCACTGTTTCCCTCGCCTGTATGTACACAGGCAGGCAGTTAGTGCAGAAGCAGGCACCATGTCCGCCCCCACAAACCCAGAGGTGAAGGAACTGAACCCCGTCGACTTCATCCAGCTACAACAGTACATTGAATGTGAGTACAGACAGGCAAGCAGGCGGGCGGGCAGCTTCTGCAGCGCTTAACATCCCTCCCCACACACACTTCCACCCACACACACTCATTTACACTCGCTCATGGTTTCTCATATCTGGAGGAGGCAGCAATAGTCTACCACGTTTCTTTTTTTCTTTCTTTTGTACAAGTTTGGCATACACGTATATTGCTGTTTTACAAATAATTTAAATTTTAAGTAATAATTAGTCAAATGCTCAATGAAGATATCAATTTTGTGTGTGACGTGTGTTTTTGCTTCCAGATTGCAGCTTGAAGGTGAAAGATGTGCTGAGGGAGTTTGATAAAGATGGCCGGCTGGCCCAGCACAGGCATGGAGAGGTGAGGGGACAGTGTGTCCCGATGTGCGCAGTCAAGTCCACTCCTCCAAAACTGACTCATAGAACTGTCAGCTGCACATAACCCCAGCAAAATTATTACTTATGAGTGCAGCTGTTTAGTGTGAAATGGGACTGTGATTCATGTATTTTGGACAGCTATTAATGATCCTTTTCTGTCTAATTAGATTTCAACCTATCGATCATGTCGACTGAGCTGTCGCATTTAAGCGAGTCTGCAGATGTAAATTACCTCCTTAGGTTTGCCCACGCAGCAGGCCTTGCTTTACAGTGAGTCCTCATGCAATATAAGCACAAAAGTCATTGAAAAAAAGATCTTACAAGTTCTGTACATCAGCAGCCTGCACTGCCAACTACTTTGTGCTGGAAGCAAATGTACTCATTATTGATGGGATCTGGCTACATTCAGTTCTATTAAAAAAGCTAATGGAAATGTGGGGATGTACTATAGAAATTTAAAGGAAGGAAAGCATCACCTGCTGCCTTTCGTCCCAGAGTTTTAGACGATGATTATCCAATGTGAAGAAAAATCAAGGTTGAGGCCTTTGAAAATAATGTTGTGCGCAGCCTCAAGCAAAATTGCAAGATCTCACGCTCAGAGTAGGTGTTGTGAGTGACTCTCGGTTATCACATCGAATTTTAGCACAGCATCTGTAAATTTGACTGAATTACAGGCATTTTTGTGCTGGCTAATATCGATTAGCTGTGGCAGCCGTCTTGAAATGGATTGACTCCAAAAGTTAATCAGTTGTAGAAGTACATTTATTGATTTCTTTCTGAAAGTTTTATTAAAATCCATCCTGTTTGTGATATATTTGGCTAATAGACAAGCAGGGTTGACTCTTAAAGCTATAGTTTTACAGAGATCTTGTGCAATGAGGAGCACTTAGAGCACATTTTGTGACTGACTCTCAGCTACAAACATAAAAATTAGCACAATGTTAGGCTGTGGTGGTCATATTGTATTGGAGTAGCTCAAAAAGTTGTCGATGTGCATAAAATTATTATTTCTGTAAACTTTTAGTAAAATTTGTCCAGCTGTTTCTGAGATGTTTTGCTAACTGATGTAGTCAACTCCAAATAATAAGTGGCAACATATGAAATAAAAATCTTTCGCAGTCTTTTTGCACTCACGTGCAAAAATAAGGGGGGGGGGGGGACAAACTGTAGCTACTCCAGATGAGCCTGAGCAGGTAAATATCTGTAAAATTGCTTGAGTCATAGGCATTTTTGATTTTTTTTGTGGCCGTCACAGTAAAACTCGGGTAGACTCAGAAAGTTAATCAGTTGCAGATGTTCAGTGATAACTTTCTGAGACTTATGATTCATTTTGTCCAGTGGCTCAAAAGATATTTTGCTAACAGACACACCAGCATAGGCAGACACACACAGACATGTGCAAAAACGTTATTGTCCACTTTCAGTGACTAATTATGAAAGCATAAGTGAGTTTTTATTAGTCCCTTTTTTACCAGGTGAAATTTTTGAAACACATTTACAAACATGACCTGAAAAAGAAATTCCTGCAAGAAATGGGTTCATCAATACATTACATTGTTCAAAACTGTACAAAAATAAATAAATATAGGAATAAAATATGTGTGTAGTGATTAAGTATGTTTTAAAAAGCAGGCAGTATATTTTGTAAAATGATATGTGTCACGGTGCATCCAAGAATAATGATGACATTTGTCTTAATAAATAGAGCAATAAAATGATTAGTTGCACAAACAGTATCTAATCAGAGTAGTGAGGCGGTTCCTCTGGGCTTTGTCTTGTGTGCTTTATTTCTATGGGACTTAACTGGCTTGATAAAACTCTAAGTATTACTGGGGCATCTCTGCAGGGTATGAGCCAGGAAAAGAGAATATTATCAACATGAAATGGATTTATGGTTCACCACTGTCAGGGGAATACTGCTTGTTAGCCCCACAGCAGAACATCATGTGATTCCAGTCCATCTGTCAAGCCAAGCAGATGGAGTAGAATCTTAAATCAGGGGCTAGTTTTTTTTTGTTCGTTTTATGTTACTGTCACACAATCAGTCCAATTTCCTTCCAGCATATTTTTGCATATTAATAATGGATTAGATATTGCTGCGTAATGACTTGGATTTTTGAAGGCATTTTAATCGACACAGCTCAGCCCCTAAGCTCAGGATGCTTTTTTTATGTTTGAAAAATAACACAAGATTTTTATGTTAGATTCACTGTGATCATCATGTTCCTTTATTTCCAACTAGCCTAATTTGAAAAATGCAGAAGTCACTAATCACACCCAGTAGACAGTTTAGCTGATTCATTTTACATACCAAACTAGTAAAAAGCAAAATATGCCTCTTTCTCTCTTTTTCTCCCCTCCTCAGTGCATAAATGAGGAAGGTTTTCGTCAGTTCCTGAAGACCTATTTAGAAGTGGATTTCCCTCCAGATCTCTGCCAACGACTCTTCCGGTCCTTCCAGAACTCTAAACCCACCCAGGAAGACGGCACTAGTGAGATTATTTATGTATTTAAGCAACTCATTCCCTTCACTTTACAGCAGGCCCTTATCAGTTTACGTTATGACCTATTTGCTGCGCAGTCGTTTATCACCGCACGTCTGTTCAGCAGTCTTTGTGCAGATATGGTAACCAGAGTATTTACAGCGCTCTCCCTTTCCTCCATCTCTTCTGTAGAGGAGGTCTTCCTCAAGGATGTTTCATGTTACTTCTCTCTCCTGGAGGATGGCCAGCCCAGGGATAAACTAGAATGTAAGTCCTTTGTTTCTTTTCTGCCCAGAATCACTTAAGTGACACTCTGGAGGTTCCTCTTTCATTTCTGTTTTCTCTTTAGTTGCTTTCAGGCTCTATGACAGAGATGGTAATGGAGTACTTGACAGCTCTGTAAGTTGTTAAGATAGTAGTTTGCAGTGCAGCAGGAGAGTCATCAGTTCTTTTAGTTGTTGATGGTCTGATGGTCTAATGAATGTATTTGCTTTTGTTGTTAGGAAGTCGATCGGATTATTGCTCAGATGATGCATGCTGCAGAATATCTTGACTGGGATGTGTCAGAGCTCAAACCTGTAAGTCCCAGAATGCCCTGCTCCACAAACCACTGAATCTGTGAACAAACTTTACTTTAAACCCTGGCAGTAAATGACATGCATCTACAGGTAGACTCATTACAACATCACAGTGTTGAGCTCACCTTATGGAAGATAAAATGTCTTTTGTATAAATCTCACTGACTGCCATGCATGACTGGTTTCAGAAACCATATGATTGTTTTTAAGCAGTGGAAATGTGTGTGCTGATTGGATAATAGGTGAATGTGATTTCATTAGGTTCTGAAGGACATGATGACAGCGATTGATGCTGACAGCAGCGGCACAGTGTCTCTGGAGGAGTGGGTAGAAGGAGGCATGAACAATGTTCCCTTGCTCGTCCTGCTGGGTTTAAAGGTGCTGTGAACACAACATATTTCTTTTTCATGAGGTTTTGGCACTAAAAGCTGAGCTCAAGCATTTTTTTTTTTTTTACAGCAGGTGTTTTATTGTAGCAGGTCGTTTGAAACCTCGGCCTTGTAGTGCTTCTCCTCTGTCCTTTACTTCCTCCTCCTCCTTGTCTCTAAGGGCCTTTATGCCGACTCAGTGTTACAGGGTGTGGTAATGTCATCCCCCCTATGCAAGCTCTGCACCATCATAATGCTGGAGTGTTTTTCCACTTACTCTGCACCAACTAACTGCTAGCATAACATATCAACATATTCTGCTAATGCATTACTGGATTGAAGGAAAAAAGTAAATCTAACACACTGTATAAACGTTCTTAAACATGTTTCATATTTGTTTTAACATGTTGTTGGTCAGAATGTAAAAGCTACGCTGCAAAAAGCTAAAGCCACAGTCCGGATTCTGTCTATTGGTTTGGCCTCTACAACAATGCCGGGGACTTCCCCTCTAGCTATTTCCAGCTACCACTGGTCATTTGAAGCCTGGGGGTGTGAATTCAGCCCCCTCACAGTAGTTGTGTGTCGCCCACTATGCCTCGTGCAGCTGGGGCAAGGCAGACGCCGTACATCATGTCATTAAAACCATTTTGGTGTTTATTCTGTGTGAGAGAAATGGTTGCTGTGTAAACAGACTAGACCCAGTCCTATAATTTTGTAATGATGAAGATTATAATGTGTTAATTTCAGTTTCCATGGTGTTGCACAGAATTAACTGCACTGATTTGTGGATATATGCAGCACACTGAATGAGTTTCATTCAGGCAAAATTAATCTAGAGTGCGTGAAATAAAATGCAGGCCTCAGCTCCAAAAGTTAATCAGTCATAGATGTCAGTTCAGTTATTATTTTCTGCATATTTCTTTGAAATCTCTCCAGTGTTTCTTGAGATATTTTGCTAACAATCGATCTCACAAGCACACATAACTAGCTCAACTTTCAGCAACTTTTTTTCATAAAACAAGACTCATTGTGTTTATTCCTGTTCTGCACTGTCAATGATCAGATGACCCAAAAGGATGGACAGCATCTCTGGAGGTTGAAAAACTTTAAATCGCCCGTGTACTGCAACGTGTGTCAGAGCATGCTGCTGGGTTTGAGAAAACAAGGCCTGTGCTGCACCTGTGAGTACCTGAACTCACCAGAGGAGGGCGACACTGCGGGGACATTTGTCAGATCATGTGGTTTAAATATCCATTTTTGTTAAATGAGTACCTATCGACATACATTTGAAACTGATTTGTGTTTGAAGTGTTGTATACTGTTGTGCAGGTTGTAAGTACACAGTCCATGGACGTTGTGCTAACAAGAACCCGGCTCCTTGTAGCAGGACATACGTAAAGTCAAAGAAAGAAACCGGGGTACGCTGGTGTCTCCACCACAGACTTCACAGTGAATTAGAGTTTAAATCTGTATAAATATCTTTACATGAAAACATGTTTCCCACTTTACAGGTTCCAACGCATGACTGGGTGAGTGGGAACTGTGATTCAAGAAAGTGTGATCGATGCCAAAAGAAGATCAAGAGCTACCAAGGCTTAACGGGCAAACGCTGCGTGTGGTGCCACACAATGGTGAGGAAGCATCTTACAATGTTATTTTCATTTTTAAAAATATAAATGCACTTATAAGATTGACAAATGGATTGCTGTTATTTTCAGATTATAGTATCAACGCTTCATATAATATAATAATTATCTGAAATAATGTAACCTGTTGCTCACTTATCAAGTGAATAAAACAAAATCCTTTGATCATATTTACAAAGTAAGAAGTCATTCGGCGTAGAAGGGTAACATATTTTTATGCCCAGATTATTGACAAACCAAAACACAAATGAGCACAACCTCACCTGCATGATGCATGATGATTAAAATCACTTATTTTACCCAAGTGTGGGTTTTTAAATGTTGTGATTTTCGTCATCAAGGAATTTGTGACCGCTGAAGGAATTTGGATGTGTTGCCAATCTGTTTCTTAATGCTTTCAACTTCCGAGAAAGCAAAAGTGAAATAAATAAACAAGTGAATATTCTAAAAGATAAATTTAGACTCTGAGATCTGATGTAACACATCACCTGTTTGTGTTATTCAGTGCCATGACGAATGTGCGAACCAGGAGCCAACAGAGTGTTCCTGTGGGCCGCTCAGAGACCATATCCTGCCTCCATGGGCGATATATCCGGTTATAAAGGTACAAAATGATCCTCAGGCAGATGTACAGTACAAACTGCACTTCACACACACAGAATATCATATCAGTCTGAGCTGTTTCTTGTTGTTGGTGAGTACTTCCTCTGTGCTGATCTTTAATTTATTTCTATGTTTTTCCAACCAAAAGGAGAGACCAAACAATGTGAAGAATGGCTGCTCAGGGTCAACTGATGACAGTGACCTCAATATTACTCCGGATGGACAAGTGCTTCAGGTGGGTCTCTTACCACAAACGCAAAAAATGAGTTGAAAACGACACTATCAATTATTGGAAGATTTTGTTGTAGCAGTAAAGAGAAGTTGTTTATACATCAACAGATCAGCCCTGTGCCAAACACACATCCTCTTCTAGTGTTTGTCAATCCTAAAAGTGGTGGGAAGCAGGGAGAAAGGTGAGCCCAGAATGATTAAGAAAAAAATGTGTAGTTTGAGAGTATTAAGACTTATTTTATATCTGTTTCAGAGTCCTGCGCAAATTTCAGTATTTACTGAATCCAAGGCAGGTTTATAACCTTTCAAATGGTGGCCCTGGACCAGGGTGGGTATTTTTATTTAGACCACATAGTCGTGAGAACTTATTTAGTCCTGTGACGTCTTGTAGTTCTCATCGTCATCTGTTTTTCAGGCTGAGTTTCTTCAGAAACCTGCAGGACTTCAGAATCTTGGTATGCGGTGGAGACGGTACTGTCGGCTGGATTCTAGATGCAATAGGTGAGCTTGTCAGGTCAGTTTCTGTAAAATGTGGGAAAATATTCCAACACACCTAATTTTTTTACCTATTTTTTTGTTATTTCTTGCAATCAGACAAAGCCAATCTTCAGGCACAGCCACCTGTTGCCGTACTTCCTCTGGGCACAGGAAATGACCTTGCACGATGTCTGCGTTGGGGTGGAGGTGAGATAGGGTTTTCTATGAAGATGAAATTATTTGCGATTGTCGTACCTCCCAAACTGTGCAACATTTTTACTGTTTTTCTCTCGCTGCTCCCCGCAAGGATATGATGGTGAAGATTTAGGTCGTATTCTTAAAGACATCGAGGGCAGCTGTGAGGTGCAGATGGACCGCTGGAATGTGCAGGTTATACCAGATGAGATACAGGAGAAGGGGGATCCTGTCCCTTATGAAATCGTCAACAACTACTTCTCAATTGGAGTTGTGAGTTTCTCAAAACCAAGCCACGCAAGGGGAAGTGTTTTATTTTCAGTTGGTAGGATCGTTTGGTGTACTGCTCATTGTTTTGTTGTGTTGCTTTGACAGGATGCCTCTATTGCTCACCGGTTTCACACAATGCGAGAAAAACATCCTCAGAAATTTAACAGCAGGTTTGTGTGTATTTTTGGAACATTTTCAATTTTTTTTTCTTCATCTTAGGCAGCAAAACAAATAAATAAAATTCACACAAGGATACATTTCAGTTTCCAGTCTTGAGTTTTAATTAAATTTCTCCCCTTACCCGTGTTAGAGCTGAAACAAAGAAATGCATGTGGTGACTGCAGATGTTTGTGGCAGCAGAGTTAACACACCACTCTTCGTCCCTAAAGAGAAATTACTGTGTGAACGTAAAGTAACAGTTAAACTTAAAAGACACACTTTTTGTAACTGCAGAATGAAGAACAAGTTGTGGTATTTTGAATTTGCCACTTCAGAAACCATATCTGCTTCCTGCAAGAAACTGAACGAAAGTATAACAATAGAGGTGAGCAAACGGCACTGCCAAGCACCAGAACTGTAAATGGGCCTTTTGTCCTTGAACATGAAGCAACTAAAAAAAGATTCTTCTGATGAGAGATTGCTGATTTTTTTCGTTTTCTCTCTTCTCTTTTTGTGGCCTGCTGTACTTTCTCCAGTGCTGTGGCACTTCTTTGGACCTCAGTGGCCTCTCTATGGAAGGAGTTGCTGTCCTTAACATTCCCAGCATGCATGGCGGCTCCAACCTTTGGGGTGAAACCAAAAAAGTGGACACTAAGGGGCTAGCAAGCCAGGATGAGCCTGAGGTTATCGTCAACCCAGAGGTCCTGAAAATTACTTCTCAAGGTATGTTTTCACCGACCTCAACTTTAAATGGTGAAGTTAAACCTCATTGCGTCACGATGTGTGTGTAATGTGGAAGTTCCTCCTAGCTCTGCAGAGCCCATTAGCTGATTGTTTTTTAGCAAAGTCTAAATCCAGATTTCCTGTTGCAGCTGTTCTCAGTTAAAAAGGTCAGAAACTCAGAGTACAGCACAGCCACGGCACCCTGGCATTGTCTAAACCTTACTGTAGCCGACCTGTTCTCTGTTGGCTGCTTGTGAAAACACAAATATTTACTCACAAACATCAGAGTTTAGAGAGTTAACCGTACCATCATCATGACTCTAGCCCAGAAAATCCTAAAATAAACACTTATGTGAAAACATCAGTTTTTCACCAAAACAAATTACATTAAGTGATCCTCTGATGTTTGATGCTGTCCCATCATGGGTTGGTACCAATACACTAGGTTTTATTATAAGTCAGTGTTTCTCAAGCTTTTTTGAATGAACACTGCTAAAATTGTCACACACCTAACCTTGGCTGAAGGGTGTGGTTTCAAATGTGATGATTTCATTGCTGAAAACAGCACCACAAACACTGTGGTTTTGTCTCTTCCTCTAGCCCAAACCATCTGAATATAACTTTTAGATCATTTGAATCAAATTCCCTTGCTTAATTGCATCATTTGTTACTAACAGGTCCTGCAGAGAGTTTACTGACACTGCAGATATAGCCTCTAGTACAAATGCAGGTGGGGACTGAATATTTTGAGAACAAAACTAGTTTTGTTTCAAGTAGTTTCCATTTAGAGTTAAAATTATAATTTTCTTGAAAAATCTCTCATTTTGGTTGTTTTTGTTTTATTAGCTTTACACCACAGTTCAGCTTTTGATAGTTATTTTACTTGTTAATTAACTTGTAAATAGTTGATATTGCAATTTATCCCAAGCACCAAAGAGGGATCCTGAGTACAACCAGAATAAAAGTTTGAGAACCTCTATCAATCATTTTTTAGCTTTTTTAAATTGCTACAGACTAAACACTAAAATCTCAGTATTTCCAGTTGTGAGATAGTTCCTATGAAGTCGGGACGTTGTGTAAAACATAAATAAAAACAATGCTATGATTTGCAAATCCTTTTCAACTTATAGTCAATTAAATACACTACAAAGACAAGATATTTAATGTTCAAACAGATAAACTAGTTTTTTTTGCAAATATTCACTCATTTTGAATTTGATGTTACAACATGTTCCAAAAAAGCTGGACCATGTTTACCTCTGTGTTTTAACAACACTCAATAAGTGTTTGTGAACTGAGGACAGTAATTGTTGAAGCTTTGTAGGTGGAATTCTTTCCATTCTTGCTTTCCATTTTTAATGGGAGACAGGTGTGAACTGCAGGAAGGCCAGTCTAGTGTGTGCACTGTTTTACTATGAAGCCACCCTGTTGGAACACGTGCAGAATGTGTTTTCATTGTCCTGCTGAAATCAGCAGGACGTCCCTGAAAGAGACGTTGTTTGGATGGCAGCATATGTTGCTCCAAAACCTGGATGTAGCTTTCAGCATTAATTGTGTCTTCACAGATGTGCAAGTTACCCATGTCATGGGCTCTAATACACCCCCATACCATCAGAGAGGCTGGCTTTAGAACTTTGCTCTGATAATAATCCAGACAGTCCTTTTCCTCTTTGGCCCAGAGGACACAACGTCCATCTCTTCCACAACCAATTTGAAATGTGGACTCATCAGACCAAAGGACACTTTTCCACTTTGTTCACAAAGTGGTGAATCTCACATCATCCTTGCTTGTGAAGGACTGAGCCTTTCAGGGATGCTCCCTTTATACCCAATCATGACACTTACCTGTTTCCAATTAACCTGTTCACCTATGGAATGCTCCAAATAGGTGTTTTTGAGCATTCCTCAACTTTCCCAGTCTTTTGTTTCCCCTGTCCCAGCTTCTTTGGAACATGTTGCAGGCATCAAATTCATTGTAGTGTATTCAACTGAATATAAGTTGAAAAGTTTTGCAAATCATTGTATTCTGTTTTTATTTGTTTTACACAATGTCCTAATTTCATTGGAATTGTGGTTGTAATTTTAAGCAGAGAATAAATGCAAAATCGCACAAAAATTAACTAAAAACCCTTTAAACATTTTTAAAACAACTATGCAGCAAAATCGAATGAGCTATGGGAACATTATGATGGTGTTACAAAAAATGTTTTCTGTTTGACATACAAGGGATTTATTGAAGGGCTGAGAAAAGGTTTAGAATTATTAATTTATCTTCTGGGTTTTAGAATAGGCAACTGTTCATTTAATGAATACAGCACTAACAGGTTACTTTACAAAAATACCATATGGATTAATTAAAACTGACAGTTGACGTGCCATTACTGATAGTTTTTGTCCACTTGAGGGCAGCAGAAACAAGCTATGAAGACAACAAATACCTTTCATGATTATGTCACAACGTGCCTTTTGATCTACACGGCACATTGAGAATTGTTTTTTTATTGAGGCAGTGTGTAAAATGCATCTTAATGCATTTATTTTGTCATCAAAGATAATTAATGTGAGTAACATGTTGCTCAGACTGTAACGGTGCTTCTCTCTGTTTTTCAGACCTCAGTGATCGTCGACTGGAGGTGGTTGGCCTTGAAGGAGCCATGGAAATGGGACAGATTTACACCGGCCTCAAAAGTGCTGTGCGACTTGCAAAAACTTCACAGATCACCATTAGGTATAGAGAGCAACCAGCACGTTTTGACAAGTCTCAGTCCTGCTAATGATTTGTACTTGATTTAAATTTACTACAATTAGTGGCTGATCTTTTCATTTCAATGCATCTTTGCCTTTTGGTATTTTAATCACACATTTGCTGCCTGATGCATTTTGCTGACTTCTCTGTGCTGTTAACCCAGGACAAAGAAAGCATTACCGATGCAGATAGATGGAGAGCCGTGGATGCAGGCTCCCTGCACGGTAATTAACACACAAGCACAGAAATACACAGTAGCTTTATTTGAGCAGTAAATCTGGTGAAATGTCTGACTGGATAATGCTGTGACTCACTGGACTATTTGCATTTCAAATTTTCTTTTCAGATTCACATCACACACAAGAACCAAGCCTGTATGTTGATGGCTCCACAATCCAAATCCTCGTGCTTCTTCAAATAAACCCCACCGACTAAATGCATGTGTTACTGTATGCGGACGACTAACATTTCTAGAACATAGAATCAGCGTTTGAAGTAGAATATTCACATTATAACAAAGCTCTGATAACTTTTCAAGCATTTTTGTCTTCATAACACACATTTCAAGCATGACATCGTATGACAGCAAACCTGATGGTAGGAAACGTTTGCATTGTGGCCAAAATGATTTTGACCAAATTATCTCAGTGTTTTTCTTAATATTGTCCACTGTTTCTGTCGTAAGACTTGACAGGAAGTGGAAGTGCTGCTCTTTAGAAACCTCATGTATGTTTAGAGTGAAGTATCCTTCACTAATATCTGGCTTTGGTGTACAAATACACAGTACAAATATCTGGCTTCATGTGCCTTTATAATCTATTCTCTTAGATTAGGTAGAAGACATTCAGAGCTCTGTGTATGTGTGCACTTGGAGCATAGACCATGTAGTATTGCTGATTTGTTGTGGCTGTAAATATGCTCTGAAAGCCAAATATAAAGTATGTTAAAAACAAAGAAAAGGAATGAGTACACTTTAAATTTAAGCTGAAGGTATTTGACATTTTTTTACTCATTTCAGAAGATACTTGAAAGTGTTTAGGGGAACAGAAAGGAGACTGCAGGGATCATCCTGCTGTTCTTCTCTGTTTTTACCCAAGTCTTTCTAGCTTTCTGTGGACCAAATTAGAGTTTTGTGTTTTATTGCAGAGAGAAACTCCTGAGACCATAAAGCTGGTTCAGCTCTGACTAAATTTAACAAGAGTAAGATTTGATGTAATGGCTCAGACTATTTATTCCGATTTATGTATTTTTAATTTAAATGCTTTATCAGTCTTATCATTTCAATATATCTTAAGGTTGTAAATGTAATATTTCTGAAATAACTCCATGTAAAGATTTTAATAAACTGTCTGGACTTCTCGACTTCAATTTTGTTGAACTTTCTTTTGCTGAAATACTGTTTTGCCTCAAGGGGGCGTTAATACCTTTTAAACTCACATATGCCTTTGTTTAGTTGATCACATTATGACTTTACAGCTCAGTCTTTTATATCAAAAAAAGAGATAGGTGTTAAATGAGTGATACAAGTTATAGGTTGAGCTGCAGACAGCTATGTTTTCCATTACATAGTGGCAGAAAAATCTCAATTGAAGAAACTTTAAAAGCAGAGAATCCTTAATCTGTAAAATGTTACAACACCTAACAAGTATTACAAGATTTAAAATAAATAAAAAATACTAAGTATGAGTGTGCCGGAGAATCAATCAGATCCAATAGATCTGTCTTTTTTTAAAATGGGATATAAACATTTTGATTCCACAAATTAGTTTGAAGCATTAAGCAGTGAAGAGACTGAATGATAAGCGTAAAGTGTTGATTGAACATTTATTGATTAGTCACAAATTTATATTACAGCTTTAAACTTAATTCTGTTTTTGCTATAAGTTAATAATGTCCTGTAAATTTAAACTTTTAACACAAATTCAGGCAACTACTTTAGAAATGACATCTGGTATAGAAAACTGAGTTTTAGCAGATGGACAAACCCTAGCAGACCCTTTTTTCCTACAGGAACCATATCTTAAATCAAGACAGTGGTGACAAGGAGAGAGGCTGGAAACCTGGCCTGAAAGATGCTATACAGGAGAAAGAACCAGAGCCTAAAACACAGAATCAACAATTCAGTCATGACGAAGGCCCTGCTGATGATGTAGTTACATTCTGTTCAAATTATATTTTGGTGTTTTTAGACTGATTTTATCAAAGTTACATTCTCAGCTGTAATTTTGAGACATTTGCCATCTTTTCACTAATAAAATACCCTAAATCACAAAAAGAAATTATTAAAAACAAATATTTAAAAGTTAAAACAATTTAATAAAGCACAAGGGAAGGGATCTCCTGAAATCTTACCTAATGGTGTGTTCACACCAAACGAGCTTTGAGCGTCAAAAACGCGTTTGTTGTGAACGCACCATAGACATCCCATTCGGCTGACCCCGGCTTTCACTCGTGTTTCGTCTGTCTGGTCAAAACCAAGTTTTTTTTTAGCTCAGATCAGTGCGTCCTATTAACTTTGAAAACAGAGGGTTTACAAAAGTTCTGTTCAGCTCTGCCTTGTTTACAGGCTCAGCCTTTTTATGTTTCCCTATATAATATATATTTTACTTGTGTAAGTTAAAATTGTTACAACATTATAGACTTTTTTCAGCCTCTAATTTGATACGGAGTATGCTGAAAGAGAAATGTCCGAGCTGCACCCGAAGGCACCAAATTGTCTCGTGTCACTCAGTAAAGTCCCCGCCCCCGGGACGATGAAGGGA
>JARVJO010000024.1:3382126-3406851 GCA_031762555.1 Cynodonichthys magdalenae
CCCGACAACTTAGCTCCTAGGATCATCGGGACACTCAAACCTCTCCACCACGATAAGGTGGCAGCCCAGGGAGAGGCCTATATGAAGACCCTATAAAGTTCCTCAGTAAATTCAAATTTGTTCTTCTTTTCAAAATGCTGAAGTTGCGTATTATGTAAACTGTGTAGGAGAAAGAAAGAAAGTGTTTCATGACAGAACCTAGCGAGAACTTTTACAAACTACAAACCGAGATATTCATGATCAACTGTATCATAAACTGTGCTCAAATCAAGGAGTACCAGAGTAGATGTGTTATGTTTTTTTAAGCTATAGTATTTATCATTTTTGATTTAATCATTTTTAACCCAACATGCTCACTGAGGCAGATATTTATTTGTAGCTGGAAAGTAATGGTGGTTCTTGCAGGTTTCTCCTCCACCCCCTTCTAGTGTCTTCAGTCTGATACTGAGAAGAAAGGTTTTGTAAAATTTGGGGATTTCACCTGCGTCAGTGCAATCAACTGCAAACTCCTCAGAGTCCCTGTGCTTACTGTTAAACAACCTGACCTCAGACAGATCCAGGAAACTCTGACACAATAACACCACTATTTCATCCAGCCACTGAATCTGGAAAAACACAAGGAAAGTCCTTGAAAAAAAAGGCTGGAGAGTCAAAGGGGCCAAAGGCAACTAAGAGCCAATTCGAGTGAGTCACTGGTGGCTGGTGTCCCAGACCTGGAGAGGAATCAAAACAAAAACAGCAGCAGTCCACTGTGGCGGCCTGAGCCAGTCTGGGGAAGCCTGTGAGGAGCCACTGGGTTTGGGGAGTTCCTGGAGGGGCTGAAACACCGCCTACCTGCTCTCAAACTTTTGGGGCCTCGTATTACATTTCCTGACCACTTTCCAGTGGGACCTGTGAAAACATTCCCCACCCTCGTGCCCGCCTCTGCCAAGCTACAGTGACAACAAACCCAACCATGACAAAATGTCCCCAAAACCAGCAGAGAAGAGACACTTGAAGGAGTGAAACCAAGCAGAGCTGCTTCCTGTCTGAGGCTGTGACCTCATTAATGCTCTGCACAGTTACAAAGCATTCACTGAAAACTTTTAATTTCACTACAGTTTCCTACAAGGATACAATTACATTGTTTTAAATTACACTGCAGATTTCTGGTTCTTTTATTGCTTTTGATCCGCTCCATCATCACCCATCTTAAAAACAAGAAATTTATTTGTGCAGATGTCCAATAAAGAGATTTTTATTGGTGCCATCAAACATTAAAGAGTTTAATTAAAACAAAAGTTTGAAGGCATTTTTCATTAAGATCCACAAAAAAGACTACAAACTACAAACTTTTTAAATTCTTCTTGTTGTCCTCTCCAATTTTATCAGAATCTTTAGATGAGCTCAGGTCATCTGATAAAATCAAAATACTGGGCTAAACTTTATAAAACAAAAGAATGGGGTAATGTTTGAGCTCAAAAACCTTTTTGAAAATATTTTTCATCTGAATGCCAGTTTTGATCAAATTTTGATCCTTGGGTTGTAAAGATATGCTGCAGTATAGGACCAAAAAATGCAGACTCAAGGACAAGAAACAAAACTAAACAAAAGCAGTTTAAACAACAACAACAACAATTGTTATCTCCGACAGTGAAAAGTTTATTGATCCAGGTTTCAGAGTTTAGGTTGTTGGAAAACTTACATCATAATTTCAAGGAAAATACAACATATATGCACACTATGGCCAACTGCCATAAATAGTTGTGTGTGAGTAGATGAACAACAGTAACAATGGTGGATAGCACAGTGCTCTATGTGCTGCTCACTCCTTTCAATCAGAGCTCCAATCAGAGCTCCTGACACAACTGCTCCTCTCAGTCCAAATAAACGTGAACTCACCATTTTAGATGTAACTGTTCATGCTGAACACTGAAGTGTCTGTGCCAGTGTTTGTCTCGTACATTGAGGAGTCTGGATTTTATTTCAAGACCAATCAAGACCACAACTATTATATTACCCAATTTATTACTTAACATCCTTGCTTTTATTGGGTTCAAAACGTACTAATTCAAATCCAAGCCCGACTCATTGTTAATTATGTATTTTTGTTACTGCTGTCACCATCCGCTCCCACTTCCACTCGTACGCAACACGCCAAGAAAGTGAGCAGTGGTCATCTGGGAGCGCGAGAAGATGTCTGCAAAATCTTCATTAAAACAATTCTGCTACATAAATCCTAAAGAATATATTTGTAAACCTCCAGGACAAAACATACAGCAGTTCTTTGCTTTCAGAAATGGTGGAGACTACATCAAACTTTTATCGTCACTTAAAAAACAAGCACAAACAAAGGTATATTAGCAAAGCTAGCTAACATTAGCAATCTGACTCTGTACCAAAATTCTTTACCCGGCCCTCACACAAAGAAATGTAGTCGAGCTATACATATTAAGTTAGCTACCTGTGTACAGCATACTGTATGTTTTAGGACACTAGTTTCTGTTTTTTTTTTCTCGCAGTTTTGGTCTTAAAAGTCTTGGTCTTGGCTTGGTGTGGACGCACTCTGCTGTTGGTCTTGACTTGGTCCCAGGTTTGGTGGACACTAGTCTGTGCGCATGCTTGTGTTGTTTTAATGCAAAAGCCACAACACCAGATAGTGACGGGGTCTGGAAACTGCAGCTGAATTATTTCTTGCAGTCTCATCTAAACAGTGACTGAGATCATGTGAACATGTGATAATTTCACAATCAACACTGGAAAATCTATAAGGTCTCCAGGAGACTGTTGACATGTAAACAGGATCTAAAAAGACTGAGAGGGCTGATTACAAATAGAGACAGTCAAGACTAATGAAAATGGGAAACAGGTGCGTATGGCTTATGGAGGGGTAGGACTGTGGAACATGGCTGGCTGAGGAAACGCAGTGAATGAACCAAAAACCCTCAGATCATGGCACAGGAAGCATTGTATTAAAAAAAAAAAAAATCCCACAATTCTGAAATGATTGAATGTGCTCAGGAAGACTTCTGAACTCGACTCGTTTGTTGTCACACTTCATTACTGCAGCCACAACTGCAAACTAAATTCATTCATGCAAAATGAGAAACATCTGCAAGCTAAATTTAGAAACACCTCTGCCCTCTTCAGGCCTCAGCTTGGAAAGATGAACTGAGGTCTGATAAATGAATCTCAAATATATTCACCACATCCCACTAACAAAACAGAGGGAGGCCAACCAGCCTCTTATCAGCGGCAAAACCAAGAGCCACACATTGAAACAGAAGTTTAATAAAAGGTACAAAAATCAGATTTTACTAACAAGTGATTGACGACTGTTTGATTACTGAAGTGGAAAATTGGGTGGAGTTTCACTTCACAGATCCATAACTTTGAAACAAACCATCACAAACGACACTTCCCTTTGGTCATATTAATTATGCTACAACCTAATTCTTAAGTACATTAAAAAAAACATAATTGGGCCAATAAATCTGATGTTTTTGAACAAACAGCTGTAAATTGAGAGTTTAAGCAGTGTTTGTAAATAAACACAAAGATAACAATTACACAAACATTTTAAAATTAGCTTTTAGAATGACATAAATATCTAGTATAAGAATGTCAGATGTGGTTTTTGTGACACCACAGTCAATACTAATGACAGCTTTGCAATTTGTAGATGGTCCCTAAACCCCACTGGCTCTGCTTAACTAGTGTTTTTAATACAATAACATGAGCTTCTATTCAGCCAATGTCTTTTTCTGTTAAAACCTTGCTTTTTTTCTCTAAGAAAAACCATGTTCAGTGGGTAGACATCAGCATTGATCTGAGTGTCTGCAGACCTTTCTTTCTACTCACAGTGCTTGAAACAAGAAGCCTAAAACTATTTTTTTGTGAATGCTAACTAAACAATCCAGGTGGGATTCTTAATATTAATCCTTTGAGGTGTGGTCAAACCTGGATCAGGTTTTTATATCCTTTGCGTCAACAAGTTAAGGTAAATATAGGTCCTGTGGTTTTTTTATGGTAAGAGTCTGGCAACCACAACTGCAGGTAAATACTACAACCCCAGTTCCAATGAAGTGTGTAAAACATAAATAAAAACAATATGATGATTTGCAGATTCTTTTCAACTTATATTCAATTACATACACTACAAAGACAAGATATTTAATGTTCAAACTGATAAACGTCATTGTTTTTTTTTTTGTAAATATTTACTTATTTTGAATTTGACATGTTCCAAAAAGCTGGGACAGGGTCATGTTTACCTCTTTGTTCCATCAGTTTTCCTTTTAATCTATTTCCCTTTTAACTCAATAAGTGTTTGTGAACTGAGGACACTAATTGTTGAAGCTTTGTAGGTGGAATTCTTCCTATTCTTGCTTGATGAACAACGTCAGTTGCTCAACAGTCTGGGGTCTCCGTTGTCATATTTTGCTCTTCATAATGCTCCACACATTTTCAGTGGGAAACAGGTGTGGACTGCAGGCAGGCCAGTCTAATGTCTGCACTGTTCAACTACAAAGCTACATTGTTGGGACACGGGCAGAAAGTGTCTTCATTGTCTTGCTGAAATCAGCAGGACGTCCCTGGAAAAAGACGTGGCTTAGATGGCAGCATATGTTGTTCCAGGACCTGAATGTATCTTTCAGCATTTATGGTGTCTTCACAGATGTGATCATTACTAATGCCATGGGCACTAATACACCCCCATACCATCAGAGAGGCTGGCTTAGGAACTTTGTGCTGATAACAATCCTTACAGTCTTTTGTCTCTTTGGCCTGGAGGAAACAACGTTCACGATTTTCAGAAACAGTTAGAAATGTGGACTCATCAAAGCACAGGAGTGTTTTATTTAATGATTGTTTTATATCTTCTGTAATCCACGTTCTTTTATGTATTCCTCTGTATAATTATATGCTTTTTATTTGGTTATTTTTCAGCGACACCAGCAGATGCATCCCTGATAATAAAGCTTTTGAAGCAGTTGTGTGTGTGGATGTGGGCAGCTGGTGAGGGAGGAATGTGAGTGTGGGATGGTTTAAAGGGGGGCATTCTTGTGTCCTGCAGTCAGACAACAGAACAGAATTTGTCCTCCTCTGCTCTACGAATTCACAGCTCCTAACTCTGAAGCTTCTCAGGCAAAGATGCTTGTGATGACAGCACACTCAGCATCCAGTATCTTCACTTCATATTGAGCATCTCTGGGCTTTACAAACAGATTTGTTCAACATATAAATTGTTTGAAAGATTCAAAATAAACCAACTGTTTTAAATGTGTTTTTTTCTGTTCAACTGTGAACATGTATCATCATATTTTCTTCTAATTATTAAATTAAACAAAATATATTTAAAACTTGGTGTTTTGGGTCATCTCATCACATTTATCTAAACACAGTTTGAGTTTATTCATTTTTTTTCTTGAGCCTGTGGATCAAATAACATTTTGGTTGTAAATATCTTAAGGTTTAAAACCAATTTTCTTCAATCGTGTTCTTAATTTTACCACCAATTTTTTCTAAGTGTCTTTCACACATTTGTAAACAGTTTCCAAGTCAGTAAAAAAATGATTTCTATTCAAACAAACAAGCAAACATTCTGATTGTCAAAATGTAAATTATTTATACAAAAACCTTTTACGGCTTAAAGGTTGCAAGTCCATCACAGGGACATAGAGACAAATGAGACCATTCACTCACACACACAGGAACAATTTACAGTTACCAATTAACCTAACAGTCATGCTTTTGGTCTGTAGGAAGAAACCAGAGCACCTGAAGAAAACCCACACATACACGGAGAGAAAATGCAAACTCTAACCAGAAAGGTCCCCGGTCGGGATTCAATCCAGCAACCTTCTTCTCACTCAGAAGGCCCTTGCTGCCCTCTAGTGGTAATCAAAGGTATAAAATGTAATTTTACTTTTAAAGCTCCTTTTTTCAGATATGATGCAGAGAAGTTCCAGCAGTAAATGATGGTCTGTTATTATGAAATGATGTTGCAGCAGCAGAGCATCCTGACAAAGAGGTGGTGAGTCAGAGAACACAGAACCAGAAACATCATCAAACATTAACATTATTTTCATTTTGTTCATGAATCCTGAACTGTTTCTCGATGATATTCTTACCATTTTGCTTTTTTAAACTAAACCTGATGGAAACATTTTTGGCCCTTATGATTTTGTGTAAGTTTTGGAGGAGTTTAAATAGAAATTTTATATAGAAAATACATCTGAAATACCAACACAGTTTTATAAAAAAAACCATTATAGTTCATCTAGAAAGGGGTGGGATGAAACAATTGTTAAAAATCTTATTGAGCATTTATGTCATCATCAGTGTGTGGATGTGTGTGTGAATGACTGTAAGTGTAGCGCTTTGGGGTCCAGAGGGACTTGATAATGCGCGATATAAGTTCAGTCCATTTACCATTTTACCATTTTTATTTTATTTTTTCCATACACATTTGGAGTCTAACTGCATCTGCATTGTTCTGTTTTAACTATTAATGTATCAAAACATTCAGCTCAGTCGGATGTTGCTATGACTGGATTTTTTTTCTTGTGCTGCATTTAACTTTTAATCTTTTGCTACATTTAGCTTTTAAGTGGTCTTTTGCTACTTTTGGCTGTAGCTTTTTGCTACTTTCAGCTTAGATAGTTTTTTGCTACATTTAGCTAGTTTAGATACCTTTTGATAATTGTAACATTTAAGCATTTTGCTCCTTTTCACTTTTAGTTACACATTTTTTGTGTGTTTTTCATGCTTTCCTGCTTTTAAACCCTTTTTCACATTTAAATCATTTAATTGGGGTTTTTTAAAGTGGAACTGCAATGCTTTGGTCTGAATTCCTCCTTATTGTAACTTTACCAGCTCCTCCTTCACCCTTTTTCTGATGTGTGTCCCAAAGCAGCTCGTTTTGAGGCTGTCTCTTTAAATCCAAACAGGTGCTTCACACTAGGGCAGGGCTATTCAACTAAACTGCTCTGGGGGCCACAGTTAATGACGGCCAAGAGCACAGGGGCCGAATATCCAGTAATTAAAGTTATTCTGTAAATAAACCAAGAATTACAAAGATTTGTTACCTTTGAAATAGTTTATTTTGCTGTATTTAATCCCGAATACAACATACAGAACCCTTTGTAATAAATGTAGTGATAATAAAACAATATCAAAAACAAAAATGACACATTCTGCCTTCTGTTTAACACAAATATTATTTTGACATCTCTGACGCCAAATTTTTAACCAATTTTATTTTCACTTTCATAGTTTTATCTTTAACTGTTTGTACTTTTAACTGTCTTGGGTGTTCATAGAAATTGATTTTACCAGCTTTTAGCCAAGATTCTGATGTTTCTGTAGCTACCACACATGTCTATGTCAAACTAAAAGAACTAAGTAACTAAAGTTGAAAACCAGGGGTTTGGGCTTAAGAGATAAGTGAACCAATTGGTGGGCCGAACTTTGGTCACCTGCTGGAGGATGTGGCCCACAGGCCACAAATAGCCCTGCACAAGGGCTGCACAATATATTCATATCACTAAGGACTGCTTGGTGTGCAATGATTGTTGACTACTCTATTTGAAGAATTTTGAAGCTGTATTTTTCAATATTTAGCCAGCTCACCCTAGACACAAACGGCATTGCCAAAAATGCTAAAGGTCACATAAAGTAGGAAATACAGATTAGATGAGGAGGGAAAAAAAGACATATCACACCTGATATCATCATCGCAATATTTACAAATATTATTGCATTTGCAAGGTTTTCTAATATCGTCAGCCCGACTTCACACCCTGCCCCCCTCCAACCTTAGAGCTCTAGAGTTCTAGCTGATGGAGGGGGTTACAGCTGTCTAGAGGCACTGAAACATTTTATTTACAAATGAATTTATAAAAGTCAACAACAGGAGCCTTGCATGTTGGAGCCAGAGTCTGACCCAGAGCCAGAGAAGAATGAAGATGACCAAATTGTAGTTGGTAAATCCAGAACTTATTTAGAAGAAAATATATTGACCTAAAAGTTCAGAAAACATTTTCTGGCCTCGCAGAGACTCCAAGGACACAACAAAATGCATTTAACTGCATTTTGCTTTTGTCCCCTTCAAGGCAGTATTCTGCTTCCTTTAGTTTTACTTCTTTATTTTAATTAAGCTTTTTTTACCAGGTAAGTCCCATTAAGATCAGTAGAGCTGTTTCTCAAGAGAGGCCTGAGCCATCAAATACAAATAAAATACAGATGTAAAAAAATGTTTCTGCGTACTTCAGAATATTCTTGCAGCACTCAGCTTTAGCTAAATTTTGTCTCTTTTTTTATGAAAACTTCGGAATTTTATCAGTTTTCGTTTTGATTAATTCCACTTGTTCAGCAAGTGAAAGGACCTACTTAACCTTTTTTGAGTAGTAAAAACTTTGTTAGGTTCTACCAGCAGATGGAGCAGAAGAGTCGGAGATGTTTCCTGTCACTGCTGAGAAGTTTCACAGTGAAAGACCACAGACTGACAGATACACTGTTTCTAGGTCTCATAGTAAAATATCTCCCATCATAGAGTCCTTACAGACACTATGACTCTGCAGTTATGTACAGTAATCCTGCCAATAAAAATCACCCAAATGAGACAGCAGACGCTCCATAGTGATGTGGAAATGAGAAGGTCATAACTCAAAGGATCAGTTTATAAAATCTAAGCCTGGGTTGATTTGTGGCGTCTGATCATCTTCACATCTGAAGGTGGAAAGTGGAACTTGATAAGGACAGTGGTGACCTTAGCTTTCAGGATAAATGTGATGCTGTAATAAAAAAAACTCAAGTATTGGTAAAAAAAAATACAAAGGAAGCTCTATAAAAAAGGCCCTGTCATGTTTTCGTCATTCTCCAAACAGCTTCACTTAATGTGTTGGTAATACTGCTTTATGCAACATTTTCCACACTGAGTTATCATGAACAACCTCAGATCCTTTTACAACTTTCTGCTACTTTTTATATAAAAAAGGAAAAAAACCTCTGGTTTATTCTTTTAATTGCTTTCTCTGATGATAAGATCAAATATATTGATTTTAATCACTTTAGCATTGTTTGCAAGAAGACATAGGTATGTTATTTCTAGCAAATTGTGAAATAAAAACAATATAAACTGTCTTAAATAAGGTACCAAATTGTTATATCTTCTAATGATACTGGTGGAAAATACTGAGAAGCAGATCACTCAATGATGCTTAGCTGAAAGTTTACCTCAAATCCTTTTATAAAAGTTGTTTTCATCAAATGATTCAGTAACACCATGTGTGTTGTGTTGGACTGGGACATATGGAAGGTGATAAATTCTGATTCTTTGTGTTGATCAGTGATGATGTTATTTTCTATGGTTCTGACCTGCCAACAAAACTATTTCAACTAGATGCCAACTAGAGTGATGTACAAAACAATTACTAAAAATAATAAACAAAGGTTTATTGATCTAAAAAAAAAAGCCTAAACAAACTTTATATTCATTTATTGCTCACACCAAAAGACAAAATTGTGGCAGTAATAATTTTCTTTGTGTTTTTTTTTCAGCAAAAATGTTTACACTTAGAAAAAATAAGTAAAAAAAAATTATTGATCAGATGAGAGAAAGTAATTTTTCACAGCAGCAAAAAAGTTTTAAAATTAAGAAGAACAATCTAAACATGAATTAAAATGAACAATCACTTTGATTTCTGGAGATTACCTCTAAACTTCGCAGCCCATCACTTGTTTCAGGACCCCCACAGTGAGATCCTGACCCACAGTCCCATGGTCTCAGCAGCAAATCGATACAAACCACATCCAGAAAACAGTCAGTAAAGGTCTGGGGTGTCTCCCGTCTATTTCTCATTTACTGGTTCTGAAAGTATTCTTTCACATTAATGACCTGCTTGAAGTGAAATACAAATAAGTTCTTATTAATGAGAAGACTGTTGTTGAAGATGTTTCCATGTTGGAGTTTGACAGAAAGCTGCTGACACGTCGACTGAAAATCCTGTGGAAGATTTTGGAACAGGACACTTTTATCAAATGTTGAAACAAGTTTGAAATTTCAGACACTATTTTATGTTTTTGATATTAACAGAGAAAAAAAATGAGAAACAAAACCTTATAAATGACGGCGTTACCTCATCGATACAAGACGTGTGTTGATGAGCTCAGATTTGAAATCAGCTGTGTCGCAGTGAAGGAAGCTTCATGTGACATGGCACCAAGAACCATCAGCACCTACTGAGAAGATTTAATTAAGCTCTATATCACAACAAATGTTAATTTGCACTGAGGAGCATCAAAGAAGACATTTGTTAACCATTTCCAGAGGCGTCTCTGAGCTCAAAGACAACATCTACTTTGCTCATTGCAGGTTTTTGTTCTTATTGTCATCAGGAGTTGATGCAAAGATGTAAAGGACCATGCAGGCTGTTCCCATATGGTTTAATTGGTGCCTTTAGAAAAGCTCATTTCTACTTTGATGAAACATGTACACTCTGATTTTTAAGCAGCACAACTAGCTGACACCCGTTTGTGAAACATCCATGCACTTTTCAACACAGAAGGCAGAAGGCATGGCTGAGGAAGAAGAAGGTCCAGGTGCAGGAATGTTCTTCATGTCATCCTGACCTGTCAGTACAGAATGACAACCATTCTCTGTTAGATACTTTAGGAACTGTATGGGGAAAGAATGGGACAAAATATGTTCTAAAATACTTCCCTTGTTGATCCTCAATTTCAGAACATTTTAATTGATGTTAAAAGAAGAACAACTGCCCGGCCTTTTTTTTATATATAAGGAATCTGTTGTATGCTGAAATGTGAAAATAGATGAAGCGTGAAAAAAAAAAAAATCAAAGCTGTGAAAACAAAACAGAAAATATCCTGGATTCTTACTGTTTGATAGAATATTCCCTTTTTAAAATTAAAAATAAAAACGATGTTGCTTGGTGCACAGGTCATGTTTTATAAAGTGTAATTACCAACTCCTGCACAGCATGAGTGTGAAACGTGGGTCAGTCACATGACACACGCTATAAAACAATATGTATGATTTCTTGTCAAGCATGAAGAATCCTGCACACAAAGGCATGTTCGCAGCTGATCGGCATGTCGTAACCTTCCTGACGTTCCTCCCGCTGGGAGAAGTGGATATTTTGAGAGCAGAATGTGAGCTGTGTCGAGCAACAAGCTGAAGCCCAAATACAGACTGCAGGAGTGGAGAGGCTGGAGCTGCTCGGCTTGTTGTGAGGGCTGGGTCTCAGAAAACACATGCAGCTAAATATTCAGCGGTATTTTTGTCTCACTTTATGTGATGACACTAATTATTATTAGAACAGTGGGGCTGCTTGTTATTACTCAGTCCTGAGGAAACCATGATTAGTTTAACATGCAGCCATCTTTGTCACCTGGACAAAAGCAGATGATTTTATTTAAACTCATGCAAGTGTGTGTTTGTGTGTGCATGTGTGTGCGTGTCTCTGTTAGCAAACTGGCTCATGAGCAGATTTTATCAAAACATTCAGAAAGTAAACATCTACAACTAGTTCATCTTTGGAATCAGCCCAGTTTAAGATGGCCTCCAAATCTAACCAACCTTAGTGAACAAAGAAGTAGCTGTAACTCTGAGTTGAGCCAACATTTGGTGTGGTGGTGGCTGGGAGTCATTCGCAACACGAAGTCAGAGTGCGACGTCTCACACATCAGATCACACAAAACATTTTATCCAAGGTTTGACCAAAATTACTGCACAACGATGATTTTAGTCAAAAACTCTGGCATGAAAGGTGGCAGGTGATATTCTAGGAAAAACTAGCTCTGCTCTGAAAACAAACACTTTTCTAATCATTGATTGAAGTTTAATATTTTCTCATTTTAGCTTCTTTCTATATATAGAACCTAAATTCTCTCAGGATTGGAAAAAGATGGAAAATATAGTGGAAAGTATCTTCTCTGCTTCATTTACATCTGCACAACTGTTTTTGTGAACAGTTTTACAGAGGACCTGGCTTTGAAAGATTTTCTTTATTTTTCTTTTTACATCCAGAGGTTGCTTTAGACAGTCTTGTTTTTAAAAGTACTATCTGTGCAGTACTTCCACTTGCTATCAGTTCATCCCAATGCAGAACTTCCTTATGGATCTTCCACTCTCCTCCTAATACTGTAGCCCAGACCTCACAACCAGAAGTTTCAAACACAACACAAAACGTGTACAGGGATGAGTCACTGGAAGAACAGGTGGAGCTCCTGTGGGTGAGAATGGCTGCTCTTAAATACCAGTGGATGTACTGTAAAATCAACACACACAGTTAACTCTATAGAACTGATGACCACTTTAAGTAAATAACCAGACAGAATGCCCAGATGTCAGAGGTTTATAGTAACTAAGTACATTTACTTTGTAACTGTACTGTTTTTTTGTAAAGTTTTAGAGGATTTTTGAAGTATTTTTTAAATTGTGACTTTTACTTTTATTTTGTAACTTTTAGACCATAAAAAAGATACTTTCACTTCTTTACTTCAAACTTTAACACCTAGTGACTCGTTACAAATATAACCTGTCTGAACTCATTATGGGAGGAGTTGTTTATGTGCTCTAAAAATATTAGGTGCTGAATTTACTCAACCAAATCATGTCAACTATTTCCACTAGTGAAGTAAATTTGAGGCAGAATACATAATTTATTTTAAAGAAATTGACCAATTTACTCAACTTGGTTTTGTGGAGCCAGTTTGGTTCAGTAAATTTAACAGTTTTATTGTTAGAGAGCATGGAAAACTGCTTTTACTTTTATTTCTACTTTTACAATTTTTGTGAACAGTTTTATGACCTTTACTTAAGTACTTTTCTCCTCAGTGATATTTATTTTTACCCAAGTCATTTTCTGTTAAGGTATTTTTACTTTTACTTAGTTATTTTATAGACCTCTGCCAGATGTGAACCAAAGAGAGAAAAAACACCTGTTACTATGACTTTTATTGCTATCAAATATCATAGGCAGCGATTCTGTGTCTGATATTAGAGATTAGATGACATGTTTAATTAGTTAGTGCAGCAGAAAGGCCCAGAAAACACACACACACAAAAAAACGTATAAGTCATTTTTCCAACTCAAACTGCTCAACAATATTTACAATCCTGATCTGAAAACCTTATCATCCACTTCCTTCTGCAGGAAAGGCTCTTAAGCTGACATTCAGGACCACAGTCTAAAACAACACATTTAAACAATAGTTACTGCATCCTCATTCAGTATGTGTGAACTTGTACATTTACAGGTTCACATATTTGCATTGATAAAAGGTGAGCCCCTTAATCATGACCTACTTGAGGGATAAAGTTGTTTATAAGTTGCCGATCTCTGATGAACGTTTCATTACAGTTGACTGAACTCCAAGACTCAACATTTCTATCATATTCTGACCCGCAGAGCAAACCTCAGAGCCAGATTTAGATTTTTTTTAAGTAAGACTATGTGGAAAGGTTAATAATAATTAATATCTTACCTGTTTAAATAGCTCTTTAAACAGGCAAAATTTGGAGAAATGGAATTTAACGTGGTTAAAATGCTCAACAAGCTGCTGTCACTGGATCAAAGACTTCCTCTTCAACACGTGGGACTTGTAGACCTCACTTTTTCTGACATCACCCACAACACCAGCACCCTCCAAAGGCTGTGTTCTCACCCACTCGTATTCTCACTTCTCACACGCCACTGCACTTCCATTCACAATACAAACTATATAAGTTATCAGATGACACAGCTGTGGTGGGGAGGATAACTAACAACAAGTTAGCAGCTCACAGGGAGGAGGCCCAGGCCCTCACATCCTCGAGTCAGAACAATGATTTGCTCTTCAACACCAACAAGACTGAAGAGCTCAAACATGTGAGGAGTAAAACATCCTGGTGTTCATCGGGGGCGGAGCTAGAATTTGTTTTTAAGGGGTGGCTGTTGGCCAAGGGTTTTTTAGGGTGCACATACAAATAAAAAAAAGAACTGGATTTGATGAGGCCACCGGAGCTGATCCCTAATGCTTTTTAAAGCTATTTTATAACCAAATTAAGCTATTTTAATTAAGATATAAAATAGATTAATTAAAAGCATTAGGGGTTAAGCTATTTTGTTGTTTTATAGTTAAGAACGATCCAAAAACATTCTGAATGTTACTTATGATTTATTATTTGTTCATTTTTAGACAAACAAAGCTGATGATTAGCGTAGAAGTAGTCAAAAACAATCTTTACTTATTTCTAAAAGCTAATCAAAAAATCAAGATGGCCACCACAGCTCACTTCAAAAGGTTAAAATTCAACCATTTTGATTAAATTTGTTGTGAAGGTACGAGTGATTTCATGCCAGTTGCCAATGCTAATCCCAAATTAAGCTAACCAGTAACCACTACTGCTAATGCTAATTTTACAAAGGGTTATAATTCAAAAATGTTTAAACCTAGGTGAAAATGTATATAGTACCGTAATATCAGAAAACAATTCTTCACAAAATCTAAATGCAAACACAAAATACAAGATCCCCACCCACTTGTCAATCATTTGGGGGTGGCACCTGGAGAGGCCAATCAAGTGCCCAGCCATCCCTCTGGCTCCGCCCCTGATGTTCATCTCTCAATGGTCCTGACACAGAATGAACACTACTGGTGAAGAATCTTCTTCTACTCTGGACCCAAAGAAACTCCTCAGCAGCTTCTACCAGTGAACCATAGAAACTGTTCTGAGCATAATGCGCTTCTCCAGCTGCTCCTTAGAGGGAGGAAAGACTTAACATGGACGCAGCACAAAAGATGTTTCTTATCTATATGCTGCTGTGGAAGGGACCGAAAGGGAATTTTGTTGTGCAAAAAAAGTGCAACGACAAGAAAGTGTGTCACCTACCCATATGACCACATTTCTACGTATAAATAATGTGAAATTGACGTCAATGTAAAAGTTTATAAAATAGCATCTGCATGAACTTTTGTAAAATATTTGATATTTGAGATGTTTTAAGATGGAGGCAATCTGCCTCAGTGTTGGCCCCATTTGGACTAGCCATTGGCTCCTCATTCCAGTCAAAATTAAATCAAACCGATGTGGTTAAAAGAGCTACAACAGGTAAGATATTAATTGCCCACAAGTTTTCTTCAGAGTCCCACTTCAGATGAACTGAGTCACACGTTTAAATGGCTGAGTGTTAATTATAAAGAGAATAATAGATGTAGACTTTGAAGTGTCCAGTTGTGTTTACAGCTTGATTCCAGATTTGCTGCACAGTAACGTGAAATTTAACACTAAAGTACAAAATAAAGACAAGACATGACCGTAAATCAGACGCCAGTGATGATCTGCAGGATGTTTCATGTGTGGAGTGTCAGGGTGGCTGGCTGGACCCCCACTCCCTGACTGAAAGTCAACCCCTCTGCTCTTTGCAGGGTTACTATAAATACATCAGTAAGCCATAAACAATGACGTGACTTGAATTTTCAACTAAATTAATACAACTCAGCACCATTTTTTTCTCCTCCTTTAACTTGTGCGCCACTTTTCAAGTTAATATTTGTGCAATGTTTCCAAAAACAATATGAAGTTTATTTAAAATTTAAACTCCTAATAATGACTTTTTTTTATTGCGAGCTGCAAACCAACAAGTGGCTTTGCCCAGATTTTTTATAAATAGCTTTTGCCATTGAGATCTCCGTTTCTAGTAAAAACAGGAACTTTATCAGTGACTTCCTGTTTGCAGGTGACATATTTGCCTCCTTTTTTGGTTCCAAGTTCAGCAGAGCGAGCTGGATATAATAAAGACACGTGAGGAGTTTGGTTAAGAAGTGTGTAGACTGTATATTGTCTGCCTTCCTCGGGAAATGTTTGATTCGGATTTATTGGGTTAGATCAGGCCGTCTGTGTGGGTCTGTGTGTCCGCAGGACAATGCTGCGGTTCTTCGCTCTTCGCGCGTCAACGGAATCCCGTAGTGCGTCATCGCGCACAGCACGCGCTCTGATTGGCTGCGTGTTGGAAACCTCTCTGGCGTCATGGGCACTAAAAAGCAAAGAATAAAGCGAGTAGCGGAGAGGAGAGCGGAGGGACTGCCACTCAGCTGAGACTCGGAGGATGACAGATGGTCGATGGTAGACTGCAGACAGAACCACTCACTGACAGGTAAGACAACCGGACCTTTACTACAGCACGTTTAGAGGTTTAACATAAAACAGCTCTTTTAATACACTCAAATGTTCGGCTTATGATAGATTTGTTTTCTTGGAGTTAATAAACTTCACTTGTGGAGGAAACTTTGAGTTGTGTCAACCTGTTGAGCTCCTGAACCTGAGTTAGAGACAATCCTTCTGCGGTCTGCAGGAGTTTCTATATTTGCTGTCAGTATAACCAGGAGGACATGGATGATAATATGAGGAGCGTTTGACTTTCCAGGTTTTCTCCGAACTGAATTATGTGACTCATACTATTCAAAGTGTTGCAAGGAAGTCTCACAGCAGGAGGTTCCCTTCAAAACTACAAGTTCATAGAATAGAATAGAATAGAATAGAATAGAAGCAAAATATAAGGAAAGTAAATAATTAAAATACCAAAAAGGAAAACATTTATTAAAATACCATTAATAAATAATTAAATAGACTGGGTACTGTTCCAACAGTTGAAAATCAGTCAAATATTTATGAGAATATACTGTACATCACTAATGCTATTGGTTCTCACATGGGTCAAAGAGTGTGGGTTGATTTGGGTTCATTCAACTTAATTTAATTTATTTAGAAAAGACAATGCACATTCATTAACATTTCTGTAAATGCGCCAGAAATAGCCAAGGCTTTTTCTCATCTGTTGTTCCTTGAAAAAGTTTTAGCACACTGATGTACACAGTTGGGAAATAAGGAGAAAAGCTCAGTTCAAGACAATTTTCTTCTTATATTAAAAATTTAATGAAAATGATAAAACATTTTTTTCTGCTCTTTCTCAGTTTTGCAGCCATGACGTGCGTACACGCCCAGTGCGGACCTCAGTTCTACGAGAACAGCATCAACAGCCCTGAGCTTCAGAGCACAGACTTCTTCTCCAGGCTGACTGCGGACCAGAGCAGCAGCCCGCGGGACCACCTCTCAGCACCGTCCCTGCCGAGCATCAGCTCCCTGGTGGGCACACCTGCTGGAGACTTTGAAGCGTACTCATGCCAGTTCACTACAGCCCCTGCTCACGTGACCCCCGCCTCGGGCCAGAAGAGCCCCTTCCCACTGGATGAACCCCAGGTTTACGGCTGTTACACTGGACCGTTTATGCTGAGTTATCTTGACGAGGCCAGTGGGTCGGACTATTTTGGCAGCCCAGCTTCAGTCTCGTCTCCTTCGACGCCCGGGTACCAGACTCAGCATGTGTCTAACTGGGATTCAGCCTACGGGTCGTACTCAACCAGTCCTGGATTCTGGATGCCTGAGGACACCTCTGTACGACACGCACCGTCTTTTTTCACGTTTGAGTCAGGATGTATGGAGGACGTGCCTCATTTGGGTCAACCCCTTTTGCGAGAGCAGGAATCTTTTGCTGTGGCTCATCCTCACGCCTCTGCTCTGACCTTCACCTCCATTGCGATGGAGCAAGCATGTGGTCTTGATGGCCCCAAACAGCTGGATGGAAGCTTATCGCCCAAGTTAAAGAGTGGAAGTGAGGGCAGCTGTGCTGTGTGTGGAGACCATGCCTCCTGTCAGCACTATGGGGTTCGCACCTGTGAGGGCTGCAAAGGCTTTTTCAAGGTAATAGAATGTGACTAGTCTATGAACATTTTTAATAAAAGCAATGTTTTTGTACCACATTTCCAGTGAAGCTTACCCCAAATGCTTTTTTTTTTTACAGCGGACTGTCCAGAAAAATTCCAAGTATGTCTGCCTCGCCAACAAAGACTGTCCTGTGGACAAGAAGAGGCGAAACCGATGCCAGTTCTGCCGCTTCCAGAAGTGTCTGACAGTGGGGATGGTCAAAGAAGGTGAGCAAGTTATATTGAATTCAATTTGGGTGTTTTATCTCCGAGACCAGTTCGGTTCTTTACACAACAAGACGAGGGCTCTATTTTGTAACTGTCATAAAAGTTTAAAATAAGCCATGATTTAAAACATTTGGTGCATTTTAATAATTCAGACTCAGTACAGAGGCTTCAGGTGAGGATATTACAATAACACTCTTTTATTGTTTCCAGTTGTGAGAACAGATAGTCTGAAAGGACGAAGGGGTCGTCTACCTTCAAAGCCTAAAGTTGTCCGAGATGTAACAACCACTGCGTCTCCGATGAGCTTGATCTCTTCTCTTCTGAGGGCCCACATTGAGTCTAGTCCCTGCAATGTGTCTCTGGATTATTCTAAGGTGAATAGAAACTGAACTCCATTCATTTTTACAGTGTAGTTTAACTATTTTCTGAAAAAAAGTATTTGTTTTTAAACATCTGTTTGGTTTGTTGTTTCAGTATTTTGAAAAAGAAGTCAGCTTAAACCAGAAGGAGGATGTCGGTGACATCAGAAAGTTTTACAACCTCCTCACGGCCTCTTTTGAGGTCATCAGGAAGTGGGCAAAGGATGTCCCGGGTTTCTCCGATTTCTGCTCAGAGGATCAGGAACTCCTGCTGGAATCTGCATTAGTTGAACTCTTCATCCTGCGTCTTGCATATCGGTGACTGCAACTTCTTGACATGTTTTCAAAAGTTATATTATCATGCATAGAGCGTGTGTACAACTTATACTTTAAGACAAAAATCAACAATTTGCATTTGTTTCTTTTTTCCAGGTCTGATCCTGAAATGAAGAAGCTCATCTTCTGCGATGGGACCGTACTCCATAGAACTCAGTGTGTCCGAGGCTTCGGGGACTGGATTGACTCCATCTTGGAGTTTTCTAGAAGTCTTCACCGTATGAAGCTGAGCGACTCCTCCTTCGTTTGTCTCACAGCTCTGGTCACGATCACTGGTGAGATCTTAATTCATATCAGGTTTAACACGGCTCTTTTTTCATTCAAGCAAGCTTTAGGTTTTATTACAGTCGTTACACAACACAGGACTGGAACAACAGGTGCATGGCAGGATGTAATAGGAGATCATCTATAATGAGACGTCATAAATCACGGCAGACAGAGTGAAGGTTGATAGGCAGACCTGACAAACTGTTTTTGATAAGCAGAGTCACACCATATATTCCTTTAAACTTGATTTAAGTATGTCAAGTTTTCAAGAGATAATTCAGGAAATAAAAAAAAATAATTAATGCACTTACTGAAAACCAAAATCCAAACTGAAGAATTTGTTGGTTTTTAAACATTTGTCATTTCTCTCTGCAGACAGACATGGTCTTAAGGAGCCGAGACGTGTGGAGGACTTGCAGAACCAGCTCATCACCTGCCTTAAAGACCAGGTTTCTGGCTGTGGCTCTGAGTTCCTGCAGCCCAACTACCTGTCCAGACTTCTGGGGAAGCTGCCCGAGCTCAGGACTCTGTGCACACAAGGCCTGCAGCGCCTTTTTTACCTGAAACTGGAGAACCTCGTTCCACAGCCCTCGATTGTGGAGAAAATATTAATGGACACGCTACCGTTTTAAACGGCGATGGTGCAACGTGGAGCATCTGTGAAATGAAAATCTGGAGCTTCGTTGGGAGACAAAGGGAAGGGACTTGGTGCTCGTGCTCCAGATGAACAAAGCAAAACTGTAAAGTTGTGCAGATGTACTTCTGAATTAGAAGGTATGCTAAAGACATCAAGTATCTGGATTCAGTAAACAATGCTCATCTTAGTTGACTTTCTAGAAAACTGTTGTCTGAAAATGGAATTAGAAAGGCCCGCTTAAGGACCACACTGTGACTGTTTACATTCAACAACATGCCATGAATAGAACCACTGATGGAGGGAAAATGACTCCTGCCACTAACAATCTGACCACAAATAATATCTGAACCTTTTTTGTATAAATGCATAATACAAGTACACAGGTACACACCTGGTAATTACAGTAACTGGGCTGTGTTATGAAGTGACTTGTTACCCTGTACCTGCAGTAGGTAGATCTGATAAGTGCCACATACATACCAGGCAAATTCTAGGTAATTACTATGCTCTATTATGTGTTGCTACCCTGGTTTTTCACCTGAAACGGTGTAAAACATTATTGTGATTACGTGAAGCTCAAGTATCAAAGATATTGCAGCTCCTAAATTAAATTACGTTGAAAGCAGTAAATCGTTTGACAGAACCAAACTGCTGTCTTTCCTTTCAATACAAGAGGCAGAAATCACTCAAAACTCAATCACACCATCATTCTTGCCACCATCACAGCTTGGTGATAAGTAGGTTAAACCTACAGAGTTATTCAGTGGTATCATTCATGTATCATGAATCAGCATTGAGCAGCTAATATACTGTGTATTATCCAGTACAGTCTTACACACTGGTCTTGTTTGTAAATGATGATAAATCTGTATTAAAACCTGAAGGTGCTTTGACATGTGAACTGTACCCCACAGTGTAGGGACATTTTGTTGTGTGCTTGTTATTTTTACATACTATGATGAATCTTTATTGCCAAAATTAAAATTTAATTTTCAAATGCATTTGTCATTTTGAAATATTTGGAGGGAAAAAAACATTATGCATATGAGATTTGATCATTTTTAATAATTAAAGGCCTATAGCATTCCTTTAAGCAATGCACGTCACGTTGCCACCTTTTATGCCAGAGTTTTAAACTATTCAAAATTGGTGGAATTTTAAGCCTTTTTGGTCAAATTTCTGAAAATAACTGTAGAAACAATCGCAAATGCCATTGTGAAATCTTGTTTAAATTGTTAAGACTTAGTCTGACTGAGCTACTATCACACTAAATATTAGCTCAGTAGATGTGCATTCGACTGCATTACAGTCATTTTTGTGTTTGCTCGTGTTATCTGTGATGGCCATCTTCAGTCAGGTTGACTTAAAAGCTGAGTTGCAAATGTCCATCCAATGACTATTTTCTAAGAGTTTCAATAAAATCTGTTTAGTGGTTCATGATATACTTTGTCAACCAACAAGGCAGACATACAAGCAATTATACAACTGCCCGCCTTCAGAGCAGTGAAATATGATGTCTTAATCAGCGTACGAGCTTGGAAACAGGGCAGAGAATTGTCCTGTTCTAACAGCTTATAAACCTCGGTCAAGTACAGCTTCTTCTTTGGCAACACATCAAAACACGCTGCTATAAAAAAACGCTGCCCCCTCCCACCAACAGTTATGTGCTGGTCCCTTTTTAGAAGGCGATGGAACTCCCAGCCCAGTCTCAAATAAACCACACCACTCACATGAACGCATGCATGTGTGGCATCACATGAATGCACACCTCACAGTGCTGGTAGTATTGTTTGGGGTAGTTAAGGTCATTTCTCCTGAGAACCAACGATACGCTGCATGAACCTAACCAGATTGAGTACAAAGGGATCAGAAACTCAATCATCAGTTGACTATATGACTAAATCAGCACAGAGAGGAAGAAACAGGAGTAAGACCAGAGCAGAAAGGGACGGTCTATAATGTGATGATGAAACATGCAGAACACAAAGATTTAAACAAACATAATGACCATAAATGCTCACAATGACACTAAAAAGAAAAATATTCATTTTTTGCAAAATATGTCAGTTTGAAGTTTTATTTTTCTTTATCCAGATCATTTATCCACACAAAACCTCTCAGGTAATATTGTCAGATCTAAAAGCATGCTAAAGATCCCAGTCAACTTAAGGGACAGGCAAAATCAAGACCTTTTCTGGAAGCAATATGAACTTTTAGCAAATTGATAAGAATCTCTCCAGCAAATGAGTTCGGTCCAACTGTCACGTTCATGAACTGTACAAACTTAAAGGTGGATTTGCTGTGTATTGTAGATGATTTGCACATTTGATTTGGCCAAGATTTTACAGTGGATGACCTTCCTGATGCAACCCTCATGTAATCAAGCTTGGAATCTGTACTGGTAATACTTGACCCCTCTTGACTGGATTACCCTATTTATTTATTTGAGAATGTCAATGGAGACGTATCAAGGAGGTCAGAAGGAGCTGCACTGTGTCTTTGTAGATCTAGATATCATCATATGATATAAGATAAAAGACGAGGCAGTCCGGTGTGATGAGGAAGTGTGAGAGGTTAGTGCAGGCCGTGCTAGGACAGTGAGACAACAGTGAGATGGGCAGCAGGAGTGATAAATGCATTCAAGATGGGGGTGGGATTACATCAGGGATCTGCTCTGAGCTTCTTCTCCATTTCAGTAGAGATAGACAGGTTAACAGATGAGGTCAGGCTGGACGTTTCTGGACTGTGAGGTTTGCAGACGATTGATCTGTTGGGAACAGGTGGAAGAGAGCCTGGGGAGGCAGAGGTGTGCTCTGGCAGAGAAGAGGAATGAAAACCAGCAGAAGCAAAACAACATACTGTATATGTGAACGAGAGGGAGACGAGTGGAACAGTGAAGCTACAAGGAGTGGAGGTACTCAAGGTGGTTTAAAGTAGCTATGATTGACCCTCTAGAAGTAAGAAAGAAGAGAGTTCAGGGAGGGTGGAATCGGTGGAGCCAGGTGTCAGAGGTGACTTGTGATGGAAGAATAGATGCAAGAGTAAAAAGGAAGGCATACAAGATGGCCGTGCAATATGTTTGGTTTGGAAATAGTGGCACTAACAAAAGGATCGGAGGCAGAGATGAAAATTTTAAGATTCTCCATGAGAGTGACCAAAACAGACAGTAAAACAAATAAATACACAATGTGCACAAAGTGTAATATACAACATCATTTGTCCTTTATTTACCAACATATTTAATTACGTCCATTATTCTTACGGTTTACTAGACTGGTAAATGAGTTACTTATCTTTACTGCAGTTTGTCAAATTACTCAAGCAGCAGAATCAGAAATTCTGTAACATAATATATAATGTGGATGATTTCATATTTGTCTAAACGGTGGACTTATGCAACAAGAGCAGCTGGACAGTCAGCATTTATCCGATGACATCGCCTCTATGTGTGATGGTGCACTGATAAAGACTGTGTGGACAGCAGGACCCTTGTGATCCAGCCACCATCATGCCTGAACTGTAACTCTGGAGAGTGAGAGCAGCATGAACGTGCCTCGTTAGAGAAATGCAGGTGATAACAGGAAGATCACACGCTTCACCCAGATGTACAGGGATAGACGCCAGCTCCAGGGAGCAAAATGTTCCTCGCACAATGTGCAGGGCTCTCAGATGAAAACATGGGAGAGACGCATTTACAACGTGAGACCAATCGAGGGGCTTCGGTTTCAGAGACGTGCCTGAAACTTGTTTTGCTGAGTGTTCATGAGGCCAAGTGAAGAGTTTCAGGGTCATGTCGGAGCACAGGTCTGAAAGGAACTCTGCAGTACGTCACATTACCAGCAGGTGAGGCTGGATGCTCAGGAGCTGTTAGTTTTATTGTAGTTTTTACTGATAAGAACCGTGTTTTCATACATTTTTTGGGGTTTATCTGCTTACTGATTCTTAAAGGCACTACACATTCTGTAGTTTTTATTAGGTTAATATTGATATATTGTTAAACATTTCTGTGATTATTTTTATGATTGAAATGATGATTTTATGTACAAGCTGGTCTGAGTGACTATGAACTAGTCATAAAACGCAGTCGGCACAGTTTTAGTTACATTTAATAATTTAGTTACTCACAACACATCATTAAAAGCTGGTTTAAGACAGACTAGGAGAGTGTTCTGAGGATCTGACGTCAGCCGTAGGTAAAGAAATAGGCGGGGTCCTGAAGAAAAGTGTTGTGCTTCCTGATTTCGGGGCTGATTTGCTGAATGCACAGAGAGAGATAAATTAAAAGCCTCCAACTCAGTCCAGCACTGTGGTGTTGTTTAACTCTTTTCCTCATATTTTAATCAGTTAAACATTGGTGTGTTTTCCTATCTAGTTCTGACACGAAATTCAGTAAACAAACACGCAGTGTTTCTTTACACGTTCATTCATTTTAGACTCAAAACACTCTTTGCAGTCTGTGGTCCCTCACAGTTTATGCTAATTTTGACTTACTGCTACTAAAATTCATAGCACACTACTTACCTTTGAACCATGTTTTATGAGTAGTTTTTAAAAGCTGTGCAAGATACAGGACAAAACCTTTGAGCAGAACAGTAAAATGTGAAAATGCAAAGTGAATGCCAAAAGCCGAATAACTTGTGATATTTGATTAAAGAGGTAAAAATGAGAAAGTTAAAAAAAATTGCTAAAAGACAAAAGGCTAACTGAAAGCTAATAGTAGTAAAATACTAGATAAAAGTAGCCAATTTGCTAAAAGCTTGCTAAATGCTAAAAATAGCAAAGACTTAAATACAGTATCTGCTGGATCTAAATGTGAAATACTTTGGTCTACCATCATGAAACACAGAACATTAACATTTTGTTTCCCATAATGGAGGAGGAACTATTTTGTTGCTCACCATAACACACTAAATTCATTATTTTACAATTTTCAGATCCTCACTCTTGTTCTGCTTTGTGGTAGAACAAAGAGTTAGCTCCGGCCTACAGACCAAATCCTCTGATCTCACAATTGGACGTACAGTTAGGTCCAGATATATTTGGACAGAGACATTTTTCTAATTTTGGTTCTGCACATTGCCACAATGAATTTTAAACAAAACAATTCAGATGCAGTTGAAGTTCAGACTTTCAGCTTTAATTCAGTGGGT